>BKCH01000769.1:112500-300869 GCA_008635985.1 Ficus erecta
GCCCAATAAGCCTTGTGTTCTAACTCAACTGGAAGGTGACATGGTTTCCCAAACACCAACCGATATGGGGACATACCAATGGGTGTCTTATATGCAGTCCTATACGCCTATAATGCATCATCCAAGCACAAACTCCAATCAAGAGGATTTGGCTGTGTCAGATGAAGATGAAGAAGCTAGTGATAATCAAGTGTCTTGGATGGAGAGCAAACCTACTGCAACTAGAGCCGGGTAGCACTTTGAGTCGCTAGACTTGGCTGAAAAGGCCGTTAAATCCCACAAACCATTTGTTGAAGAACCGCCTGTACTAGAGTTAAAGCAATTGCCTTCACACTTGAGGTATGCTTATTTGGGTGATTCAGACACTTTGCCTGTGATTATTTCTTTTGGATTATCTGGGGTACATGAGAATCAACTTGTAGAGGTTCTGAAAAAGTTCAAAAAGGCAATTGGATGGACTATTGCAGATATTAAAGGAATCAGCTCATCAATCTGCATGCATAAAATTTTGCTGGAGGAATGCTACAGCAATTCTGTCGAACAGCAAAGAAGGTTGAATCCAATCATAAAGGAAGTCGTGAAGAAGAAAGTGATTAAGTGGCTTGATGCAGGGATTATTTACCCCATTTCAGACAGCTTTTGGATCAGTCCAGTCCAATGTGTACCGAAGAAGGGAGGGATTACCGTGGTAGCAAACGACAACAACGAACTAATCCCGACAAGAACAGTAACTGGTTGGCGGATTTGCATGGATTACAGGAAGCTAAGCAAGGCCACAAGAAAGGATCACTTCCCACTCCCCTACATTGATCAGATGCTTGATAGATTAGCTGGGAAGGAGTACTACTGTTTCTTGGATGGCTATTCTGGCTATAATCGGATTGCCATAGCTCCTGAGGATCAACACAAGACTACATTCACTTGCCCATTCGGTACATTTGCTTTTAGACGGATGCCATTTGGTCTTTGCAATGCTCCTGCTACTTTTCAGCGGTGCATTATGGCAATTTTTACTAACATGGTGGAGAAATTTGTGGAGGTGTTTATGGATGATTTCTTTGTTTTTGGAGAAAGCTTTGAAGATTGCCTCACCAACTTGGCAAGGGTCTTGAAGCGATGTGAAGAGACCAATTTAGTTCTAAATTGGGAAAAGTGTCACTTTATGGTCAAGGAGGGCGTAGTGTTGGGACACCGAGTTTCAAAGAATGGCTTGGAAGTTGATAAAGCCAAGATCCCTATAATAGAAAAGCTCCCTTCACCATCAAATGTAAAAGGGATTCGGAGTTTTCTTGGGCACGCGGGCTTCTACTGAAGATTTATCCGAGATTTTTCTAAGATTTCCAAACCTCTTTGCAGCTTGTTGGAGAAGGATAGCCAATTCATTTTTGACAAGGCATGTTTGTTAGCATTCGCAGATTTGAAGAAGAAGCTCATTTCAGCGCCAATCATAGCAGCCCCAGATTGGTCTTTACCATTTGAAGTGATGTGTGATGCGAGCGATTGGGCTGTGGGAGCTGTTTTAGGGCAGCGCAAAGACAGGGTTTTCCACTCGATTTACTATGCCAGTAAGACTCTATCAGGGGCCCAACTGAATTACACGGTGACAGAGAAGGATTTGTTATGTTTGATGATTTTCAGTTCATTTGGTGTTCCACTTTGTTCTTGCGTTTTAATTTTCTTTTTCTTTCTTTGGTGTAGGGTTTGCAATAGAATCCAGTAATTTTGCTGTGGGATTGCTACAAGCAAAGCTATAGCAAAGTTGGGCAGAAACTGGGAAGCAATCTGTATAAGAATGCTGTGGGATTGCTACAAGCAAAGCTGTAGTAAAGTTAGGCAGAAACTGGGAAGCAATCTGTATAGGAATGCTGCGGGATTGCTACAAGCAAAGCTACAACAAAACTGGGGAGCAATCTGTATAGGAATGCTGCGGGATTGCTACAAGCAAAGCTGCAGCAAAGTTGGGCAGAAACTGGGGAGCAATCTGTATATGAATGCTGCGGGATTGCTACAATCAAAGCTGCAGCAAAGTTGGGCAGGAACTGGGAAGCAATCTGTATAAGAATGCTGTGGGATTGCTACGAGCAAAGCTGCAGCAAAGTTGGAAAGAAACTGGGAAGCAATCTGTATAAGAATGCTGTGGGATTGCTACAAGCAAAGCTGTAGCAATAATAAAAAAAAAATTAAAAATTAAAAATTAAAAAAAAATTAAAAATATATATATAATAATAATAATGATAAAAAAAAATCAAAAAGGTCCGAGTAGCGGTCTATATATATGTCAAGGTTTGATGTTAAAAAAAATTTATATATATATAAAATAATTTTTTTTTAAAAATATGTATATATAAGTAAATAAATAATTTATTATTATACATATAAATATATAAAGCAGCAGCCCTAAAGGACCCCATTGTTCCATTCTTCTTCTTCTTTTTCACTTTGCGCCGTTTCTTGCAGAAAATATATATACCCATTGTTGCCGGCCATCGCTTGCAGAAAAACTGCCAAGTTTCATCCCTGTCGGCGTTGCCTGCAAGCCCATGCCGAGCAGCCTCCGCCCAACCGACGCAACCATTACCCATTCTACGGACCAGCCATTGCCGTTCAGCCATCGCCGAGCAGCGCTTCTGCCCAGCCAGCCGAAGCCGGACAGTCCAACCACTAGCCTCGCCGTCGAGCCCAGCCTTCCCCAACCTTCTCACTCAGCAAAGATCAGCCCTAGCTCAGCCATAGCCGAGCAGCGCCTTCACCAACCCATTCACCTCCCATTCCACCATTGCTGCCGACCAGCCAAGCTCGCGCGGGTTCCAGACGAATCAGCCCAATCAAGCTCACATAATCTCTTCCCAGCCGAAAAAAAAAATACAAACAAACAAACAAACAAACTCAACCACCGCCTCTGCCCAGCCAGCCGAAAATGCCCAGTTAGGTCCAAGTCGACGCTGCCAGCCACTAGCCGAGCCCAGCCGCGCTAGCGAGTCCAGGTAGCGCCATTCACCGAATCACCCGAGCACGCTGTCAGCCACTGAACCTCCAAATATGCCTCGAACGAAGAAACTTGCGTATAAGCAGACGAGCAAGAAACCAAAAAACTCCACCACAAGCTATCACACATTCCAGACAGAGGCCGATCAAGATAGGTACCACAAATACACTGCTAACAGGACATTTGGCACTGAAAAAGGGGTTTTTGTTGCAGAATACCCCAACAATGGGTTATAAAGAATTTATCACTTCAGTCATCATTAAGCATAAGTGGCACACATTTTGCGCACATCCAATCGAAGCAGTTGTTCCCGTTATACGAGAATTCTACGCTCATTTCGCATGGGAAGGCCAGAGAAGTGTCTATGTCCGTGGCGTACAGTTACCCATAGATGAGACCACCATCAACCAATTTTATGGGTCAGATGACGTTGAGGACCTCCATTCAGAATTTGCTGCCAATACTTCTCCTGAATGTTTAGAAAGAGCATTGGCAAATGTTTGTGTAGCAGGAACTGCTTGGATAGTTTCTCCTCAAGGCAAGCTGACCATTCCACGGACCAGGCTTACACCGCAGTGCAAGGTATGGTATCATTTTTTAAAAACTCGTCTGCTGCCATCAACACATGTGCAAACTGTATCAAAGGATCGCGTACTTCTGCTCGATCTATTATCTCGGGTCGATCTATTAATGTGGGAGCAACCATTTCTAAGGAGCTTGGAGTTTGTGCTACAAAAAAGTGTGGTAGCCTTTGGTTCCCCGCTCTCATTACAAGCCTCTGTATGCGCAGTGGTGTCCCAACCTTCGACAACGATGAACGACTGTTACTTTCCAAAGGGGTGATCAATAACAGTGCTATCACAAGGTTAATTCAGGGTAAAATGGCAGAAGGTCAGTCCGATCGACCGCACAATGAGGACGACGAGGCAGCTCATGCTCCTGAGGCAACCACGACTGGTGCTGCTGCCGCCTCTAGTAGCCGAGCTTCTCCAAATGCTGAGCTGACAAAATCTCTGAATATGCTCGAAAAACGAATGAGCTTGGCTGAGGTTCAACAATTTCAGACAATGGAGATGCTACAACAAATGCATTCTCAGCAGCAGCAGTTCTGGGAATATGCTAAGCAACGTGATTTGGCTCTGAAGAAATCTTTCCAGAAAAACTTTACCAAGCCTATATTTCCATTCCGTGAGTTTCCAGATGGCGTGCTCGAGCCAATTGCTACTGCGGAGATGGAAGACGCGGTTGATGAGGAGGATGAGAATGATAAGGATGATTGAAGAGAAGCACCACCCACCCACTACATCAGGGAGTTCTATTTTCTCTTTCTCTTACTTTTCCATTGTTTTGTTTTGTTTGTTGTGTCTTCTTGTTTTTGTTCTATTTTGTGTTGTTTTGTTTTAGCAGTGGGGACACTGTTGATTTTAAGTTTAGGGGTAGGTACCTTGATTTGTTTTGTTTTGGTATAATTTTGTTTTGTTTTCTCTGATTGTTTAAAAAAAAAATGGGATTTTATGGTTAGTCTGCTCTGGTTTTGCTATAGCATAGTTGGTTTGAGGAAATTCCATTAAGATTACTAGAGTTTTAAATTTTCAGCTTATGGATTGATTAAGCCTGAATTGAGTAGTGGTGATGTCTACTATTTGTTTGCTCTTTGAGTGAGACTACTATTTTCCACAATAGGCTATAGCTTTGTTTTTATGAAGAAAGTTTAGGGAACTCTAAGTCATCGTGAGAGTTTAGGATTTGAGAGGTGGTTGTCAAACCCTTGAGGCGACGCTTTAGGAAGCGAAACATTCTGGGGATAGTGATGTGTATTAAAAGTAATAATGTTGAAGGGTGTCATGAGTTAAAAAAAAAAAAAAAAAAAAAAAGAGGAATAATAAAGAACTCCGCTATTCTGGGCTACCTAGTAACCAGGAGTAACATGAGCCCCATGTGTACTTTTACGTCAAACAGTGGTTCAGAATATGAGTATGCTACAACAATTCTGAAGTGTGACGTTGCTGAGTAACCGGGTGTCTTCATCACCAATGTTGGCATTCGCGTAAAAAGGTAACAGTGACATGATGAATATTTTAAAAAAAAAAGTATTTAATACTCATACACCCAACCCAACAAAGAGTGGATTATGTCTATCTTTAGTTTCTGCCCAACTAATGCTAGTGGAGAGGGAATCATGCATCCAACCTGTTAGATCATAAGCTAAGCTTGACGATCGTGATCAGAGGGACTTAGGCTATCTAAAGATGCTTAGTTATAGTCTTGCACACACACACATCTAGAGAAAAACCTCACTTGGGAGCAAGCTCATAAAGGATAGAACTGATATTTGATAAAAGCTGAATTGTGTAATGAGTTGGAAATTAAGAAGCTCTTTTGAGAATGGAGAATCAACTTGTTTAGCATCCAGAGCATTTTTCTGTTTTTGTGTTTTGAGTTTTCTTTTTGTGTTTTGTGTTTTGTGTTTTTATTTTGGCATTACTCGAGGACGAGCAATGACATAAGTTTGGGGGTGTGTTAACTCTATGAAATAGAGTTATTTAGCATGCTTTTAAGCTTATTAGTTGTTGTTATTTCAAAATAATATGCCGCATTTTTAGTATTTTATATAATATTAATTTGTTTTCTTTAGTTTTTATTATTTTGGCTTTAATCGAAATTTTTGGTGTTTAATCTAATTTTTGTGTTTTGATTTACAGCTGGTATTCACAATGACAACTAAGCAATGGCTCATTGGAAAAGAAAAGACAAATAAGATTAAAGCTGGAAAATGGCCAATGCTGCAGCAGTGCTATAGCAATGTCACAGCAAAGTGCAGCAGTGAAGAATTAAAGTAAAAGCATGTGGGCCCAAGTTTGCTTTATAGCTGGCAGTGATTTAATTGCCCAATTTGTCTATGCATGACAGCTGTGAGGAGGCCATCAATATTAATTAGCAAGAGGGCACGTGCAACTAGGGCATCTTTTGGAGGATTGGTATAAAAGGAAAAGTTAATGAATGGGCTAGGGAGAGCCGTTTCTGAGGCAAGAGGAGAGAGAAAAAATCAGAAAACATTTTGGGAAAAGAAAACTGCGAGAAAAACCAGATAAGAGATTTAGATAAAAAGGAACGAAAAAGAGAGAAAGAAGGAGATCGAAGGAGCCGTGAGCCGTGAGCCGTGAGCTATTGTGGAAAATAGTAGTCTCACTCAAAGAGCAAACAAATAGTAGACATCACCACTACTCAATTCAGGCTCAATCAATCCATAAGCTGAAAATTCAAAACTCTAGTAATCTTAATGGAATTTCCTCAAACCAACTATGCTATAGCAAAACCAGAGCAGACTAACCATAAAATCCCATTTTTTTTTTTAAACAATCAGAGAAAACAAAACAAAATTATACCAAAACAAAACAAATCAAGGTACCTACCCCTAAACTTAAAATCAACAGTGTCCCCACTGCTAAAACAAAACAACACAAAATAGAACAAAAACAAGAAGACACAACAAACAAAACAAAACAATGGAAAAGTAAGAGAAAGAGAAAATAGAACTCCCTGATGTAGTGGGTGGGTGGTGCTTCTCTTCAATCATCCTTATCATTCTCATCCTCCTCATCAACCGCGTCTTCCATCTCCGCAGTAGCAATTGGCTCGAGCACGCCATCTGGAAACTCACGGAATGGAAATATAGGCTTGGTAAAGTTTTTCTGGAAAGATTTCTTCAGAGCCAAATCACGTTGCTTAGCATATTCCTAGAACTGCTGCTGCTGAGAATGCATTTGTTGTAGCATCTCCATTGTCTGAAATTGTTGAACCTCAGCCAAGCTCATTCGTTTTTCGAGCATATTCAGAGATTTTGTCAGCTCAGCATTTGGAGAAGCTCGGCTACTAGAGGCGGCAGCAGCACGAGTCTTGGTTGCCTCAGGAGCATGAGCTGCTTCGTCGTCCTCATTGTGCGGTCGATCGGACTGACCTTCTGCCATTTTACCCTGAATTAACCTTGCGATAGCACTGTTATTGATCACCCCTTTGGAAAGTAACAGTCGTTCATCGTTGTCGAAGATTGGGACACCACTGCGCATACAGAGGCTTGTAATGAGAGCGGGGAACCAAAGGCTACCACACTTTTTTGTAGCACAAACTCCAAGCTCTTTAGAAATGGTTGCTCCCACATTAATAGATCGACCCAAGATAATAGAATCGAGTAGAAGAACGCGATCCTTTGATACAGTTTGCACATGTGTTGATGGCAGCAGACGAGTTTTTAAAAAATGATACCATACCTTGCACTGCGGTGTAAGCCTGGTCCATGGAATGGTCAGCTTGCCTTGAGGAGAAACTATCCAAGCAGTTCCTGCTACACAAACATTTGCCAATGCTTTTTCTAAACATTCAGGAGAAGTATTGGCAGCAAATTCTGTATGGAGGTCCTCAACGTCATCTAACCCATAAAATTGGTTGATGGTGGTCTCATCTATGGGTTCCTGTACGCCACGGACATAGACACTTCTCTGGCCTTCCCATGCGAAATGAGTGTAGAATTCTCGTATAATGGGAACAACTGCTTCGATTGGATGCGCGCAAAATGTGTGCCACTTATGCTTAATGATGACTGAAGTGATAAATTCTTCATAACCCATTGTTGGGGTATTCTGCAACAAAAACCCCTTTTCAGTGCAAAATGTCCTGTCAGCAGTGTATTTGTGGTACCTATCTTGATCGGCCTCTGTCTGGAATGTGCGATAGCTTGTGGTAGAGTCTTTTGGTTTCTTTCTCGTCTGCTTATGCGCAAGTTTCTTCGTTCGAGGCATATTTGGAGGTTCAGTGGCTGACAGCGTGCTCGGGTGATTCGGTGAACAGCGCTACCTGGACTCGCTAGCGCGGCTGGGCTCGGCTAGTGGCTAGCAGCGTCGACTTGGACCTAACTGGGCATTTTCGACTGGCTGGGCAGAGGCGGTGGTTGAGTTTGTTTGTTTATTTTTTTTTTTTTTTCGGCTTGGCAGAGATTATGTGAGCTTGATTGGGCTGAGACTGGGCTAATTCGTCTGGAACCGCGCGAGCTTGGCTGGTCGGTAGCAAAGGTGGAATGGGAGGTGAATGGGCTGGTGAAGGCGCTGCTCGGCGATGGCTGAGCTGGGGCTGATCTTTACTGAGTGAGAAGGTTGGGAAAGGCTGGGCTCGACGGCGAGGCCAGTGGTTGGACTGTCCGGCTTCGGATGGCTGGGCAGAGGCGCTGCTCGGCGATGGCTGAACGACAATGGCTGGTCCATGGAATGGGTAATGGTTGCGTTGGTTGGGCGGAGGCTGCTCAGCGTGGGCTTGCAGGCAACGCCGACGGGGATGAAACTTGGCAGTTTTTCTGCAAGCGATGGCCGGCAACAATGGGTATATAAATTTTTTGCAAGAAACGGCGCAAAGTGAAAAAGAAGAAGAAGAAGGGAACAGTGGGGTCCTTTAGGGCTGCTGCTTTATTTATTTATATGTATAATAATAAATTATTTTTTTACTTATATATACATATTTTTTTTTAAAATTTATTATATATATATATATATATTTTTTAACATCAAACCTTGACATATATATAGAGCGCTGCTCGGACCTTTTTGATTTTTTTTTATCATTATTATTATTATATATATATTTTATTTTTTTTAAAATTATTTATTTATTTTTTTTATTATTGCTGCAGCTTTGCTTGTAGCAATCCCACAGCATTCTTATACAGATTGCTTCTCAGTTTCTGTCCAACTTTGCTGCAGGTTTGCTTGTAGCAATCCCACAGCATTCCTATACAGATTGCTCCCTAGTTTCTGCCCAACTTTGCTGCAGCTTTGCTTGTAGCAATCCCGCACATTCCTATACAGATTGCTCCCCAGTTTTGCTGTAGCTTTGCTTGTAGCAATCCCGCAGCATTCTTATACAGATTGCTTCCCAGTTTCTGCCCAACTTTGCTATAGCTTTGCTTGTAGCAATCCCACAACAAAATTACTGGAATCTGTTGCAAACCCTACACCAAAGAAAGAAAAAGAAAATTAAAACGCAATAACAAAGTGGAACACCAAATGAACTGAAAATCATCAAACATAACAAATCAAATGTAATTAAAAACAACATCAAAAATAGGGTTGCCTCCCTGTTCGCTAAAAATATGTATGCGAAAAATACTACGCAAGTGCACGTAATCGAATAAGTAATATAGTAGTAAGTAGAGTATCGTCTCTACAGGGATTGTATCACCAAAAATCTAATTACGGAAACCAATCATTCTAAAATAAAATTGAGAATTGATTTAAACACTAAAATAATAAAAACTGAATAAAAACTAATGGGAGTAATTAAAAATGCAAGTAAAAGATAAAATGTGGCAGAATCAAAGGTTTATGCTGTAAATCAATGATGGGTGATGGCTAGGATTACTAATTTCCCCTCGGTTGTAAATCTGATTACAAATGCTGTAGGAATGTTATAATAAAGTTCATTCAGTCAACCAAAAATTCTACACAACCCTCTTCCGAAAGATTTATGCGTACAGTTCTTTAAACCAAAATCAACATATTCCTATGCATTTTAGTTCTCCAAACATAAGATTAAGCACCAATTTTATGGGTTGTACAAAGTATTAATATATTCCTATATTATACTCTTATATTATTCAAGCTAGATCCAACCAAAATTAACCTTCCCAGAATTAATTCTAGTTTGTTTCCCCCATAAATTGCTGGCCAAACAATAAACAGAGATTAAACACTCCAACACACTTGAATAAACTGAAATGAAAATCACTGAGCATTCAACATAATATGCAAATCGTCAATTCAACCTCAGTTCCATCAATAATCCTAGCTAAGAAAATTAGTTCATGATTTGTTCAACAAAATCAAAACCAAAAATCTCAATTAATAAAGTCATGATTTACAAAGAGGAAAATGAAAGACAACCAAAAGAATTCGGGTAAAATAAGAATCAGAAAAACCCAAAGCCAAGTGTGTATGCTCTTGTGCAATTCATTGCCCAGCCAATAATCCAAAGACCGTACTACACTCCTTGCTTCTGAAAATTCCAGATTTCCTTCTCTACCGCTCGTCCTCTTCTTTTCCCCACAATGGTCTCTGTTTTTCTCTCTCCACTTTTGCCTCAGAAATGGCTGCCCCTCCAAAATGGTTAACTTTTCCTTTTATACCAATTCCTCCAAGAATTGCCCTAGTTGCACGTGCCCTTTTCAAAATTAATATTGATGGCCTCCTCACAGCTGTAAAACATAAACAAATTGGGCAACTAAGTCACTGCCTGCTGTAAAGCAAACTTGGGCCCACATGCTTTTACTTTAATTCTTCACGGCTGCACTTTGCTGTGACATTGCTATAGCATTGCTGCAGAATTGGCTATTTTCCAGCTTTCTTCTTCTTTATCTTTTCTTTTCCAGTGAGCCATTGCTTAGTTATCATTGTGAATATCGGCTGTAAATCAAAACACAAAAATAAGATTAAACACCAAAAATCTCGATTAAAGCCAAAATAATAAAAACTAAAGAAAACAAATTAACATCATATAAAATACTAAAATGACGGCATATTATTTTGAAATAACAACAACTAATAAGCTTAAAAGCATGCTAAATAACTCTATTTCATAGAGTTAACACACCCCCAAACTTATGTCATTGCTCGTCCTCGAGTAATGCCAAAATAAATACACAAAAACACAAAACACAAAAAGAAACATCAAAACACAAAACACAAAATTGCTCTGGATGCTAAACAAGTTGATTCTCAAATCTCATAAGTACTTCTTAATTTCCAGCTCATGGTCAAAGTCAGCATTCATTAAATATCAGCATCTGTTCTAATTAAACTCACTCCCAAATGAGACTCCTCTGAAAGTGTATGTGTGTGACTAAAGCTAAGCATCCCTTGATTTACTCAGGTCATTCAAATCAAGATCATTGAGCCTTGTTAAAGATTCAATAGGCTGACTGCATAACTCTTTCTCCACTAATAGCAATTTACCAAACACCTGGGATTAAAAATATTCCACTAATTATTGCATAAGGCTTTGTACATGGTGAAATTTTTTTTTTTTTTTTTTTGAATCTTCAAGTCGCTGTTACCTTTTTACGCGAATGTCAACATTGGTGATGAAAACACCCGGTTACTCAGCAACGCCACCAATCAGATTTGATATAACCTACTCATATTCAGAACCACTTTTTGACGCAAAAGTATACATGGGGCTCATGCTACCCCTGGTTACTAGGCAATTCCAAACAGTGGAGTAGTTTTTTTTTTTTTCTTCTTCTTTTTTTTTGAAATACCAATACTCTAAATACATATCAATTCATCCCAGAATACTTGGCTTCATACCATTTTGCCTCGAAAATTTCATACAATCAGTTCTTGAATCCCAAACTCTCACTATGATTTAAAATTTCCTAAGTTCGTCAAACGAAACACAAAACTATAGTATAATGTGCATCATTCAAGCAATCTCATTTAAGGAGCAAACCAATAATAAACATCAACAATACTCAACTCATGCCAATTCATTCCATATTCTGAGAATTTCAAAGCACTCATACTCCTCATAGATTTTCCTCAAACCAACTATGCTATAGCAAAACCAGAGCAAACAAAACATACTTTTCTTAAATTTTTTTTTTTTAACTAATCATACCACAAAAATAACACAAAAAGAAAAACACAAAACAAAACCAAATCAACTAAAACAACCAATACCCCCAAACTTGAAATAAGCAGTGTCCTCACTGCTTGGAACAAAACATCACAAAAATAGAATAAAACAGAACAAGGCAAATCAAAACCGAACAAATCATAGCAAAACTAATAAAAAGAAAAGGCAAGAGTTAGAACTCCCTGATGTTAGGAGTGTTTGGTGCTGCCCTTCAAGCTTCCTGATTATCCTCTTCCTCCTCATCAACCTCGTCTGCAGCAATTGGCTCTAGCACGCCATCCGGGAATTCCGGGAACGGAAAGATGGGTTTAGTAAAGTTTTTCTGCAAAGACTTCTTTAGGGCCACATCTCGTTGCTTAGCATATTCCCAGAACTGCTGCTGCTGAGAATGCATTTGTTGAAGCATCTCCATTGTTTGAAATTGTTGCACCTCAGCCAAGCTCAGTCGTTTTTCGAGCATATTCAGGGATTTTGTCAGCTCAGCATGTGGAGAAATTCGGCTACTAGAGGCGGCAGTAGCACGAGTCGTGGTTGCCTCGGGAGCATGAGCTGCCTCATCGTCCTCATTGTGCGGTCGATCGGACGGACCTTCTGCCATTTTACCCTGAATTAACCTTGTGATAGCACTGTTATTGATGACCCCTTTAGAAAGTAACAGTCGTTCATCGTTGTCGAAGATTGGGACACCACTGCGCATACAGAGGCCTGTAATGAGAGCGGGGAACCAAAGGCTACCACACTTTTTTGTAGCACAAACTCCAAGCTCCTTAGAAATGGTTGCTCCCACATTAATAGATCGCCCCGATATAATGGAATCGAGCAGAAGAACGCGATGCTTTGACACAGTTTGCACATGTGTTGATGGCATCAGACGAGTCCTTAAAAAATGATACCATACCTTGCACTGCGGTGTAAGGCTGGTCCGTGGAATGGTCATCTTGCCTTGAGGAGAAACTATCCAAGCAGTTCCTGCTACACAAACATTCGCCAATGCCCTTTCTAAACATTCAGGAGAAGTATTGGCAGCAAATTCGGTATGGAGGTCGTCAACGTCATCTAACCCATAAAATTGGTTGATGGTGGTCTCATCTATGGGTACCTGTACGCCACGGACATAAATACTTCTCTGGCCCTCCCATGCGAAATGAGCGTAGAATCCTCGTATAACGGGAACAACTGCTTCGGTTGGATGCGCGCAAAATGTCTGCCAGTTATGCTGAATGATGACCGAAGTGATAAATTCTTCATAACCCATTGTTGGGGTATTCTGCAACAAAAACCCCTTTTCAATGCACAATGTTCTGTCAGCAGTGTATTTGTGATACCTATCTTGATCGGCCTCTGTCTAGAATGTGCGAAAGCTTGTGGTGGAATCCTTTGGTTTCTTGCTTGTCTGTTTATGCGCAAGTTTCTTCGTTCGAGGCATATTTGGAGATTCAGTGATTGACAGCGTGCTCGGGTGATTCAATGAACGGCGCTACTTGGACTCACTAGCGCGGTTGGGCAAAGGCGATGGATGAGTTTTTTTTTTCTTTTTTTCTTTTTCTTTTTCTTTTTTTTTTTCGGCTGGGCAGAGATTTTTGTGAGGCTGGCTGATTCTTTGCTGGGTGAGAAGCTTAGTGAAGGCTGGGCTCGACGGTGCTAGCTGCAAGGGGTTGGTCGGCGGTGGTGATTGGGTTCGGCGGATGGCTGGGCAGCGACGGCGAGCTGCTCGACAAGGCACTATCACGGCTGGGCTCGACGACGATGGTTGGACGGCAGTGGCTGGGCTCGACGACGCGGCTGGGCTTGGCTGCTTCAGCTGGAACCTCGCGAGTTTGGCTGGTCGGCGGTGGCTTTGGCGGCTTCGGCTGGAACCGCGGGAGCTTTGGCTGGTCGGCAGCGATGAAGGAATGGGGGCGCTAGATGGGACTGAAATGGTGGGATTCGGTTGGTCTCAGTTGGGCTCAGCGCTTCAATGGTGGACTCAATGTGTGTGGAAAACAGGTTGAGGAATGGGTCAAGGCCAGCAACTTGACTGGGTTTAGTCGGCGCTGAGGATTGTGTTTGGAAGGTAAACTGAGGTGGTAGTTTGTTTGGTCGGCGCTGGAAAAGAAAACAAAAAGAATAAGTAGGGCCTGTAGGGTTTCAATTAATATTAGATAAGAATTTATATATATATATATATATTATATTATTAATTATTAAGATTATTATTTTTATTACTTTTTTTTAAAATATTAATATAAATATATAAACCGATCTATATCTATCTCTTTTTTTTTTTAAACCCAAACGGCAATATATATAATAAATATCTATAAATATATATTTATTATTATTATTATTTTTTTTTTTTTTTTTACATTTTTTTTAAATTGCTGCAGCTTTGCTTGTAGCAATTCCACAGCATTCCTACACAGATTGCTTCCCAGTTTCTGCCCAACTTTGCTGCAGCTTTGCTTGTAGCAATTCCACAGCAAAAGTACAAAAATCTGTTGCAACCCTACACCAGAGGGAGAAAAAGAAAAGTTAAACGTAAGAACAAAGTGCAACACCTAATGAACTGAAAATCATCAAAAATAACAAATCAAATGTAATTAACGAAATTGAAAAAAAATATAGGGTTTCCTCCCTCAAGCACTTGGTTTAGAGTCATCAGCCCGACTATGCAAAAGTTCAAGCATCTTGAAACGAGATGGAGGTTTTCTGACGGCTGAAACCATCACCCCAGTAATGCTTAAGTCGCTGTCCATTAACTTTGAAAGTCCTTCCTGAATTTTCTGCAGCAATCTCTACTGCTCCATGTGGATAAGCTTGAATTACCCGAAAAGGCCCTGACCATCTTGATTTTAATTTCCCTGGGAACAACTTCAATCTTGAATTGAAAAGTAGAACCTGCTGACCAGCTTCAAATTGCCTTGAAATAATCTTACTGTCATGCCATTTTTTTGTTTTTTCTTTGTATATCCTCGCACTCTCATATGCTTGCAAACGAAATTCGCCCATCTCATTCAGTTGCAACAATCTCTTCTCTCCTGCTAGCTGGAGGTCCATGTTTAGCTGCTTGCTTGCCCAATACGCTTTGTGCTCTAATTCCACCGGTAGATGACATGCCTTCCTGAAAACCAATCGAAATGGTGACATTCCCAGCAGCGTTTTGAAAGCTGTTCGGTATGCCCAAAGTGCGTCATCAAGTCTCAGCGACCAATCTTTTCGATTTGGGTTGACCACTTTCTCTAAAATCCTCTTTATCTCACGATTGGAAACCTCTGCCTATCCACTGGTTTGTGGGTGATATGCTGTAGCAATCTTGTGCTTCACTCCATACTTGCCCAAGAGATTCTCGAAGTTCTTGCTGCCAAAGTGAGTTCCTTCATCGCTAATAATAGCTCTCAGTGTCCCAAAACGAGTGAAAATATTTTTGTGAAGGAACTTGACAACTACCTTGGAATCATTTGTCTGTAATGCTACCGCTTCTACCCACTTGGAGACATAGTCAACTGCCACCAAAATGTACTGGTTCCCATAAGATGGTGGGAATGGCCCCATGAAATCAATACCCCATACATCAAACAGTTCCACCTCCAAAATGTTATTTAAGGGCATTTCATGTCGATTGGAGATGTTGCCAACTCTTTGACATCTATCACATGCCTTTGTGAACTCGTGAGCATCCTTGAATAGAGAAGGCCAGTAGAACCCTGATTGGAGGACCTTGGCTGCTGTTCGTGCTCCACCGAAATGCCCACCATAAGGAGAAGAATGACAATGCTCCAGAATGCTTTGAAATTCCTCCTCTGGAACACATCTCCTAATAATCTGATCGGCACACTGCTTATAAAGAAAAGGCTCATCCCATAGATAGAATTTTACCTCATGCAAGAATTTCTTTCGTCTTTGGCTAGTGATCTCCGGTGGAAACAGCCCACTGACTATGTAATTAACAAAATCTGCGTACCATGGGATAACAGCTTGCTGCACCGCTAGAATTCGTTCATCAGGGAAGGTCTCACGAATGGCATCCTTCTTCTCATCTTCTATTCCATTCTCAAGTAGTGATAAATGATCCGCAACCTGATTTTCCGAACCCCTTCGATCTCTAATTTCCAGATCAAACTCCTGCAGGAGCAATATCCACCTGATCAGTCGTGGCTTAGCATCTTTCTTGGAAATTAGGTACTTGATTGCTGAATGGTCAGTGTAAACGACCACTTTGGTGCCCACTAGATACGCCCGAAACTTGTCGAATGCAAATACCACAGCCAAAAGCTCCTTTTCAGTAGTAGTATAATTCAACTGAGCCTCCGTTAGTGTCTTACTTGCATAATAAATCGAATGGAAATCATGACGTTGTTCCAACACTGCACCCACTGCAAAGTCGCTAGCGTCACACATCAACTCGAAAGGCAATGACCAGTCAGGTGACCTGATGATGGGTGCAGACACCAACCGCTTCTTCAACTCCAAGAATGCCCGCTGACAAGCTTCATCAAAATTGAAAGGTTGATTTTGCTCTAGCAAAGTGCACAAAGGCTTAGAAACTTTTGAGAAGTCTTTGATGAATCGTCTGAAAAACCCTGCATGTCCCAAAAAGCTTCTAATCCCCTTAACTGTTGTCGGTGGTGGCAGCTTATCAATCACTTCAATCTTGGCTTTGTCTACCTCAATACCCTCATTGGAGACCTTGTGACCTAGGACGATGCCTTCTTGAACCATGAAATGGCATTTTTCCCAGTTAAGTACCAAATTAGTTTCCTCACATCGCATCAACACCTGCTCCAAATTTGTTAGACAGTCACCAAAAGAATTACCAAATACTGAAAAATCATCCATGAAAACCTCTAGCAATCTCTCCACCATATCAGTAAAAATAGACATCATACACATTTGAAATGTTGCTGGAGCATTGCAAAGGCCGAATGGCATCCGTCTGAAAGCAAAAGTCCCATATGGGCAGGTGAAGGTTGTCTTTTCTTGATCTTCTGGTGCTATAGCAATCTGGTTATAACTTGAATAACCATCCAAGAAGCAATAGTATTCTTTTCCCGCTAATCTATCAAGCATCTGATCAATGAATGGCAGCGGAAAATGATCTTTCCTTGTTGCTTTATTTAGCTTCCTGTAGTCCATACACACTCTCCATCCAGTTACTGTTCTTGTCGGGATTAGTTCGTTGTTATCGTTTGCTACCACAGTAACTCCTCCCTTCTTCGGTACACATTGGACTGGACTGACCCAAGAGCTGTCTGAAATGGGGTAGATAATCCCTGCATCTAGCCACTTAATCACTTCCTTCTTCACAACTTCCTTCATGATTGGATTCAACCTCCTTTGCTGTTCGATGGAATTGCTGTAGCATTCTTCCAGCAAAATTTTATGCATGCAGATTGATGGGCTGATTCCTTTAATGTCTGCAATAGTCCATCCGATTGCCTTTTTGAACTTTTTCAGCACCTCTAGAAGTTAACTCTCATGTACCCCAGATAATCCAGAAGAAATAATCACAGGTAAAGTGTCCGAATCACCTAAATAAGCGTACCTCAAGTGTGAAGGCAATGGTTTTAACTCCAAAACAGGTGGTTCTTCAACAAATGGTTTGTGGGATTTAACGGCCCTTTTTGACAAGTCTAGCGACTCGAAGTGCTTCCCGGCTCTAACTGCAATAGGTTTGCTCTCCATCCAAGACACTTGATTGTCACTAGTTTCATCATCCTCATCTGATGCAGCCAAATCTTCTTCGTTTATCATCTTTGGAGCGCATGTCTTCTCAAATTCAGCAGCTACTAATGAATCCAGAACATTAATGGCCGAGCATTCTTCAACATCATCAGCAAATCGCATAGCCTTGAAAACATTGAAGGTAACTTGTTGATCGTGAACTCTCATGGTCAATTCACCCTTCTGTACGTCTATCAAGGTCCTGCCCGTAGCCAAGAATGGTCTTCCCAATATAATAGGCACGTCCATGTCTGCTTCATAATCCAGCACAATGAAGTCTGTTGGGAAAGTGAATTTGTCCACTTGCACTGACACATCTTCAATTTTTCCTTCCGGATGAGCCAAGGACCTGTCCGCCAATTGCAAAGTAACTGTAGTTGGTCTTGCTTCTCCAATTCCCAGCTTTTTGAAGATAGACATAGGCATCAGATTTATACTTGCCCCCAAATCACATAATGCCTTCCCGAAGTACTGATTTCCGATGGAGCACGGTATCGTGAAACTACCCGGATCCTTCAACTTAGGCAGCAGTTTGTTCTTCAATATTGCACTGCACTCTTCGATCAATGCTACTGTCTCAAATTCTCCTAACCTCCGCTTCTTCGAAAGAATGTCCTTCATGAACTTGACGTAACTCGGCATCTGCTCCAAAGCTTCTACAAGTGGAATGTTGATATGTAGCTGCTTCAACATGTCTAAGAATCTTCTGAACGGTTTATCCTGCTTTTGATTCTGAAATCTTTGCGGAAATGGTGGTGGAGGTCTCTATGATCTACTTTTCTGTGGCTTTGCTGCAACATTTTTCTCCTCTGCCTCTCTCTGGTCTTCTTTGCTGTAGCTTTGCTGTGACTTTGATGTAGCATTTTGATCTGTTTCATTTTCTGATTGAAGGCTGGGCTGACTTTGGATTGAAGAGGGTTCTGCCTCCTTGGCAGGCTGTCGAACTGGTTGTTCAATTTGTCTGCCATTATGAAGTGTGATAGCTTTGCAATGCTCCTTACCATCTCTTCTGGGATTTTCCGTGTCACTAGGAAGTGATCCTTGAGGTCGATTGCTCAAAACATTTGTTAACTGCCCAACTTGATTCTCCAATGTTCTCAATGACGCAGCTTGACTCTGAATGAGGGCTGATTGATTCTGAATAATTGCATCATTATTCGCCATGTATTCCTTGAGTAGTGCTTCAATGGAACTCGGTTGTTCTTGAGGTGGATGTCTTTGTTGCTGTTGTTGAAAACCTGGAGGATGTATGGGTTTGCTAGGCCCGGCTGATGAATTAACTCCTTGATTATTCAAGGAGAAATTTGGATGTTGCCTCCACCCTGGGTTGTAAGTGTTGGAATATGGGTTGTTGTTCCTATTGAAATTATTCACATAACAAACTGAAGCTGGGTTAGCTGGGCAATTCTCAAATGAATGACCTTCACCACAATAAACACACACAACATCCACTGCCTGCACCGGACTTGCCCCTGCAGCCATATTCATGGACTTCAATATGTTGGACAATGAAGACACTTGGGCTGTCAAAGCTGTAACGGCATCAACCTCATGGACTCCCGCTACATGCCTACTCGTAGCAACTCTCTCAGTAGGCCACTGATAGTTGTTATTTGACATTCTTTCCAAAATCTCGTAAGCTTCATTGTAAGACTTCATTAAAAGAGCTCCATTCGCAGACGCATCCACCATACTCCGAGTTTGAGCATTGAGACCATTGTAAAAAGTCTCCATTTGGATCCAATGAGGAAGTCCGTGGTAAAGGCATTTTCTAAGCAACTCTTTGAAACGTTCCCAAGCTTCGTAGAGGGCCTCTCCATCCACCTGCTGAAACGATGTGATATCATTCCGAAGTTTGGCATTTTTGTTCGGAGGAAAATACTTCACCAAGAATTTCTCAGCCAAATCATTCCATGTTGCTACCGAATCTGGTGGTAAAGAGTTCAACCAAGCTCTTGCTCTATCCCTTAGAGAATAGGGAAATAGCTTGAGCCGAAGCGCTTCTTCAGTTACACCATGAAGCTTGAAGGAATCACTCACTTCCATAAACAATCTCAGGTGCAGATGAGGATCATCGGTTGGCATCCCGCTGAATTGACCCACTGTTTGGAGCATTTGAAACATCACAGGCTTCAACTCAAATGGTTGGGCTTGAATTTCCGGTCTAACAATGCTAGGATGCAGCCCGTGCAATATAAGGACAGCATAATCCCTTATTGCTATGTCTCTGTCATCAGCAATTGCTGCAGCATTGTTGACATTATTATTCACTACTGCTCCTTCAGCCCTTTCGTCCATTCTAGCAGCACCCTGTTGATCTCTTCTTCTTGCTCTGAAAGTTCTTTCAATTTCTGGATCTAAGGGAACTAAATCTGTGTCCCTTGGCCTATTCATGCAAGAAAACCACACCTGCAAAGACAAAAATCAGAGTTTAATTAAATTAAAGATAGAAAAATAAAAGTCAAATAATTGGTTTCTATAATAGCAATTTTCAATAATCACAATCCCTGGCAACGGCGCCAAAAACTTGCTCGCTAAAAATATGTATGCGAAAAATACTACGCAAGTGCACGTAATCGAACAAGTAATATAGTAGTAAGTAGAGTATCGTCTCCACAGGGATTGTATCACCAAAAATCTAATTACGGAAACCAATCGTTCTAAAATAAAATTGAGAATTGATTTGAACACTAAAATAATAAAAACTGAATAAAAACTAATGGGAGTAATTAAAAATGCAAGTAAAAGATAAAATGTGGCAGAATCAAAGGTTTATGCTGTAAATCAATGATGGGTGATGGCTAGGATTACTAATTTCCCCTTGGTTGTAAATCTGATTACAAATGCTGTAGGAATGCTGCAGCAAAGTTCATTCAGTCAACCAAAAATTCTACACAATCCTCTTCCGAAAGATTTATGCGTACAGTTCTTTAAACCAAAATCAACATATTCCTATGCATTTTAGTTCTCCAAACATAAGATTAAGCACCAATTTTATGGGTTGTACAAAGTATTAATATATTCCTATATTATACTCTTATATTATTCAAGCTAGATCCAACCAAAATTAACCTTCCCAGAATTAATTCTAGTTTGTTTCCCCCATAAATTGCTGGCCAAACAATAAATAGAGATTAAACACTCCAACACACTTGAATAACTGAAACGAAAATCACTGAGCATTCAACATAATATGCAAATCGTCAATTCAACCTCGGTTCCATCAATAATCCTAGCTAAGAAAATTAGTTCATGATTTGTTCAACAAAATCAAAACCAAAAATCTCAATTAATAAAGTCATGATTTACAAAAAGGAAAATGAAAGACAACCAAAAGAATTCGGGTAAAATAAGAATCAGAAAAACCCAAAGCCAAGTGTGTATGCTCTTGTGCAATTCATTGCCCAGCCAATAATCCAAAGACCGTACTACACTCCTTGCTTCTGAAAATTCCAGATTTCCTTCTCTACCGCTCGTCCTCTTCTTTTCCCCACAATGGTCTCTGTTTTTCTCTCTCCACTTTTGCCTCAGAAACGGCTGCCCCTCCAAAATGGTTAACTTTTCCTTTTATACCAATTCCTCCAAGAATTGCCCTAGTTGCACGTGCCCTTTTCAAAATTAATATTGATGGCCTCCTCACAGCTGTAAAACATAAACAAATTGGGCAACTAAGTCACTGCCAGCTGTAAAGCAAACTTGGGCCCCACATGCTTTTACTTTAATTCTTCACTGCTGCACTTTGCTGTGACATTGCTATAGCATTGCTGCAGAATTGGCTATTTTCCAGCTTTCTTCTTCTTTGTCTTTTCTTTTCCAGTGAGCCATTGCTTAGTTATCATTGTGAATATCGACTGTAAATCAAAACACAAAAATTAGATTAAACACCAAAAATCTCGATTAAAGCCAAAATAATAAAAATTAAAGAAAACAAATTAACATCATATAAAATACTAAAAATACGGCATATTATTTTGAAATAACAACAACTAATAAGCTTAAAAGCATGCTAAATAACTCTATTTCATAGAGTTAACACTCCCTCAAGCGCTTGTTTTAAAGTCTTCAACCTGACTACTTCCCTTTTTTTCATTTTCTTTAAGAGTAATAGAGGTCTTAAAACGATCCACAGGACCTCCCCAATAATGCTTGACTCTCTGTCCATTCACTAAGAACTTCCTTCCAGATTTGTCGTCTTGCAATTCCACTGCTCCATGAGGAAATACAGTAACAATTGAGAACGGACCTGACCAACGCGACTTCAATTTTCCTAGGAAGAGCTTCAATCTTGAATTGAACAAAAGAACTTGTTGCCCTGGTTCGAAAGTTCTGCTCAAGATCCTCTTGTCATGCCACCATTTGACCTTCTCCTTATAGAGCTTGGAATTCTCATATGCCTGTAACTGAAACTCATCTAACTCATTGAGCTGCATCAATCTCTTCTCTCCCGCTGCAATCATGTCCATATTCAGTTGCTGGAGCGCCCAATAAGCCTTGTGCTCCAACTCCAAAGGCAAATGGCAAGCCTTCCCAAACACAAGTTGATACGGAGACATGCCAATTGGAGTCTTGAAGGCAGTCCTGTAGGCCCACAATGCATCTTCCAACCTCTTAGACCAATCCTTTCTTGAAGGACATACAGTTTTCTCCAGAATGGCCTTGATTTGCTTGTTTGAAGTCTCCGCTTGTCCATTAGTCTGTGGGTGATAAGCAGTAGCTACCTTGTGACGGACGTTGTACTTTGCCAACAAAGCTTCAAAATACTTGCTACAGAAATGCGTCCCTTCGTCACTGATTACTGCCCTTGGTGTGCCAAACCTTATGAAAATTTGTTTCTTCATGAATTGAACCACCACCTTTGAGTCATTGGTTGGTAAGGCAGTAGCTTCTACCCACTTAGAAACATAATCAACTGCTACAAGTATGTATAAATTGCCAAAAGAAGGAATAAATGGACCCATAAAATCGATTCCCCACACATCAAACGACTCTACCTCCAGAATGTTGGTTAGTGGTATTTCATGACGTCTTGAGATGCTACCAACCTGTTGACATCTATCGCACCGCAGCATAAAATTCCGGGCATCTCGAAACAAGCTCGGCCAATAAAAGCCAGATTGCAAGACTTTTGCTACGGTTTTATCACTTTGAAAATGCCCTCCATATGGAGAATCAGGACAATGTTACAGAACCTATTCGATTTCCTCCTCCGGGATACACCGTCGCAAAATCTGATCAGCACATTTCCTGAACAAGTATGGCTTATCCCAGTAGTAAAACTTGACCTCATGCAGGAACTTCTTTCGTTGATGGGCATTCAAATCAGGAGGCATCAACCCACTAACTAGGTAGTTCACCAAATCCGCATACCATGGCACCATAGTTGAGACTCAGTTAACAATAAAAAGCTGCTCATCGGGGAATACTTCGTTGATAACTTCTGAATCTGTGCCCTTCTCAGCTTTCTCTAACCGAGACAAATGATCAGCCACTTGATTCTCTGTTCTTTTCCTATCTTTGATCTCGAGGTCGAATTCTTGAAGTAGAAGCACCCATCTAATCAGCCTTGGCTTTGCATCCTTTTTCTCTACCAAGTATTTGATGGCTGAATGGTCCGTGAAAACCGTTACCTTTGCTCCTATCAAATAAGCTCGAAATTTGTTAAAGGCGTAGACGACGGCCAACAACTCTTTCTCTGTCACCGTGTAATTAGTTGGGCCCCTGATAGAGTCTTACTGGCATAGTAAATTGAGTGGAAAACCCTGTCTTTGCGCTGCCCTAAAACAGCTCCCACAGCCCAATCGCTCGCATCACACATCACTTCAAATGGTAAAGACCAATCTGGGGCTGCTATGATTGGTGCTGAAATGAGCTTCTTCTTCAAATTTGTGAATGCTAACAAACATGCCTCGTCAAAAATGAATTGGTTGTCCTTTTCCAACAAGCTGCAAAGAGGTTTGGAAATCTTAGAAAAATCTCGGATAAATCTTCGGTAGAAGCCTGCGTGCCCAAGAAAACTCCGAATCCCTTTTACATTTGATGGTGGAGGGAGCTTTTCTATTATAGCAATCTTGGCTTTATCAACTTCCAGGCCATTCTTTGAAACTCGGTGTCCCAACACTACGCCCTCCTTGACCATAAAGTGACACTTTTCCCAATTTAGAACTAAATTGGTCTCTTCACATCGCTTCAAGACCCTTGCCAAGTTGGTGAGGCAATCTTTAAAGCTTTCTCCAAAAACAGAGAAATCATCCATAAACACCTCCACAAATTTCTCCACCATGTTAGTAAAAATTGCCATCATGCACCGCTGAAAAGTAGCAGGAGCATTGCAAAGACCAAATGGCATCCGTCTAAAAGCAAATGTACCGAATGGGCAAGTGAATGTAGTCTTGTGTTGATCCTCAGGAGCTATGGCAATCTGATTATAGCCATAATAGCCATCCAAGAAACAGTAGTACTCATTCCCAGCTAATCTATCAAGCATCTGATCAATGAAGGAGAGTGGGAAGTGATCCTTTCTTGTGGCCTTGTTTAGCTTCCTGTAATCCATGCAAATCCGCCAACCAATTACTGTTCTTGTCAGGATTAGTTCGTTGTTGTCGTTTGCTACCACGGTAATCCCTCCCTTCTTCGGTACATATTGGACTGGACTGACCCAATAGCTGTCTGAAATGGGGTAAATAATCCCTGCATCAAGCCACTTAATCACTTCCTTCTTCACGATTTCCTTCATGATTGGATTCAACCTTCTTTGTTGTTCGACAGAATTGCTGTTAGCATTCCTCCAGCAAAATTTTATGCACGCAGATTGATGGACTGATTCCTTTAATATCTGCAATAGTCCATCCAATTGCCTTTTTGAACTTTTTCAGAACCTCTAGAAGTTGATTCTCCTGTACCCCAGATAATCCAGAAGAAATAATCACAGGCAAAGTGTCTGAATCACCCAAATAAGCATACCTCAAGTGTGAAGGCAATTGCTTTAACTCTAGTACAGGCGGTTCTTCAACAAATGGTTTGTGGGATTTAACGGCCTTTTCAGCCAAGTCTAGCGACTCAAAGTGCTACCCGGCTCTAGTTGCAGTAGGTTTGCTCTCCATCCAAGACACTTGATTATCACTAGCTTCTTCATCTTCATCTGACACAGCCAAATCCTCTTTGTTTATCATCTTTGGAGAGCATGACTTCTCAAATTCAGCAGCTACTAATGAATCCAGAACATTGATGGCCGAGCATTCTTCAACATCATCAGCAAATCGCATAGCCTTGAAAACGTTGAAGGTAACATGTTGATCGTGAACTCTCATGGTCAATTCACCCTTCTGTACATCTATCAATGTCCTGCCCGTAGCCAAGAATGGTCTTCCCAATATAATAGGCACGTCCTTGTCGCTTTATAATCTAGCACAATGAAGTCTGCTGGAAAAATTAATTTGTCCACTTGCACTAGCACATCTTCAATTTTTCCTTCCGAATGAACCAAGGACATGTCCGCCAATTGCAAAGTGACTGTAGTTGGTCTTGCTTCTCCAATTCTCAGCTTTTTGAAGATAGACATGGGCATCAGATTTATATTTGCTCCCAAATCACATAATGCCTTCCCGAAGTACTGATTTCCGATAGAGCACGGTATCGTGAAACTACCTGGGTCCTTCAACTTAGGCGGCAGTTTGTTCTTCAGTATTGCACTGCACTCTTCTATCAATGCTACTGTCTCAAATTCTCCTAACCTCTGCTTCTTCAAATGAATGTCCTTCATGAATTTGACGTAGCTCGGCATCTGCTCCAAAGCTTCTACAAGTGGAATGTTGATATGTAGCTGCTTCAACATGTCTAAGAACCTTCTAAACTGCTTATCCTGCTTTTGATTTTGAAATCATTGTGGAAATGGTGGTGGAGGTCTCTCTGATCTACTTTGCTATAGCTTTGCTGCAGCATTTTTCTCTTCTGCCTCTCTCTGATCTTCTTTGCTGTAGCTTTGCTGCGACTTTGCTGTAGCATTTTGCTCTGCTGTAGCATTCTGATCTGCTTCATTTTCTGATTGGGGGCTGGGCTGACTTTGGATTAAAGAGGGTTCTGCCTCTTTGGCAGGCTGTCGAACTGATTGTTCAATTTGTCTGACATTACGAAGTGTGATAGCTTTGCAATACTCCTTACCATCTCTTCTTGGATTTTCCGTATCACTAGGAAGTGATCCTTGAGGTCGATTACTCAGAACATTCGCTAACTGCCCAACTTAATTTTCCAATGTTCTCAATGACGCAGCTTGACTCTGAATGAGGGCTGATTGATTCTGAATAATCGCATCATTCTTCGCCATGTATTCCTTGAGCAATGCCTCGATGGAATTCGGTTGTTCTTGAGGCGGATGTCTTTGTTGCTGTTGTTGAAAACCTGGATGATGTGTGGGTTTGCTAGGCCCGGCTGATGAATTAACTCCTTGATTAGTCTAAGAGAAATTTGGATGTTGCCTCCACCCTGGATTGTAAGTGTTGGAATATGGATTGTTGTTCCTGTTGAAATTATTCACATAACAAACTGAAGCTGGGTTAGATGGGCAATTCTCAAATGAATGACCTTCACCACAATAAACTCACACAACTTCCACTGCCTGCACCGGACTTGCCCCTGCTGCCATATTCATGGACTTCAATATGTTGGACAATGAAGATACTTGAGCTGTCAAAGCGGTAACGGCATCTACTTCATGAACTCTCGCTACACGCCTTCCCGTAGCAACTCTCTCAGTGGGCCACTGATAGTTGTTATTAGACATTCTCTCCAAAATCTCGTAAGCTTTATTGTAAGACTTCATTAAAAGAGCTCCATTCGTAGACGCATCCACCATACTCCGAGTTTGAGCATTTAGACCATTGTAAAAAGTCTCCATTTGGATCCAATGAGGAAGTCTGTGGTAAGAGCATTTTCTAAGAAACTCTTTGAAACGTTCCCATGCTTCGTAGAGGGCCTCTCCATCCACCTGCTGAAACGATGTGATATCATTCCGAAGTTTGGCATTTTTGTTCGGAGGAAAGTACTTCACCAAGAATTTCTCAGCCAAATCATTCCATGTTGCTACCGAATCTGGTGGTAAAGAATTCAACTCGGCTCTTGCTCTGTCCCTTAGAGAATAGGGAAATAGCTTGAGCCGAAGCGCTTCTTCAGTTACACCATGAAGCTTGAAGGAATCACTCACTTTCATAAACAATCTCAGGTGCAGATGAGGATCTTCGGTTGGCATCCCGTTGAATTGACCCACTATTTGGAGCATTTGAAACATCACAGGCTTCAACTCAAATTGCTGGGCTTGAATTTCCGGTCTAACAATGCTAGGATGCAGCCCGTGCAACATAGGGACAGCGTAATCCCTTATTGCTCTGTCTCTGTCATCAACGATTGCTGCAGCATTGTTGACATTATTATTCACTACTGCTCTTTCAACCCTTTCGTCCATTCTAGCAGCACCCTGCTGATCTCTTCTTCTTGCTCTGAAAGTTCTTTCAATTTCTGGATCTAAGGGAACTAAATCTGTGTCCCTTGGCCTATTCATGCAAGAAAACCACACCTGCAAAGACAAAAATCAGAATTTAATTAAATTAAGGATAGCAAAAGAAAAGTCAAATAATTGGTTTCTATAATAGCAATTTTCGATAATCACAATCCCCGGCAACGGCGCCAAAAACTTGTTCGCTAAAAATATGTATGCAAAGATATTACGCAAGTGTACGCAATCGAACAAGTAATATAGTAGTAAGTAAGTATCGTCTTCACAGGGATTGTATCACCAAAAATATAATTATAGAAAACAATTGTTATAAAATAAAATTGAGAATTGATTTGAACACTAAAATAATAAAAACTGAATAAAAACTAATGGGTATAATTAAAATGCAAGCAAAGATAAAACGGGGCAAAATCAAAGGTTTAGGCTGTAAATCAATGATGGGTGATGGCTAGGATTACTGATTTTCCCTTGGTTGTAAATCTGATTGCAAATGTTGTAGGAATGCTGTAGCAAAGTTCATTCAGTCAACCAAAAATTCTACACAATCCTCTTCCGAAATATTTATGCATACAGTTCATTAAACCAAAATCAACATATTCCTATGCATTTTAGTTTTCCAAACATAAAATTAAGCACCAATTTTAGTGGGTTGTACAAGGTATTAATATATTCCTATATTATACTCTTGTAATATTCAAGCTAGATCCAACCAAAATTAACCTTCCTAGAATTAATTCTAGTTTGTTTCCCCCATAAATTGATGGCCAAACAATAAACAGAGATTAATCACTGCAACACACTTGACTAAACTGAAACGAAAATCACTGAGCATTCAACATAATACGCAAATCGTCAATTCAACCTCAGTTCCATCAATAATCCTAGCTAAGAAAATTAGTTCATGATTTGTTTAACAAAATCAAAAACAAAAGAAGCAACAAGAGAAAACATAGTCACAGAGAAAATACAAGAATAATCCCAACAAATTAATATTACTAGAAGCGGAAAATCAAGAAGATGAGCATGTGCAAAGTGATGAATTCCTTCTTTCCAAGCAGTAGCTCACGGCTCCTTCGATCTCCTTCTTTCTCTCTTTTTCGTTCCTTTTTCTCTAAATCTCTTCTCTGGTTTTTCTCGCAGTTTTCTTTTCCCAAAATAGTCTCTGATTTTTTCTCTCTCCTCTTGCCTCAGAAACGGCTCTCCCTAGCCCATTCATTAACTTTTCCTTTTATACCCATCCTTCAAAAGATGCCCTAGTTGCACGTGCCCTCTTGCTAATTAATATTGATGGCCTCCTCACAGCTGTCATGCATAGACAAATTGGGCAATTAAATCACTGCCAGCTGTAAAGCAAACTTGGGCCCACATGCTTTTACTTTAATTCTTCATTGCTGCACTTTGCTGTGACATTGCTATAGCACTGCTGCAGCATTGGCCATTTTCCAGCTTTAATCTTATTTGTCTTTTCTTTTCCAATGAGCCATTGCTTAGTTGTCATTGTGAATACCAGCTGTAAATCAAAACACAAAAATTGGATTAAACACCAAAAATTTCGATTACAGCCAAAATAATTAAAACTAAAGAAAACAAATTAATATTATATAAAATACTAAAAATACGGCATATTATTTTGAAATAACAACAACTAATAAGCTTAAAAGCATGCTAAATAACTCTATTTCATAGAGTTAACACACCCCCAAACTTATGTCATTGCTCGTCCTCGAGTAATGCCAAAATAAAAACACAAAACACAAAACACAAAAAGAAAACTCAAAACAGAAAAACAGAAAAATGCTCTGGATGCTAAACAAGTTGATTCTCTATTCTCAAAAGAGCTTCTTAATTTCCAACTCATTACACAATTCAGCTTTTATCAAATATCAGTTCTATCCTTTATGAGCTTGCTCCCAAGTGAGGTTCCTCTCTAGATGTGTGTGTGTGCAAGACTATAACTAAGCATCTTCAGATAGCCTAAGTCCCTCTGATCATGATCGTCAAGCTTAGCTTATGATCTAATAGGTTGGATGCATGATTCCCTCTCCACTAGCATTAGTTGGGCAGAAACTAAAGTAGACATAATCCACTGCTTGTTGAGTTGGGTGTATGAGTATTAAATTTTTTTTTTTTTTTAAATATTCATCATGTCACTGTTACCTTTTTACGCGAATGCCAACATTGGTGATGAAGACACCGGGTTACTCAGCAACGTCACACTTCAGAATTGCTGTAGCATACTCATATTCTGAACCACTGTTTGACGCAAAAGTACACATGGGGCTCATGTTACTCCTGGTTACTAGGTAGCCCAGAATAGCGGAGTTCTTTATTATTCCTCTTTTTTTTTTTTTAACTCATGACACCCTTGAACATTATTACTTTTAATACACATCACTATCCCCAGAATGTTTCACTTCCTAAAGCGTCGGTTGTGAATCACGAATTCCTTTGGCCATAGGTAGTGCTGCCATATCTCTAAAGCTCGAACCAATGCATACAACTCCTTGTCATAAGTCGGGTAGTTTAAGGCTGCCACTCTTAATTTTTCGCTGAAGTAAGCAATTGGCCGTCCCTCCTACATAAGAACTGCACCTATGCCAATACCTGAAGCATCACATTCAATCTCAAACGTTTTAGAAAAGTTAGGTAAAGACAATAAGGGGGTGTTGGTCAGCTTCTCTTTGATTAGCTGAAACGCCTTCTCTTGTTCTTTCCCCATCTAAATCCAGCGTTCTTCTTGATCACTTCGTTAAGTGGTGTGGCTATGCTACTAAAATCCTTCATGAACAGCCGGTAGAAAAGCAAGTTCATAAAAACTACGAACATTACCTGCACTTGTGGGACTCGGCCACTCTATGATTGCATGTACCTTCTTAACAACAAATCCCAGAAATACAAGCTTATCGGTACAAAAAGTACACTTCTTCAGGTTAGCAAATAACTTGTCTTTCCTAAGCACATCTAAAACAAATTTCAAATGTACTATATGATCGTCCAAGTTTCTGCTATAAATGAGTATATCATCAAAGTAGACAATAACAAACCTGCCTATAAATGCACGCAAAACATGATTCATAAGTCTCATAAAAGTGCTCAGAGCATTAGTCAAACCAAAAGGCATAACAAACCATTCATACAAACTATATTTTATTTTAAAGGCAGTTTTCCATTCATCTCCTTCTTTCATTCTAATATGATGATAACCGCTCTTTATATCAATCTTAGAAAACACACAAGAGTTATGCAACTTATCTAACATATCATCTAAGCGAGGAATAGGATGACGATACTTTACCGTTATGCTGTTGATGGCTCGGCAATCAATACACATTCTCCACGTCCCATCCTTCTTAGGTACTAGCAACACCGCAATGCGCATAGACTCATACTTTCTCTCACATACCCCTTTTCCATTAATTCACTAACCTGCCTTTGTATTCCCTTTGTTTCCTCAGGATTGCTCCTATAGGTTAGTCGGTTTGGAATGGTTGCATCAGGCACGAAATCAATCTGATGTTCAATCCCTCGAAATGGAGGTAATTGATGTGGTGTTTCCTCGGGAAAGACATCCTCATACTCCTGCAAAAGAGAAACAACAGACCTAGGCAAAGCAAGGTCAAGTTCGTTAATGTTTAAAAATGCCTCTTTGTACAAAAGTACAATCATTAGCTGATTTGAAAACATTGCTCGCTTAATTTCACTCACTTTTGCATAGAAATCTTTTGTTTTCTCTCTGATTTTCTCTCAATGGCCGAATTTTGATTTTCTTTTTCTTTCTCATTTTGCTCAGCCTCTCTCTGATTTGCACTCTTTTTCTTTTGATCACTCTCTTCCTTTTGGTCACTTTTTTTTTTTATCACTCTTTTTGCAACCTCACTTGATCGTCATAAACTTGCTTGGGTGTTATCGGCACAAGAGTGATGGGTGATTGAGCACAAATGAGTACTTGTTAGTGAAGCCATCATGCTTAACTTGCCGATCAAATTTCCATGGTCGGCCTAATAACAAATGTCCAGCTTACATCAGAACTACATCACACAATACTTCATCTTCGTATTTTCCAATGCGGAATGAAACCAACACCTGTTTGTTCACCCTTACCTCACCACTATCATTGAGTCATTGCAATTTATAAGGCCAGGGATGTTTAATTACTGGCAGTCCCAATTTTTCAACCAAAGTAGTGCTAGCAACATTAGTACAACTACCTCCATCAATAATCACACTACATATCTTGTTTTGCATCTGGCATCTAGTATGAAAGATGTTTTCCCAGTGCACCTCTTCATCTTCTTTGGCTTGCACACTTAGAGCACTCCTTGCAACCAGCAATTCACCTTGGACCGCATATTCCTCATCATCCACGTCCTCCAATGGTGGCATAGAGTCGGTTTAAGAACCTTGGTATGGTGAAGATGCCACAATCAATTATGGAATGATTGATTGATAAGCCGTTGGTGAGTGCCACAGAAAACTCTGATAAGTTCGAATAGTTCTTCAAAGAACCAAAGAGAAAATACTCCCACAATTATTGAATAATCATTCGAATTTTTCATTACCTACACGTCCTTTTAATGGCTGAACATTACAAACAAAAGTTCTTAAAAATAGCTATCTTAAAGAAGGCTAAAAATCTGGACTAATTAAGGCTAAATGAAAATAGAAACAATCAGCCCCCTCAATTGGCTGATTACACACACCTAAAAAATAGAAAAGGAAAGTCAAAGTCAAAGGCGTAAACAAATAAAAGAAAAGTAAATATCTTGGCATGTAAGCCTTACAATCAGACCAAAAAAAAATTCCTAAACATCCCAATATAACTTGCTAAAATTAAGCTTAGCCTTGGCCGGATTCTTCTAGAACTTGAATCATGTTGATGCACCTTTGTTGAACACATGGATCACGCTCAATGGGTCTCCACGAATTTGCTTGAGTCCAAACTTCTTGAATCAGCCCGTTGGATACATTTGGAACTTGAATTGGATCCCTTGAAGTTGTGCTATGATTTGCATCGAGTTGGGGGGGGGGGGGGGGGGGGGGGGGGCGCCCTGTGCCGACTTGGTGAGAACGGTGGGGAGGTTGCAAGCCCAAATCTGTGGTTGGGGGTGGGTCCCTCAAATCTAGGTTTTGGGCACAGGGCAGGCGTTCGAGCTCACCAGCGAAAGCTTGGGGGGGGGGGGGTTGGCGATGAAGAAGATGAGGCGGGGGGGAGGGGGGCTGCAGTCAGCTCTCTCTCTCTCTCTCTCTCCTCTTTTTTCTTTTTTTTTAATGTATATTTGGTATTATTTTTTTCAAAAAATAAGGGTATTTTTATCTTTTAATGTTCAATCACGTGACCTTTTCCGTTAAAAACTTATTGGAATTGGACGGAAATGATTAGATTGTCACCATTTAGAGAGTTTAGGGTCGTCTAGGCCAAAATTTAAACAAAAAAAAAATGGACCAAATTGTCACCTCTTTAATAATTTAGGGACAATTTAGGCCAATTATTCTTTATTTTTATTAGTTTCGGGTTCGTCATATTTGGTATTAAAACCGGATATGAACAATCTTCATATCTAGTTTTCCATTGGAATCTCTTATAAGCTGGATTACGGTGTATCAGGTTGATCCATGATTTTTTTTTTTTTTTTTTTTTTTTTTTGGCTATATCACTTGGTAAATTTTGTTTTCATATATTTATTTTTATTGACAATTAGCTCTAACAATAAAAATTAAAATTGACAAGGATTTCTAAAAAGGTGATTCTATTGACACATCCCATCTTCACTCTCCACATTTTCCTTCTATACACACCCCACTCTTAAATTCAAAATGATTAAATTCACCTATTGTTTCCCAAATGATCCTTAATTATTATAAAATAAAAATTACTCTATCACTTCAAATTTCTTTTCACACACATCTTTTTTTTTTTTTTTTTGTTTAATTTGATGGTCTATCATAGTTTAAATTAAACTTTTTACAAGAAAAAAAAAAGTTAAAAAAAAACAACATTTAACATATTCATATATCCATATTTATATAAAAATATATACATACCCAATGGAAGAACAATAACGTACAGAACCCGAAAAATTAAAGAAAAAGCCGACGAACAACGATATAGAACTGAGAAAGAAAAAAAAAAATCAACGAACAATTTATAAAAAGAAATACATATGCAAAGAAAATAAAAATCAGCCGCAACATTAAAAGTATGAAATGAAAAGACAAAAGAAAAAAATATATATATTTGCAACATTTAACTTACCTAAATATTTTTTAGACTAGGCATTGAAGAATAAAATTAGGACGGAAATGAAGGTTTTTGTTAAAAGGTTTCAAAGTAGTAATGTAAATAAGTTATTTATTTAGGAATTTGATATATAGGTGTGTGTGAAAATAAAAAATAATAAAAAAAGAATATTATGAGTTTCCTTTTTAATGATAGAATTAATTATATTATTCTTGTCTTTTTATGTCATTTTATTTGATTTTGACTTTATATGTAAATAAAGATCATGTGATCAGAACGTGTTCAATTTCTATATAAGTTTTTAGAGAATATTGAGAAAGATACGGTTGCTATATTGACAAAGATACGGTTGGTGTAACAGTTGAAAATTTTAGAGTGTGGGGTAGAAAATCAAAATAGGATGTATAATTCAGAGATTAATTATAAAATTGTCCCAAGAAAATATTTTAAGCTTTTAATGTAATTACTGTTACAAAATTGTACTTATTATACGATAAATACGTGATTATCTCTATTGAATTTTAAGTGATTATCTCTGGTGTGCACAACCACTAATGCTCAAATTTCAGGACACTAACAATGATAATAACCCTTAAAAATCCCATGTCGTTTACGATCGTCCATTGAATTTTAGTGTCGGTTGCTAAAGAGCATGTCGTTTACAACTTAGAACGACATCTTCTCGCCATGACCGAGCCAAAACCATAGAGTAAACAACAGACTTCCTCCCAACAAGCGAAACTTCCTCCACGCGCAGAAAAAAGTACGACAAACATTGAAGAAGAAGAAGAAGAAAAACAGTAGATCTTGGTCACTGTTCCTCCAAAAAGTATGTCCACAATTTTTAACGATTTTTTAAAAAAAATTTGGAGGAAAAAAAATAATGTTCTCCACCTTTTTTTTTTTTTTTTTTCAAATTAAGTTTTTTTTTCTTTGGTTCTAATGTAGGTTTTTACCGAGAACAAGAAAAAAAGAAATTTGCTTATGACGGTTTTTACACAAAGTTTCCATGTTCAAATCCGAAGTGATAATGGGATCATGGATTTAGAAACAGTAACAGAAATCCTTGAACTTCTTTCTTTCTCACGCTTTCTTTTGATTCCCATGTGGATAGATTCTACGTAGTTAAGAATTTTTTGGTAATTTTCACGCCAAGTAACGGATCATTTTCATCTTAGAAAACCCTTTTGATTTGGCGAGTTCTTGCAATTGTTCCAGTCCCAAATTTGTGCTTTATAGTTGAGAGAAAAATGGGTTTGGGAATTTCATCTTTAATTGGGTTGAAAGCTGCTGTTTTGTTCTCTTCTTTTGTGTACCTTAGAAGCTATGGTTTCAGATTATTGTCTATACCATTTCTCTATGCCTCTTTGGTATCTGTGTTAGTCTCAATTGCATCTCTTCCTTTGGTCAATCTTCCGATCCTTTTGGCCAAGAACACAGATGGGACTTTTCCCATTTGGTCTAAACTTATCTTTAGTCCATACTTGTATTTCGTCCGGGGCTTTTCGGCGTTGCGAAGATTGTTTAGTGGGGAAGCTCCTTACTCTGAGATTTCTGATGGCTTGTATGTTGGTGGGTGGCCTTCTTCCCCTGATAAGCTGCCGCCAGGTAACCCCGCAATTATTGACTGCACTTGTGAATTGCCAAGGAGGTCAGAGTTCTTGAGGAATGCTTATTTGTGTGTTCCGACATGGGATACAAGGTCTCCTCAGCCAGCAGACATTGAATTAGCCGTGAAGTGGGCTTGTTGGAAGAGGGAACAGCAAAGGCCGGTGTTTGTCCACTGCGCATATGGTATGCCCTCTATTGCCAAAGCCTCTGCTGTTAGTTTCATTTATGTTGGTATCAAAATGTTTCTGCTTTTTGTTACGTATTTGGTACTATCGATGATCTAAACTTTGTCTCATGAAATTCTTTCATCTTCATACGCTGATTGAGTGTTTTGTAGCTATTACTCAAATATAAGAAGTTGTGCTTTGACCGGTACTAATCTTTGTAGCTCATGTTTGTAAGAGTGAATTTCCTTCATCTTGCCCTGGTAGGATTAGATATTCTTGTTCAATCGTAGGCAACATTGTTGTAGCACAGTATCTGGCATGCCTTCCTCGCCTCCTCCTTTGATGACTTTTGTACTTAGATAACTCTCTAGGGGCCTGCCGGTATGTGCTGTGTGGGGTTTTATTCTAGTTTTAATATTTACTTTTGCATGAACTGATGGAGAATATAATTGAATTTCAGTTAGAAAGATTTGAATGGCTTGAAATATTTGAACGGAATCAAGCTCTTTGTTTCCATCTTTCTTGTCAATGCAATGTGTTTTCTTGAAAGCTAAATGTTCACATGGAAAAGTTTTTAGGGAAAGGGGTGTGTAATTTTTCATGTTGCAATTAAGAGATTTGAATTTGCAGTCATTCTATAATTTTAAAATGGGATTAGACTTTTCACATGATGAATTCTTCTAAGGGTGATAGATTGTCTTATTAATATGTTCTTATTATTCAATGAGTTTGTACCCAAGTTAATTTACTGTGGTTAGATGAAGGGAAAAAGTCGGAAACAGAAGCTCAGTAGTTAGATAAACGGGTATGAGCACTCGATAATGGGATGTGTTTATTTTTATGCATGTGTTCTTCCTTTCTGTGGTGCTTGTTTCGCCTCAATCCTATGTATATATTCTCAGAAATCAGTTCTGTGACTAGGAAGAACCAATCTTTGAAGATTTAACCAGGTGGGAATTAAATTATTGTAGGACTAAGGTTATAAGAGGAAAATTTGTCTCAAGTAACAAGTCTTTAATGGTAAGGTATATGGTAAATATTATGCTGTCAATGCTAGGAAATAGCAACTTCAGCAGATCCATCAACAGATAGGTTCAACTACATAAATATGATTATATTCCGATGGAATTAGGATTTGATTATTCTATGGATGAGATCCAACGGCTAGGTTTGAAGTTAGTTTGGAAAAGTTTATTACATCAACTTGGTTCTATTAAAGGTTTGAATAAGAAGAAAACTCAAGTAACAAAGTGTATGAAGCGTAAAACTCTGGACTCTTATCCTATCCATCAATACCTAGGATTTGGAATCTGGTTTGGACCTTGTATAAGCAGTATGTGTACGGAAGGAGATTAAAGAAGAGCTAAATAAGTAACAATCTTTCAATGTAGCCTTCTGTTGGAATTTCGACACATGCTATCTGTTTTTCATTTTTGGTTTCTTCCATTGCACTTTCACTGGAATCTCTATGTCAATTGTTGGGCTCCAAAATTTACTGTGAAGGGTTGGAATTACAGTATGAAAAACTACTGAGAATTTTGCTAAGCTAATATGTTGCATATACAACAGGAAGTTTGTGGTAAAAAGTACAAAAATAAATAAGGAACTTAATGAGTTTTGATTCGATGAGTATCTCGCTTGAGCCTAGAGAAGAATGTCTGACTACTGGACTATTTTTCCTTTTAATTGTTTTAAATCCCCTGTATTCTTGATCACATTTTGTCTACTTGTTTTCACATGCTGTTATTGAGTGGCAAATTCTTTCTTATCTCTAAGAGATTCTAATTGAACTTTTCCTTACACAATCCTTTTTAGGACATGGAAGAAGTGTTGCCATTATGTGTGCCCTACTTGTGGCCCTTGGAGTGGTGGAAGATTGGAAAGATGCTGAGAGATTAATCAAAGAAAAGCGACCTTACATTCATATGAACGCTCTCCATCGCAAGGCCCTTGAAGAGTGGTCGAAAGACCGGCTGTCTCCTCCTAAGAAGATTGGATAACCAAGCAAATGAATTTCTTTAGTTGCCTAATTCTTTAGGTGTTTCTGGGAATATAATTGGGAAAGACGTTCTCACAAGAGTGATATTTTTTAAGTTGTTTTCTTCTTCCTGCACATATATTTATTGAATGAAATACTTCTTAGCATTTTCTAGCTAGTGCTATCTAGATTTTCTGTTGCATACTTGGAATATTTGGACTTGGAATTTTGGATTATGTATTTGTGTATTTTGATAATGTAATAGCGCCTAAGCTTCTTTGTATACTTATCATGTACTTTACTCCATATCATGCAACATGAGATACACAATATCCTATTTTTCAACTTTTTTAGTACCACTAAATTCGGTTCTTTGTCTAGTAGAGATCTCTTGCCTAGCACCCAGGGATCGAATTTGGATGTCAGGTAAAGAAAGCAAGCGTCAGGTTCCTTTCCATTCTACCTGTACCTTATAAAACTTCCCGATCCCTCTTTTGTAAACATGCTTGTCATATATTAGATCAATTCTTCCAAACAAAACTCAGTAGATCTACCAAAGGGCATGACATTGCGGCCCACTTTCGCAATAGATCTCCTGTATTTCAGTCTCGACTTCCTTATTGAAAACCATAGAAAATGATGGAAGCTGTAGACTTCTAGGTGTAACTCTAGCCCCAAGCGTGGCGTATGCTTGTTCGCATATTAGTGGACTAACTTGTTGCCTGAAAAATAATCCTATAAGCTGGTGATTGTACCCTACATAGCAAAGGAACCCGACGTAGTCAGTGACACTCGTGTTATTTACCCATCCTGGATAGAGAGCGCTGTTGGGTTCCACATGACCAAGTCCATGAACAAAAGGCGTTGACTTCATCACAAGATCTTTGATCCTTTGTCCAGAATTATCCAAATTGTAAGTTGTTATCGTGATGGCAGTGTAACGACCCGACTTTTCAGACCGTTAACTTACTTATTTTTAGTTAATGTAGTATTAATAATTGTTTATGTATGATTTTTAAAATGCAGAATTTTTTTTTTTTTTCTTTTTAAAAACAAATCATACTTGTACGTGAAGAGTTTAGTAAACTAAAATTTTAACTGAGGAAATTGAAATTTCTAAAAAATAAATATCACATAGATGAGCTTTCGCTCAGCAAGTACAAACTATATCTCACAAAATATTTTCATAAAATTATATCATTACACGTCACAACATGAATGTTCAAAAATACATATGATCTATGTATGTTCAATTATGCTTCATTATATACATGTCTTGTCTATTTAAGGGCCCCTATGCCATACCCATATGCGCACAATCAATGGGGAATTGGGAGAGCGATCCTCCAATAACCTCCAAGGTCATAACTTGTAACTTTCGTTCTTCTCATATCATCTCACTAATTAGAGGTCGGTACAACACTTAATCCTATATTTTGTTAGCCTTATTCTTAGTAATTGTGACAATGTGTAGATTTATGTCACTATGCATCTATCATTATGGCATAAATATTTGTAAGGCATGTCGATCATGTTAGTGCTAAAGAAATTATGCACGTCAAATGCTTAATCAAAATAATACATATTATTCATATACTCATCACATTATCAAGGCAAATCATAGCAAACATGGAACATCAACAAAGAAAAACATTTTATTTCATGCTATAGGTGAGGTTTGTACTTACGAAAGCAAATCAAGTGATTCCAAAGCCTAAAATGAAGCTTATTCTTCGTAGAATCTTACCATATACTTTATTTTTCATGTCAACGTTTCTAACTTGTACCACATCATCACAACCACCACAAGCTCTAACAAAGTTTGTAGATCTTACCGAAATGCTCCGTGGATCCTCTAAGACCTTAGACCTCCAAAGTTCTTCTCAAAACCTTTTTCTAGGTAAGAATGAGTCTAACATTAAGATTATAACTACATAACATGCTTTAGTTCTCTAAAAATGACCAAAACACAAAGAGAACCACTAGGTTACCTCTAGTAACACGTCCTCTAACTCTGCTTCACACTTCTTTGAACTTGGTAATGGGGTTGTTTGGAGCTTGAAAATGGAGGGAGGAGGGTGCGAGGGGGGTGTTGGAGATGGAGAATAGTGTTGGTGGTTTTTGAGCTTGGTGGTGGCTAGAGAAGTTAGGTTTTTGAGCTTAACTTGTGTGAAAATGAAATGGGGTGTTAGGGTTTATTTTTAGCTAATATGTGTCTTAAATGGGACTGTCTTTTGAGGGGTAAAAGTGGAAAATGATGGCTGGTTTCCTCTTTGGATTGTCGCCACTTTGAGGGGAGGGTTGGAGTGAAAATTTTGCTCTACAAAGTGGAAGACAAATGGTCCCTTTCATCTTGTACCACCATGTCATATACAAGCACTTGCTTCTTGTCATTTTTGCCTAAATTAACCATACCAATTCTTACTTTTGTTTGCATGCACAGCACTTTCACCTTAATTCAAACCTCATCTTGCTTGTTTGACCAGAAATCCGGATCTCTCCGTGACTCTCCCTTTTTTATTTTTGTTTTTCTTTCTTCCAATTTTCCATTAATTGATCAAGGATTATCATGTTCGATCTCACCCATTTGATCATCCACCACAGCAATCCTTGACCTAACCTCTCATTGGTCACTTAGTATCCAAAACTTGGCCATTGATTTGCCAAGGATCCTTTCACATGAAATCTTCGCCATTGATTTCTAATCTATTCCCAATTCTTGATAAATCCTCCACCTTTGGGTTTACTCCCAATCAATCTTAACCGTTCATCTCCTATCTATGTGACACATTAATTTTCCCAATCATGCTCTCAATACTCCTACTAATAATAATTGGGGTTACTTTCCAAAAGTTTATATTTATCCCTCTAATATGACTTAATAAATTTTTCAAATAAATTTATATGTCATTCGACTCATTTTCTATATATCTTTAATTTCTCGTTTAAATAGAGAAACTCAAAAATGTTAGATCTTCTACGTCATCATACTGATGATACATATAAAATCATTCATGATCTTGAAATTTGATATTCATCAAAATAATTCATTAGAAGTATATTAATGAAGGAAATCCATGATGATAATTCATGAAATCAAGTTTATGAATTTCTAGGACGTCACTGTCAGATTTTATAGTAGCAGGTGACCAATTAGGGTTTGCCTTTATAAGCAAAGCAGCGATCCTACTAACATGTGGACAAGCCACTGAAGAGTCTGAGATTACGTCTAGGATTAGTAGCGCCCCATGGACCAACAGCTAAGTCCAAGTAGCTAAGATGTTAAGGCCTGGAGCTGAAATGCCTAGTTTCAAAATCTATAGTGTTAAAAGGTTTGGACCTCGGCTCAAGAAGCAACTTTCAAAGTAGGTGGTGAAGTCCCAATCATTGTTCCACGAAAGAGAATATTTGTAGTGTGATTTGGGCTTGATTTGATATATGTTTTTAGAAATGGTCTTAAATCCGACACCTGATGATAGCTGGCAGTGTTTCATTTTCATCTGTTACACCAACCCTGAGTTGTTCCCAAAATGCCAGGTGTACACCAATTTATATGGATCAAGGAAGGGAAAAGGAGTTCCAAGAGAGAGGGAGACACCAAGGAAAGTTCTGCCATCGCTGAGAAGATTGAAATTCTCTATCGATGCTGAAAGCACCTATGGTTAGTACACAAGGAGGGAGATAATTGACGGGACGGTGTAGGTCCTTCATTTCCTTCACACACATTGACAAGAACACCGTGTTGCATAGCTCCAAAGGTTGCAAGAGCAAAGTCATCTTGATGGTACGGCTTAGTTCCGTCATGCATGGGCATACCCGTCAGAGGCTGCTCGGTCCATGACAGCCAACATGTAATATTCTTTACATGTATGAGATGAACAGACTTTGTACATGGCAATATGAGCTTTAGTAGCAACTCCTGCAGTTACCCCCTTAGCATACTCGAAAAGGCTTGCATTTGAGACCATAGCTCCTCTAGCTATTGAGGCTACGGATGTCCCGTGGCCATTTGTGTCTCTTGGGGACTTTGTTTCTGCAGATAGATTCAGTGAAGATCTTCATAAATTTGTCATAAAATATCCCTTGTGAACGCTCTTGCACCTAAAATTTTTCAATTACAAGATCAAGCTAGAAAGTCATCCCACGTCTCACATGTGCCCTTCCAAGTTGTTGGAGTTGGCGACAATCCTGCATCTGAGAAACTTTAATGTTCTAGCCAAATTCCGGTGTCAGGAACTCTGATGATTATGTCAAGGCCAAAGTCCAAAGTTGGGGGAAAAGTCCTAAAACTTGGTATTCGTCGGGCGACGCTTCTGAATGTCAGGAATGTCTTTAAGCTTCGCGGCTAGAGAATCGGTGAGGCTTGTAGCGAAGCCATTAACAACTTTATCATAGGTGTATCTTGGGAGCGTGACGGGAAGGAGGAAGGGATTTGATGATTGAGATGTACCATTTGTGTTGGTAGGTGAAGATTACTGGCTTCTGTGATTTTACCATGTAAACAATGAAATATGTTTGGATGAACTAAATCAATTGACAGCTAGTTTGTAAAGGACATTTGAATAGGATTGAAGACGAGGAAAATGGTGAAGAAAGACATATGTTGCCAAGTTAATGTCATGACAAATGACAAGCATATTTTTTTTTATTTTTTTCCATTTTCTTTATTTCCGAACTTGATAAACAATGGCCTGAATTCGTTGGATATATTGGAGTTGGAGGCTTTGTAATTACCATCACCTTTAGGTTCTATTTATTTTTTTTTATTTTTGCTGCACTACCTCATGGATTTGTTGAACAATTGCAATTTGCCCGATGAACTTTTAATTTTAATAGTTCACTTCTTGAATTTGAATTTAAATATTTGTAGCAAACCAATTTCCAAATAACAGAGTTGATTTTTCTTTTTTATGAAAATTAGCATGTGTAACTTGCACATGAACTATTACTTACGAGCATGAAAAGTTTTTTTCTTTTGATCAAGATTAACCCAAATTTATACTTAAAACAAAGTCAACTTCAAAATTTTATTATGATAAAAACATAATTTCCAAGTAGTATTTCAATTTCTGTTAAAAAAAAAAAAAAAAAAAAACAGGGTATTGCCATTATCAAGTAAGTGTAGTTTGCTAGATATTTTAAAATTCAAAATGTATAGACACATTTGGTGACACACATCTTTTTAAAAGAGGGCCTGCCTTATTTTGATTATAAATAGTATATATGTCTTGGCAAAATACTAAAGAATCAAATACACCTTATTCAATAAAATTTAATTGAAATAACCGAATTTGACCCCATACACTATTTATCATGTGTCGCACAATTAGTAACTTTTATTATTCTCTCTTAAATACTATATACCCTTTTCACGTTTCTAAATATAATTTTATAATACCTATAATTTGAAGCCTTTCTTTTAAAGTGGTTCAAATGGAGATATGACAAAGAGTAACGGGTAAAGGAGGCACACAAGGACGAGTAGGGGCGGTTGAAAAATGAATATATCATTTTTAAGATGTGTTCCTACTAATCTCATGATTTATTCCCCACTCAATCAGTGAGAGAGCATTCTTCCATCTATTTTTTGGGCTTCACTTTTATAAAGATTTTTTTTTTTTTTTTTTGTGATTGATTTGACTTGTCTTTTCAAATAATTGTTGACCTTTTTTTTTTTTGGGGTACGAGACCTTTTTCTTTTTCTTTTTCTTTTTTTCTTTTTTATTTTTAATTTTTTTTCTAAAGGAGACCTTTTTCTTTTTTTAATCAATAGACCAGGTAAATTACATTATTATTATTACGTGGGACATCCAAATTTCAGTTTTTTGTTATCTTGTTTCTCTTTTGTAACATATATTGCAGTAATTGTTGAATTAAAATCACAATAAACACGCCTAATTTCCATCCATTAATGAGCTATAGATTTCCAGAACGGTGCGTGTTGTGCTTATAAGCATTCAACCACTAAAAATTTGAAGTGAATGATAACAAAGGGGTTGATTTTTCAACACCTATATATACTTTAGATCAGATTTTGATATAGCATTTCTCACAATTTACGTATCAATTCAGTTCGTTCAAAGATCAAGTATCAGTTCAGAAAAAAGATTCTATAGCATCATCAACTAATAAGAAAGCTCAACTCTCGAGTAGACAAATAGACTTCCAGTCACTCAACATCATTTCCAACACAACAAGAGGCTATGAAATTGTGGGAGGATAACCTAGATTTGCCGCTAGTCAAATCGACTTGAGAGTCATATCGACTCAACAGAATCGAGCCAAACAAAATTCGAAGAATGAAACATATTCACATCAATAAAGTTTTTAGATTCAGCCCTACACGAAAATCATGTAATGATTCAAGTAATCAAGTCAAGAATAAGCTAAAACGATCACTTACATATTTCAAAGAAGCTTTTCGAGCAAGAAAAATGTACCACGATCAGAAAAGATACTTCTCATTAACATTCAAGGCCTAATCCGCATGAAATCAATTAACCAAAGTCAGCAATGAATTTTTATAAATAAGTGGCATCATGCCTAAGGGATCCGCATTCAATACCATCTTGAGTAGTTCTTCTCTCTTTACTGCATTCCATCCCTATATTCCAAATTTCTCATCTTCTCTCTTCCCTTTCATGCTTTGACATCATCAATTGTAACAGTTTATTAACTCTAGTAAAATCCCCCAAAGGCACCATAGAAAATTAGTTCTCATATTAAGATTGAATCTCTATTAAAATATGCGTCTCTTATTTATTATTTGTACTTATCTTCTTGTTCTGCTCAAATACACTAGATCGACTCTAGACGACTTAACTATCAACACCAAAATGGTTATTGGCCCTCAATACAAACTAATTGTAGATTTTACCCTCTACATTTATCAACATGGAAGTTGAAGATGATATTTTATGTTTGTAATATATGGTGAAGGTTCCTCTTTTTTTTTTTCTTTTTCTTTTTCTTTTTTTTCTTTTTGGTCTTTTAAACAGAAGGTTTTGAACCTTGATTAGCTATTTATCAGCTTGATATTTCTTTTCTAAAATTTTGAGGAATTTGGTAAAGGTTCTACTGTGAACTAGTGTAAATATATTTTCTCGTTATTTGGTTTAAACAATGATGTTAATTCAAGTTAATTAATTAAACATGAGATTTAGGAAGAGTATTTATGGTTATTTTAACTTAACAATTAATGTAAAACACACTTAAAAAAGAAACATAATTACAAAAAGTTAAACATAATTTAACTACCAATATATTAAAGTTTTTCATTGAGCGAGTGTTTCTAGAGATGAAAAAGAATCGGCAGACAACCCAATCCGGACTGCATTTTTCTGACATGTTATCGACCTGCCAAATCGTTTTGCAAAAGCGAACCGCCTCACCCTGCTTGCCTCAAACCGCCTGGCCCCACCATGCATTACTTCTTCTTCAAATTAAATTTAAATAATGATTATTTAGCATAAAAAGATGGTTCCTTGCATATATAAAGAAAATTTTGTGGTTGGATTTCTTATTTTGTACAATTTATAAGAATTATTGTTTTAACTGTGATTTGATTTTTTTTAAAAAGAGTAATCTATGACTAAAGCAGTTCTATGTCACACGTTATAAATTTTTATTGTGAACACTGATAGATTAGGCAGTTAAAAAATTAATCTAACGATTAAAAAAGTTCCCTCCCTTGTTTCAATAATTTCTTCATGCTTCTGTAATAATTATAATAATTATTCTCTTCATTCATCTAGTACCATACACTGATCGACTTTATGTCTTAGTCGTACAATCTAATATAGTTGATAATTTTTGGTAACTTTCACGTAAAGTAACTGATAATTTTCATCTTAGAAAACCCTTTTGATTTGATGATTTCTAGCTCTTGTTTCATTCCCAAAAATGTAGTTTGGAGCAGACAGAAAAATGGGTTTGAGAATATAATCTTTAATTGGTTTGATGGCTGCTGTTCTGTTCTCTTCTTTTGCGTACCTTAGAAGCTTTGTTTTCAGATTGTTGTCAATACCATTTCTCTTGGTCTCAATTGCATCTCATCCTTCAGACAATCTGCCAATCCTTTCAGCCAAGAACACGGATGGGACTTTTCCCATTTGGTCAAAACTTATCTTTAGTCCCTATTGGTATTTTGTCCGGACCTTTTCAGCATTGCAGAGATTGTTCACCAGGGAGGCTCCTTACTCTGAGATTTGTGACGGCTTGTATGTTGGTGGGTGGCCTTCTTCGCCTGATAAGTTGCCGCCCGGTAACCCCGCCATTATTGACTGCACTTGTGAATTGCCAAGGAGATCGGAGTTCATGAGGAATGCTTATTTGTGTGTTCCGACATGGGATACAAGGTCTCCTCGGCCAGCGGATATTGAATTGGCCGTGAAGTGGGCTTGTCGGAATAGGGAACAGCAAAGGCCGGTGTTTGTCCACTGCGCATATGGTATGTCCTCTATTGCCAAAGCCTCTGCTGTCAGTTTTATTTATGTTGGTAATGAAATGCTTCTGCTTTTTGTTGCATATTTGTAGATGTTACGCAGATATACAAGTCTTGTGCCTTTATATTAAAATTATTGACTATTCTATTTGCTTCTCTTCTGAGGAATTGTTGCCTTTTTATTAAAGTCACAGAATAGTAAAGTGTTAAACAATTGCAGATTCTATACAGCAAAACCCTGAGGTTACTAGAGTAAAGAAAGATTTCAATGCTTGAAATTTTTTGAAGTGAGTCAATCTCTTTGTTTCAATATTTTTTGGCCAATGCGTTACCTTGAGAGCGGGAAGTTTACATGGAAAAGTCATAAGGGAAAGGTCTGTTTTATCTTCCATGTTGCATTTAAGGATTATGATTTTTGAGTCGATGAGTATCTCGTTCGAGTCAAGAAAAAGACTGTCCGACTACTATGAGTATTTTTCTTTTTCATTGTTTTAAATCCCCTGTATTCTTGATCGACTTTAGTCTACTTGTTTTTGCATGATGTGATAGAGTGGCAAATTCTCTCCAATCTATTAGAGATTCTAATTGAACTTTTCCTCACACAATCCTTTTTAGGACGTGGACGAAGTGTTACTGTTATGTGTGCCCTGCTTGTGGCACTTGGAGTGGTGGAGGATTGGAAAGATGCTGAGAAATTAATCAAAGAAAAACGATCTTGTATTCACATGAATGCTCGCCAACGCAAGGCTCTTGAAGAATGGTCGAAAGACCGATTGTCTCCTCCTAAGAAGATTGAATGAGCAAGCAGATGCCAATCTTCTTGGGAATTTAATTGAAAGCAACATTCTTGGATGGATGAATTTAAAATGGATTCTTGTTTTCAGCATTTTCTAGCTGGTGCTACTTGTTTGAAACTCATTTATATATATAATGTAAAAGCATCTAAGCCACTATATGAACTTACCATGTACTTCACTCTATATCCTTCTATATGAAATATAGAATATCACGTCTTTGCAGACTTCATTTTTGGTACCTATGAATTCAGATTTTAGTCTCTTGCTCTACCTTCTTGTCGGTTTATCTCATGAAAGACGGAAGCATTTCAGGCAACATGAATCTCGTAAGATGAACGAACTAAAACAAACGTTATTGAGAACATACAATAAGCTCGTAGATGCAGTTGGGTGTACTTGTTTTCTCCGCCTAAGAGATTGTTTGGTAGGAGGAAAAAGAGAAGGGAAAGGATTGGTGGAAGGATTTTTGTTTTTAAAATATCAATGCCTCAAATGCCTTAAGGCGCGACTCCGGGACAAATTGACATTCCTCAGACACGAGAATACCAAATCAAATGAATCCAACGAGCATCTTGGACTATATGATTTTCCATTTGATGACCAAAGCTACACAAAATTCAATCACGAGCTAAGAACAACGATCACATGTAAATTTGAACCGTTGCAATCCACAATTCAGCAGATCTAAAGTATGTGTTTTATTTTTTCATTTACATCAGATAATTACTTGAGATGTTACAGGAATAAAAATTTAGTAAGAATTTACATTCTCAAGAACCATCAAGAAAAAGAAAAAAATTTCTATATCAAACAGTACATATTCAATCAGATCATCAAACTGCAAGTATGACGGTACATGACGATACATTACTAGGGATGTCATCCACTTATCTATGTAAGAAAACTTTCCATTAGTTGCAGTATCGTTTGGTTTGCAAGAATTTCTTCATTCCGAGGAAATAGAATTCGCAATCGTCAACTTCATTGTATTTCTTAACTGCTACCTCGCTTAGCAGCTTCTGCACTGCTAGTTGTCATAAAGGATTCTCCACAACCACATTGGCCTTTAGAATTTGGATTGATAAAGATGAACTCAGATCTGCAAAAACTAAAAGAGTCATAACAGGCAATGGAAAAAAAAATCTGAACAAATAAACAATATATGTGTATATATAAACGTCGCCGAGAAACAATACAGGAATGCCAGTTGTATTTCACAAATCATTATCCATAATCCAAACAACAAAGTACTGGAAATTATCAATTATTCTACACAACATTCTCAAGTAAGCAGATTGACCAAACAATCGAGAATCAACGAAACAATAACCACGTAATCAGGTGATAATCTACATATGTATTGACAACCATGCACATCTTAGTCTGCATATATGCATGCAGATAAAATACATTACTGGAAACACGATACATTAATAGATGTATGGTTGTACGATAGTACCTCAGTTTATCGTCAACAAAATCCATCTTTGTTCCAATGACATGCATCAGGGCCTTGGGCTCAACTAATATTTTCACACCCTTGTCTTCAACCAACTCATCGAATTTCCCTTTTTCATCTGTAGCATCTTAAAATGACAAGCAAATCAGAAATGTAGTTTAAGCACGAGAAGATTACTCTCCTTCATTGTTTCTATAAATTATTTTCGTTCGAAGTTATAAATACAAACTATTGGAAAAGAATTCCAACAGCAGAAAATTTAAACAAAGAAATATCATCCTAGCTTTCTAGGATGAACTTCCATGAAACAGAAGAAAAAGTAAAGACTAGAGGAAGTACCAGTGGTAAGGATTTCAGTGCAATTTTAACATAAACTACCAAGAACCCAATTGAATCACAAAATACAAACAAGCCCTTTCAGTTAGACGAATAACAGAAAATCTCCCGTGCAAAGGGGATGAAGGGGGGGTGCAATTTCAAACTACCAAGAACATAACTGAATTATAAAAGACTATATTGTTGCTTTGTTATTTAAGATTTTTTACCCCTTTTTTGTTTGATAGTCTCCCATTTCGGGATAAAGTTACCACTTCAAACTACCAGCTTTAAACAAAAATTTTCCGAGTATAACCCATGAAGAAACAACATCACATACTCAATTACCATAATTCCTGAACAATCAACTCCTAGATCTTTTAAATTCTAAAGAAGATCGCAAAAATAATTATCTATTTCACTTTCGTCCTCCATTTCTTGATTAAACAAAAACAATTGAATGAATTTGCGCATTCTTAATGGAACATATTAGAACAACAAACTGATATCAAATCTAGTTGATAGAAAATCTAATCAGCGTAAACTACAACATACCATAAACTGTTTTTGTTTACAATATTGTAGATGGCAAGGTTATTTTATTTTATTTTTTATTTCTATTTTTTTTTTTTGTGGGGGGAGATAGGGGTTTTCAGTTAGGAGATCGGTTAGTAGATTATTAACAGTTGGTTAGAAGTTTGTTAGTATGAATTAGTAGTATAAATAAGAGGGTTAGCAGCTAATGAGTATAATGTTGAGTTTTTTTCAGAGTTGAGGAAATACGTGGGGCGAGTTTGCAATCTCTCGAATCCACAAGTTTATCGTTCTAGTATATGTTGTATCTTCAAATCAACAAATACATTCAGTAAGATGATTTCTTTATAGCTCTTTGAAGCTCTGAACCGTATGCCCGTTCCCTTGAGCCGATCCATATTCTCCACATGTGCACATAATTAGATCAGAAAAAAGTTTTATACTACTATGAAAATTTTCTGGTTAATAATGTTGATTTCAAAAACCGATTTATTAAAAATTTTGCGGAAGCATAGTATGGATCAAATCAAATATGTAAAAGATTTTTTCTCAAAAATTTATCCGGCGATCAACACCAATATTAATTTAATGAATAACGCAAGAAGTTGATTTTGAAATTTACAGTCATTCGATTAGAATGATAATCTTGAACTCCACCAAAACCACCTTGGAAACTCCAAATTCTCTATAACACCACAAATCTTTCTCAACATTCTCCAAGTTATGATGGACACGAACAAGTAGGCGTTTTTTATTTGTGTTTTGATCACACAATTTAATTTTGAATCACTTTGTATTCTCAACACACGAGACAAAGTGAAGAAAGGAGAATAAAACTCTAGGGGATTACGTTCTTTTTCTCTGTGTCAAAAATGTTGTATGTTCCCTTTTTAATAATGCAGACAAAATAACTGACAGTTTTAATTAATTAAATCCATTACCTCATCATGTGGAAAAATTACACCCACTACTCTGTGAAGTAGACTTTTTTTGCAGATAGGGGAGAAAATCTCTCCCATTATCGCACTAATCAGTTTAAATTTTATCCAAAAATAGATATTTTATTTTGAATAAGTCTAAATAAAATAAACTGATTTCTCCTTTTTCCACATGTACCAAAATTGGAATTCCACAAGGACTCCTTGTGGAAAAAAGGTGTAGCCACAGGGATGCCTCCTTATGACACACGTGTACAATGTGGTAACCTTACCACACTGTTTAATTTTCAGTTAAAAAAAAAAAAAAAAAAACAGATTTCCAAACTCTGAAAAAAAACAAAAAACAAAAAACAAAACCAAAAAAAAAAAAAAACAAAACAAAAACTATTTTTTTTGTGTCTGGGCACTGCCCATGTGTAACCTGGCCAATTAATTGTCAAAATTATTAGAGCTTAAAATTAAAATGTCCATAGTTTCCTCTCAATGGCTCTATTAAATTATGTTAACAAAATTTTATGTTGGGTTAAATTTATTAATTTGGAATTAAGATTTCTAAATAAATTTCACACAATAAACTGAAAACTATACGGTGAGGTAAGGACCACAATCTACATGTGTGCCACAAAAAGGCATCCCTTTGGCTACAGGAGAGTCCTTGTGGAATTATAATTTTGGCACATGTGGGAAAAAGAAAAAATCAGTTTATTTTATTTGACCAATTAAAATAAAATATATGTTTTTGGCTAAAATTTAAACTAATTAGTGGGATAATGGAAGAGATTCTCTCTCCCCTATCTACCAAAAAACGTCTACTAAACAGACTAGCGAGCGTAATTTTTTTCCACATTATGAGGGAGTGGATTTAATTAATTAATTGAAAGTGTTAGTTATTTTCTCTACAGTATTAAAAATGGGAACACACAACTTATTTGACAGAGAGAAATTCTCCAAGAGTTTTCTTCTCTCTTATTCACTTTGTCTCATGTGTTGAGAATACAAAGTGATCCAAAATTAAGTTAAGTGATCAAAACCCAAATCAGAAACACCCACTCATTTGTGTCCATCATAATTCGGAGAACGTTGAGAAAGATATGTTCGGAGAACGTTGAGAAAGATATGTGGTTTTCTAAAAGACTTGGAGTTTTTAGGTGGCTTGGGAGGAGTTCAAGATTATCGTCCTAATCATACAACGCTAAATTTCAAAATCAACTTCCAGAAAAATTTTATAAATCAGTTTTCGAAAACAACAAATAACATCAAATACACAATTACCGTAATTCCGAATAACTCTAACCCTAGATCATTACGATGCTAAAAAGAAAAAAGAAAAAAAAATCACAAAAGATTCAAAATTTTCACTTCCTCCTTCCATATCTCGACAAAAACAAAAACAATCACCATTCAACACCAAATCTAAAAGAGGAGAAAAAAGAAATTACAAACAACCTATTAAAACCAAATAAAATTAAATAAAGGGCAATGAAAGAAGAGGGGATAGAAAATCAAACCGGCGTAATTGAGGGTGTAGGATAGGCCGTTGCAGCCGCGAGCCTTGACGCCGAGGCGGAGGAAAGGGCGTTGGCGCTGCTGGAGAAGGCGGCGTATTCTGTCTGCGGCGGCGTCCGTCAAACTCAGGACTTGCCGTCGTACAGTGGGTCCCGCCTTCGACAACACCGAAGACGACGAAGCAGCTGCCATTTCCCTCTCTCACTCTCTCTCTCTCTCCCCCCTCTCTCTCCGAATGTTATGTTCTAGTGTATTCTTATGGGCCCGACTTCCTACGACCTCCAAGTCTACCGGCCCAAGCCTTAAAAATCGGAGAAATTATACTGGATTTTTTTTTTTTTTTTCCCGAAGTAAAATTATACCCGATTTTTTATAGGGGGAGAAATAAGTAAATGATAATTTTCAGAAAATAATTAAAGTTAATAATATATTTTAAAAATATTTGGAATATATTCTTAAAATAATTTAGAATAAATAATAAATATTAAATTTATTCCCTTAAAAAAAAGTAATAAATTTATTAAGTAAATAACTTATTTATGTCTTGTTTCAGCTCCTTAAAATTATAATTCCGCAGGGCTCCACTTAAAGGAAATCTATGAATACTTGGTTCTCCCAAGTCAATTGAAGGATAAGAATGGAAACAAGTTCTACTGCATTCAAGCGTGCACTGAAATTTCTTGGGCAGTGGATAAATAGCCTATTTACCAAAAAGAAAAAAGTGAAAGTTAATGCCTTTTTAATTAAATAAATAACTTAATTACATTTAAATAATAATAACTTAATTACATTTCATAAATTAATAACTTAATTACTCAAAAAAATTCATTATTTATTTTAAAAGTCTAATATATACATATATATGTATTGAATTTGTGGTGGGAGAACTCTAAAATCTAGATCTTATATTAAAGTGAAATGAAAAATTATCATTAAATTATGGGTAAATCACTCATTTAGTCCTTAAACTCTTAATATTATGTAACTTTAGTCTCTAAACTTTTTTTTTTTTTTTTTTTGTAACTGGAATGCGTCTAAACTTTTAAAATGTTACTACAATAGTTATTTCCGTTAATTTTTGAACAAAATATGTTAGTAATTTAGTAAAAAAATGACGCTAACTTCGAATTTTGTCCAAAAATTAACGAAAAAAACTATTGTAGCAACGTTTTTAATAGTTTATGATTATTATAGCTACGAAAGGGAATGCCCCAAAACTATTAAAATATTGCTACAATAATCATTTTTGTTAATTTTTAAACAGAATCTGTTAGTAATTTGATCAAAAAGTAATGTTAACTAACGGATTCCGTTCAAAAATTAATATAAAAGACTATTATAGTAACATTTTAAAAGTTTTAGAGCATTCCAACAATGAAAAAAGGTTCAAGAATCAAATTTATACAGAATTAAAAGTTCCAGACCAACCTAATAATTTACCCTTAAATTATTCATATACCTAATTTTATATATCTTAATATTTGTACTTTTCATAAATATTATATTTACCTTTTTCTCTCAAATTATACTCTATGTCCACCTCGTTAACCTTTGCTAAAGATTTGAACAAGCTTGTGTAATACTAGCAAAAACCAAGCGTTCGGTACATCAATTGGAGATGAAATTTTTAAGTTGAAGTTGATTGACTTTTCAAAAATTAATTATAAATTTTATAGAGTTTTCAGAAAAAGACAAAAACTAAAATAAAAAAATACAGTTTAATTATAGTTAAACTTAAATGCCAAACAAAGCCTTGTGTCAACAGAAAGGAATATTCGCAAGAGATTTGAAATTTTAGATGAATGAATATGTGACTGAAATTCATGACAAAGCTTAAAATTCGAGAGGAGAACATAAAATTTATCCTTTTTATAATATGGGAATAAGGGATTCAAACTCTTCATCTTCTAATATAACCAGTCACTTATGAAATTACTGCTAGACTATGCCTATTACCACAAATTTGTCTCCTTTTATACTCAACATTCTACAACAAGAAGGGGAAAAAAATAGAAAAGTGATTTAAAAAAACACTGATTTAATTTCTGAAAAAAAAAAATAAAAGAAAATCGATTGTTTATTTTTTCTTTAAAAGAAAAGGTAAATTTCTCATTTAGTCCCTAAACTTTTAAGATTGTACAACTTTGATTCCCTGATTTTTTTTTCATAGCTGGAATATTCCTAAACTTTTAAAATGTTACTTACAATAGTCCTTTTCTTTACTTTTTAGACAGATTTCATTAATAATTTGGTCAAAAGTGATGCTAACTAACGGATTCCGTCCAAAAATTAACAAAAATGACTATTATAGGAACGTTTTAAATAATTTAGGTCATTCCAGCTACAAAATAAAAGAACATGGACCGAAATTGTACAGAATTAAAAGTCTATAGACCAACCTAGCAATTAAAAATAAATAAATAATAAATAAAAAAAAGCGATAAAAAAAAGTATAAAGTTAACAAGAGTTGTAATCACAGTAACAAAGTTCAACCATATTAATTGAGCAAAAAGTTAACTCTATTTAGTTTGTGCGAGCAGTTATCTTAGAGAAATTTATTATGAAGTCTGAGGGAATGTGATGACCGTGAGGTTAGAATTATAGTTAGAGAGAGAAAAGAAAAGAGTACCAATTAGTCCACAGATTCACCGGTTCTCAACATTTTCACTTTGAAATGAGATATGCAGATTAAGATCCATGTTAGCAGTAAGTAATTCGCAAAACAGAGCTTCTTCATGTGTCATCCACATCCAATGATACTAAAGAGTAGAAGGGTCTAAGGAGATTGGAACTCTGTATTAGCAGACCCACCAAGAACAAAAACTGATACCAAAATTGCAACAGACTAAGTTCGTGATAATCCCATTACATTTTATAACTCGGTGTATTTAAATAGTAGTGCTTAAAGTTTGTTCATATTTGAAACTTCATCTTCTCCTTATAATTCATATGAACACCATGAGCATCAAAAAAGTTGTACTTCTAATCCTGTTTAGGCAAAGCTTCTCAGGGCGAAAATGAAAGGAATTCTATGTAAGAAAAGAATATCACTGAAAGGACTTCAAGAGTAAACATACCTACTTCTACAACATTGATTTACACCCAGTAAAGAAAATTGCCAGGAGCCGACTCCTCATCAATTCTATGCATAATCGTCATCGCTATCCTCATAGTCGTCATCGTCATCAATTCTATGCATAATCGTCATCGCTATCCTCATAGTCAGAACCTGAATCGTCGCTCCTTGGTTCCATCAGCGTGTTCATATCGAATGACGGCTCAGGATCCATCTCCTCCAGGTCAATCGTGTCATAATCCATCCGTTGCTTGAACTTTTCATCAGAGCAATTAAGCATCCACGCAAGAGAGCATTTCAACCCTCTCTTCTTAACCCTCTTATGTCTTGGTTTTATGGTAGATTCCAGGCCGTAAGTAAAGAATGCCGGGAAATCAACCAAGTCATCCAAAGGCCTTCCCATCTCCGTCTGAAAGAAATCGAAACCAAGTTTCATGATGTCAAGATTCAAGGCAAGCAATTGAGGACACCCCACGATCATTTTCCGTAACTGCTGCGAAGAGAATCCACAATTCTTCAGGAAATCCACATGCTTTATCAATGGTGTCTTACTGAGGCTAACAACCTGTGGCATCTTCTCAACAACTCCACCAAATTCCTCTGGGTCCAAATCAATTATAGACTTAAGCAAACTTTGTTGACTATGAAGCTTAGCACTGAGGTCAAGCCCTAAAATCTCAGGATATTGTGCAACTACCGAAGCAAGTGATGCTTCCCTAACATGAAACTCCAAAAGCAACTCAACATTTGGCTTCACCCTCTCCTTCAACTCAAACCCGAGTATTTGAGGCCGTCTCTCTATCAATCTAGCCACAGCTAACCTAGGAATACCCAAGGTTTCAAGGTACTCGACAAAGGGCTTGATCACACGTCCCACTCGCATCCCCAGAATCTCAGGGTACCTAGTTAAAACCCCTCCAATCTCCCTTCTTGCCACCCCAACTCCAACCAAATACGCCACTGAAGTACTCATGGTCCCCTCAAGCTTGAACCCCAAAACTTCCGGATATCTTTCGAGAACCCGGTGAATGTCATTGGGCTTAATGTCCATCCCTTGAAGATACTTAACCACTGGAGCAAGATCAACAACAACACTAGCATGAAGCACTTGCGGGTATCTTCTCAAGAAATCCGTGAAAGTGGACTTCCTCACACCCAATTTACCGAGATAATCGAGCACAGGAATCATGTTCTTCTTGACACTGCAGCCTAGAACAAGCGGATAGTTGTTAATGTCCTCGATCGTGAGCCCCAAATTGTGGAGAAAATCCACACGTTCCCTCATGACTTCGACAGTCACAGGAAGTTCTAAACCATCAAGCTCATCAGGGACAATGCCTAGCCCTCGCAGGAACTCGTAAACCCGGGCCCGGTTTTCGATCCTCTCATTTTTCATCTCCAACAAACTAGGACGGCTATAGAGGGACGACGACGACGAACCTCCTCGTTTTCTACCCAGGCGAATGGCGTCTGGCTTTGAAGCTCTCTCAGCAGTGGAGTACTGAGACTTTGTGACCAACCCAATAAACTTTTCATCGCTACGAGGGATTCCAAGAATTGGGTTACAAATTTTAAGAGGTTTACAAGATATAATTGCAGGTAGCTCTGGATATACAAGCAAAAAGCTGGGTTTTGTAATAGCATTATATCCTATCTTCATACTTTTAAGGGTCTATATTCTAATCTATCTGCAAAAACAGAAAAACAAAAATCAGAAAAATATGCCTAGGAAGACGAACATCTTACTGATTCAAATCGAGACCCAATTTATGCCACAAAGTTAGCTCCAACGTCTCGTTTCTCAGCAAACCCAATTTCTCAGTTATCAAGGGAATTGGGGATGTTAGCTTCTTTTTTTTTCTTTTTTTTTTTTTTTTGGGTGCAAACAGAATGACAAAAGAGAGTTCATCAGATGAATAGGAAACTTCGGATAAAGTTCATACAAAGAGAGAAAACCATACCTGAAAATGTGAGCTCGCTCCAAAAAGTTTGGCTGCCTTTCTCCTCAGTGGAAAGCTCCGTGGTGAAGCTCAAGGAACGAAACTTCGGTTGTGCTTTCCTTGAAGAGAAGCAGAGGAGTGAGAGAGAGAGAGAGAGAGAGAGAGTGTGTGTGTGTGTGTGTGTGTTTGTTTGGCCGGAAACAAGAAAGGAGAAAGAAAGAAATGATAAAAGTTCAGATATTTTTAGGGTCAAAACGTTATTTCAAAAAGTTCTGGGACAAAGTACAATTTTAGGAAAAATTCAATCATGAATCATCAGAAAAATTCCTGAAATTTCCAGGGAATACCCAAGTCTTAATACATATTAACATATTACTCGTTTTGACAAAACAAATATATTTTTCTTATTTTATACTTTTGATAAAAGTATATATGAAATTACCTCTAAGGGCCTGTTTGGTGCACAAGTTCAAGTTGATATTTTTAAGTTTAGGGGGGTGTTTGGTGTGTAAGTTTGAGTTAAGATTTGTAAGTTTAAATAGTAAATTTTTTTGAATTTTTTTGAATTTTCAGAAAAGACAAACAACTTTTTGGGGAAAAAAATAAAAAACATGATGAAAAAAGTACAGTTTAGTTTAAACTAAACTCATCTCCAAACAAGGCCTTAGTTTGAGTTAAGTTAAGTTGAGTTTAAAAAGTGAGTGTTTGGTAAAAAGTTTGAGATAAAAAATTTAGTTTGAGTTGATTGTTTGGTGAAAAAATTTGAGTTAAAAAGTTTAAAAAAACAAGGGCCTTATTTGGATGTATAAAAATTGAGTTATCCAAATTTTTTACCTTTTGTGTTTGGTAACTTATTTAAACTCCAACTAAATGGAATTTTTTCACCTCAACTATTGTCTTTTTTCATATTGTCAACTAAATTTATTTATTTTATTGAAGAAAAATTATAATCAAACTACTCAGAACTTAAATTTTTCATTTATCCTCAATTTAACATTCTATTATAGGTTCTATTAACGCAAAATGTCACGATTAACAATTTCAATCTATAACACCAATCAACTTACGTCATCGAAATATTTTGTGAAATTACGTAAATAGCCGTAAAATACACCCACCATCAGTATGTAGTAGGTCAGTAAACTTTATACTTAAAAATGTTTTATTAAGCATTACTGTCATAATGTTGTCAACAGTGACATCACGACGCCAACGTTCACGTGGTTCTATACCACGGGGCTGATTGAAATCTGTCCCACATATCATCAGCCATCATATCTCTCAACATATTCATGGCATCCCTCCTCGTGTCATGGTGCTGCGGTCTTGTACTTGGCCCTGTACCGGAGGGCTACGTCGTCAACTTCATAATCTGCGTTCACATCGACAGTCTAACTTACAGGCATACAATCTCCGGCATAATCTTCGTGTAAGGGATCCCCAACCTGCACCATCCGTATGAAATTATGCAGAACAGCACAAGCCACGGGGATCATAACCTGTTTGTCCATCGGGTAGCTATTGGTGCCTTTTAGTATTTTGAATCTTGCCTTCCAGACACCAAATGTCCGCTCAATACAGTTCTGCAACGATGAATGTGTGTAGTTAAACACCTCTCTTCGGTTGCCGAGCCCGTCGCGCCTTTTTCGGTATTCATTTAAATGATATGTCTCTCGGCGATATGGGCTCAGGAAACAATCCTTGTTAGCGTACCCTGAATCGGCTAAGTAAAATTTACCTACAAAATAAATACCACTTCATGAATGGTATGTTGTCAATTTTCTATTTCAACCTAAAGGGAATATGAATAATTTACTGACAGTTAAAGCCCAACTCTTTTTACCTGGCGGAGGTATTGGGAAACCCTTGAATGCAATTGCCTCTGCCAACATTCGAGCATCATGACACGAACCCTCATACCCGGTCAACATGTAAGTGAATTTCATGTCAAACGAACAGGCCGCTAATATATTCTGTGAATGAAACCCTTTTCGATTAATCCAGTCGTCCGCATTTTCAGATGGAGCCACACATGGGATGTGGGAGCCGTCTATCGCCCCAATACAACCCTGCGAAATTCGCAAACTATTTAAATCATGAAATCCAATCAACTTACATCTGATTTTCTATTAAAGTATTGGCATACGATGATATTAATAATTGTTAACTGATAACTTACATCAAACCACGGTCGATATTTGTACCCGTGCTCTTGAATCAATGGTTGAACCGCTGTGTAGTCGGGTGGCCTGATGAACTCGTCTTTCAGCGAACAAATGACCAATAACACTGCATAGAACCACCTCGACGTTGTTTCTTTCGAGTGTTGGAATAAGTACGAGGCTTGTTTGATTGTGGCGTCTTGGGCACAAATATATAAAATAAATAAATAACTGCTCGTCCACAGTCATGTTATTAGTTGTGGATAATAATCCGCGACTAATAACATGGTTAGATATCGCTCTGAATGTGCCGGATTCCATACTTATTAAACCTTGAATTATACGTGGGTGACCATTTAGTATCTCGTGCACGCGCATCTGTCCTGTTAAGCTTGAATTATGCATCGGTACTGGATCCCTGTGCATGCTACGCCGCCATGTACAATACGCAAACACTGACATTGCAGCCATAGCCGGAACGTTGTGTTGGCCGTTTTCGGCCCCATGGTTGTCAGCTTCACGGTGGTGTGCGGAACTATGGTCGTTCATGTTCTTCTTCCCGAGCTGCACTATACTTGGTCTACAATTCCTGTTATACATTAACGTACATAGGAAAAAACTTTGTATTAGTTTTGGACTCCGTTACGCATTTCTTTAATTTTGGCAACTGCCGACATAACATAACGTAATTAAAAAAAAATTCAGCGCACAGTTAACGTAAACGTAAATTCACTTAACAAGACAATTTAGCGGTAATTGTTACATAAAATTAATACATCATGAACTAATATTTTACTTTGAACAAATACTTATAAAAATAGTCTCAATGTTGCCGAAAAGAGCAATGAAAACATAAACAAACAGGGATAAACACATAAATACTCATATAGCTGGCGGCGGCTAGGGGTTGATGACGGAGCCAATAATTTCTCGCCGAAGGTCGTCGTCAACCTGACAGAATGGACCCATAAGATGTTGGTGAGAATCAAAGTAGTGCCACATCATCATCTGATGATGTGATGAGTAACCCATTCCCTTCATTATGTTCATGCACTGCACTAGGCCACCGTTTTGGACTGATTGCTCACTGTCACCGCCAGTTTGCGATATGCCTCGGAAGTAGTCTCGGACTTCCTCCATAGCCTCATACACCATCGCATCGGTTGCATCCCTTTGCTTTCTCTTACCCAGGCTTCCACTACGTCGGGACGGACCGGCGACGTCGGGCCGTTGCCGCGTGTCGGCCTGCCGCCCACCGGCGATCGGGGTTAGGTCCTCCTCTAAGCACGGGTGTGTTTCAGAGTTGGCGAAGTTGAACTCGTAGTCAACGGATGGATTACTGCCGTCCCCCATCGTAACTGATCCATAACCGTAGGCGCCAGCCGCGTGCGTTTTCTCGAACACGTTGTACTGCAACTCCTTATGGCGAAGGCCCTCGTAACGGAGATGCCTGCATAGTGGATGCTCCTGCAAAATGGGATATGCCACATCATCCGTCTCTACTAGTCAAGTGGTTAATAAATATAATAAGCATGAAATACTTATTAGAAAATTAATATTACTTTGATGAAACTCTGCCATGCCTCATCTGAGCAAACTACTCTATCGGCTTCAGAATCGTACCCTAGGCTGGTCTGGACTTTCAAGACCTTCCAACCCTTATAAATTTTTCTCATGCGCTCTTTTTTTTGGTATAAAGTAGAGCCGTGAGCGGGAACGCCACCAAACTCGGTGTTAAACTCATCCGCCCATAAGTTATATATCTGCAAGCCGGGCTGTCGACCGGGATTGGATGAGTAGAAGTCATCCAATTTTTCCAGTAACCGTCTTTCCTTGACGGGGTTCCAGACAAACGTCTCACCCGACAATTTACGGGACATTTCCTTAAAATAGCAAATACATGGGAAAAAAAACACCAATAATTTATACGTGTACGATACGGAAACGAGTTTTGGGTATGAAAAGTGTAAACTCAACTTGAACATCGAAATTCAACACATGACAATAAACGGAAAACCAAACATTTCTGAGTTTTAGCATCGCAACAAATTTAGCACAAATTACTAACAACTCGAGCGTGAAATCATGAAACTCAACATTCTCACAAATTAACAATTGTTCGACAAGTTTAAGAAAGCCTACCAGGTTAACCGAGTTCGAGCCGGAAGAGGAATAAACGGTGGAGGCCGGCGGATCAGGACAGGAAGCAATGGGTCGCACCAATGCTTTCCTAACGCGAGAATAGTGGGTAATCAAGCCTTTTGTCCGATTCTGCTTCGCGGACCTCAATCTACGACGCATGTGGCCACCGACGATACCGAATCCGAAAGTAGGACCTAAAAAATAAGAGTAAGAAGACAATAAAAAGATAGCGTAAAGAGGAAAATAATGTTGATAAACAAATGTTTGGAGTCCAAGAGATGTTAAAGTTTTGTGGCATCATATCAAAAAAATTTCTCAATTTAATTTTTTAAATTAAAAATAATTAATTTGGAGACACTGACCCGTAACACTCGATATTCTTTTTCCATAAAAATATGCCCGTTTGGTTGGTTATCTCTTTTCTTTTCTTTTTTATTTCTTTATCAAAAAAAAAAAAAAAAAGAGGAATTACGCCACCCCCCCCCCCCCCCCCCCCCCCCCCCCCAAAAGACCGAAACTGATCCCATCAAAAGCTAACCAAGAACCCACAAATATTGTAAACAAATACATTATAAAATCATTAACCTCTGAAAACTCAAGCGTCCTATGAAAGGAAACCAAAAAAAAAAAAAAAAAAAAGGATAAAATCCCCCCTTGGCTTTCTACCAACTTCTGTCTTCTGCGTTCTCATCTCTCATCTCTCATCTCTCTCTCTCTCTCAAATTTTTGCCTTCCTGCACTCTGAGTCCGATGGCTCTCTCTCTCTCTCTCTCACTCTATCTCTCTTGCTGTCGTGTACACCAGGCAGACCGAAAATAAAAGAGAATCGGGGATGACGCCGGCAACTCCCCCCTCCGTCGACGCGGCCGTCACCCTACCGCCGTCAGGTAAGTGAAGCCCAGGTGGAGCACCACCACCTCCCATCACCGATGGGCCTCTCTCGCTCCCTCTCTCGGCCTCTCGCTCTCGCTCTCTCTTTCTCTCTCTGCGGCCAAACCGCCCCTGAATCGGTTCACAATCGCCAGAAAGGACCTCAAATTTTTTGTAATTGTTAATATTGCAGAAAAGAAATCGAACCCAAAGCGAAAACCCAGGACAGGTGCGGAGAAGCTGAAAACGGATTGTGGTGGGTAGGGAAGATGAACTAGAGAGAGAAACAGGAGAGAGAAACAGAGAGAGAAAGCAAAAAATTATAACTCACAAATGGGGTTGGTAGCCGATTGTTCTACGGGCACCGTCGATTGGCTGACCGGATGGGGGACTTGCCGACGGTTGGGGCTCAGGAGTCGTCGATGGGTACGGGGCGGATTTGTTCGCCAGATGGGCTGAGGAAAGAGAATGGGTTTTTGAGAAGGAGAGAGCAGATGGTTGAAGGTGGGGAGAGATTAAAAAAAAAAAAAAAAAAAACCTAAAGCCAGCTACCTTGAAGGAGAAGGCGTGGAATCTGCTCAGAGCTGCCTTCTTCAGTGCCCTGCATCGCCACAGAGGAGCTGCCTTCTTCTCTATGTCACTCGGCGAACGAGGTGTGGAATCTCACCACGTGGACGCAAAATGTCGCAACAGTACAATATGTTCAGGGCACTGCATAACGGTTCAGTGACAAGTTCAAGCTGAACTAAGCCACCAAACTGAACAAGTTTAGTTTGAACTGAAAACCATCAGTTCAAACTCATGCCCCAAACTCAGCCTAAACTTATAACAAAAAAATATAAAATAAGAACGAAAGTTTGGATGCACAAGAAAAAACTCTAATCAACTAGCATAAACATCTAAATTCTAAATAATTAACAAAATTAAAAATATGTGGTTACAATGTTCAGTGTAAATATATAATACAAATTTTTTGACTATTTATATTCCAGAAATTGTTTTTAACTTTTTGCTTCACTTGCAATTTATTTATTTTCCAACATCACTTATGCCTTTTTTTTTTTTTTTTTTAACAAACATCACTGAATTTTTTGGATTAAATAATTTTTGATAACGCCTATTAAAATTTAGACTGTTTGATAGGCCAAATAGAACATTGTTCGTCGTTATTATTTAATTTTCACAATACAATTATAACTCAAACCTAAATATAACTTGAAAAGAAATTTATTTTATATATATATATATATATATATGTATTTATGACGTAGATTCACTTGCCAAAGCACTTAGCTATTTGGGGAAGTTCCGGGGCATTCCAGAAACTGGAACATCCCTCTTCCATCACCCACTACATATATCATTGTCACCCATTATGATCTCTTTGTAATCTCCTTTTTGTTGCTCCTCTCTTTACTTCTGTATTTCTTCTTTTGCTCTTGAACTTCATCTGATTCAACAAGGAACTGGTTTTTGCTAGCTTCTTTTTGTCCCTGGTAATTATCTATTCTGCTTTGTTAGCATTTTCGGTCATTTACTTTTCCTTTCCTTTTCTTTTCCATAATTATTTTGAGTACTCTTAAGTTTAATGCTGTGGAATTTATGTACTCCTGCTAATTGTGACATGAATAAACTAGTAGGAACAGTTTTTTTTTTTTTTTTTTTTTTTTTTTTTTTTTTTTTTTTTTTTTTTTTCCATAATAAGTAGTATGAACATATGTGGAATTTCATATATGCATGCAGTGGCAGAGTTGCCCCTACCAAAAATTATTTCTTTTAATTCTATCCCAAAAATTTTATACTCTTTTATTTTCAACTAAAAATAAGAAATTACCACATAATCTCTATTAAAACTAATTCTATCAAAATAATTTATGGTTTTCTACTTTACCCCAACTAAAAATTAAACATTCTCACATAACACCACTAAAATTTACTCTTAAAAAAACCCACTAAAATTTTACCCTTTAGTTTTTATATTTTGATTTTATTTAGTTCTTTTTTCTAATTAATGTACGACCCACTGAAATATATATCTGACTCTACCTTGTATACGTGTGTGGCTTTCTTGGGAATTATCTCGAAGTTAAGAGATACCACTATTAGAGACATAATTTAAATGCATCACTTTTCTAAAAAATCTAAGCCTAGTTTTCTTATCATAGTGATATTGATGAATAACTAAACTTCGACCTGGTAATTTTATGTTGTTTAATAACCATTGTGAGAGAATTGCTACACTCTAGAATTTGCCCATCTATTTATTCAAAAGAGAAATTCCTTCCCTTTTTTTTTTTTTTTTTGGCAGCAGTTACCAACATGAGCATAATCAATACGTCAACAATGAAGCCTCCAACAGTTTGTTCATTCAACACTATGTCATCAAGCAGACTCGCCTTGCCTCAAAATAGGCGCCCTCTGAGTTCCGCAATGAGAACTTCCAAAGAATTTGGATTGAGGTCTTCTCCTTCTTTCAGGGTATCAGCAATGGCTGTTCACAAAGTGAAATTGATCGGGCCAACGGAGAAGAGAACGTGTTTGATGCCCCAGACGACGTCTACATCCTCGAGTCAGCTGAAGGCGCTGGGTTGGAGCTGCCATACTCGTGCAGGGCCGGTTCCTGCTCGACTTGTGCAGGGCTAATGGTGTCGGGAATAGTGGACCAATCTGAGGGATCATTCCTGGATGAGGACCAAATAGAGAAAGGTTATGTTCTGACATGTGTATCCTATCCAAAGTCGAATTGCGTAATTTACACCCACAAGGAATCCGATCTCCACTAGGAGCTTGTTTGGTACTCCGTCTAGAATTGTTTTTGAGTACTATTCAAAAACCTTTTATAGTGTTTTCTCTTATGAAAATTTGAATTTATTTTTCGAATCTATGATTCAAACCGAGAGTAAGAATTGGTATTATAAACAGGAGTACTGCTCTCTTGGCTATTTAAGTCTGATTTGTGTAGGCTACTTTGTCCATGTTCATTTGTATTTTTCTCATCATAGTTCAGATTCAGTTTAAAAACTAGGCAAGAGAAAAACATTAAATAAGTAGGTACCATCCTAGTTTCTGATGTACATGTTTATGTCACAAACTTCAAATTTTCATATTGTGGTTCACATGTATAATCATTTTGTGAATATTTATTCATGCTCAAATGAATTTATCAAATACAAAAAACACTATCATCAATCAACTTTTTTTTTTCTTTTTTCACTGAAACTAAAAGGTTAAATGATTAGAGAATGATGTATCAATTTAACCTCAGGTCATTTCTATGGGATCCTATGTGCCAGCATAGCTGCCTACTATTGGGTGAAGATTTTGAACTCCTGTCCTCATGGTCAAAAATTCAGAGTCTAACCAGTCTACCTGTTAGTTTAGTGGTTCATCAATGAATATTTTGTGCTCAAGGATTGTATATCTAGCCAGACACTTGAAATGATTTACCGATGAGGAAATACTCAACAATATGATATCACCCAAAATTATAGGTATTGAAATAAATTAAAATTTTAGAACATGGAGAAACCAAGCATTCGCTTGAATATAACAAACAGAAGAGAACAGAAGTGCAGTAAAACTTACAAAGAACTAACTTCCATTTCATCTATCTTGGTATAAATCTGTTAACTGGTTGTGAGCTTATATCATCCTAATAGTGCCCCTGGCCATCAGATCTAATATGAAAGCAAAGTCATATGATTTCAAAGGTAAGGTGAAATTCAGAATGAGCTGAATTACTTAATATACAAAGCGAAAAACCGAAAAACTAGTTATTCAAAAGTGGATATTATTTCACACAAAAAAAAACTTATTATTGACCTCTCTTTTAGTATTCATGAAAAAATTGATTGTGATCAGTGTTGACCGCACTATCACGCCGACCTCACCGCCGAGGTCACATCACCACAGACAAATCCCTGCTTCTGGGAGACACACGAAGAGTTTAGCCTTCGCTTTAACTAAATCCTTCGTGCGTCCGACACCGCTGACCACATCCAACCAATTTAATGCCCCTCTCGGTTACAAGCCCACAAGCCCACGGTACTAGGCTCGGCAGCCACAAGGCTCAAGTGAAATATATAAACACTTGAATGGTTTATTTGTTCTCGATGTGGGAAAGTTTGCTTTTTTTTTTTTTATTTAAAAAAAAAAAAAGAGAGAGAGAGAGAGAGAGAGAGAGAGAGAGAATTAGCATAGGGAGTAATATAACTATAACTATTTGGTGCAAATTATTATTTATACTAGTATGTGGGAAACGTGCCTAAGGCACCTTACCTGTTAGTATTTTCTTTTTATTAAATACCATTTAAAATATATTTAGCAATATTTTATATGTTCAAATATAAAGTTTGTACTTTTCCTTAATATATATATATATATATATGTACGCATAAATAAAGACGTAAACACAAAGTATTATTATTTTTTCCATATTAAAATCAATATTTTAAAATTTTAAAATAAACATATAAATTTATCTGAAAGTTATGAAATTTAAAAATTAAATTCCAGTATAAAACAAAAACCAACAAGTTTATATTACACATAATTAATTATGTTAAACACAAACAAAAAATATTAAAGAAGCAAATACATATTTTCTTATTTATATATTATAGATAGGGATCTATAGCAATATGCAGTATAAAATTCATAAGTTGAAGTATTTAAAACAATAAAAAAGAAATGTCAATCCTGATTTAATCACCACTCTAAACTTCAAATCTGAAAAAAAAAAAAAAAAACCACTTCAGTCGAACCATTTATCAAGATTTAAATAATCTAAAACTCACAAAAAGCAAAATGTAAATTTTGGAGGACGTACTTTAATACACTTATAAGCTTTCAAAAAATACTTTCAATAAATTTGAGAAAAACTATTTTTAACGTGATAATTAGGGATAAAAGTACTTATTAGGGTTGTACCTGAGAAACACTATAAGAGGACTATATCAAAAAAATGTCTACTTTCTTATTTTGCTCAGTTTTCCAGTTTATTGTCACAAACATTCATTTTTTTTTTTAAATTATTTACATGAGAAAAACATTAAACAAGTAATACGTACCATCCCAGTTTCTAATGTGGATCTTTATGTCAGACACCAAATTTCCAGATTGTGGCTCGTATTATCACTTTGTGAACATTTATTTACCGTCAAATGAATTTCACTAACATGGACGGCACAATCGCAAATGAACTTTTTTCTTTTGCTGAAATTAAAAGGTTCAGTAGTTAGAGAATGATGTATCAATTTAACCCCAGGTCCTTTTGCGTGGGACTTTGTATGCCAAGATATTTGCCTACCGGACACTGGACATGATTTACTAAGGAAACATTCAACAATGTGATATCAACCACAATTATAGGTATGAATTAAACTAACATTAGGACCTAGATAAACTAACATGATTTACATGGTTTTTTTTTTTAATTTTATTTTTATGTGGTTTGTCGTTAAGGTTGGATTGAATTTTCTATGTTTTTGTTCTTATTTTTCTTATTTTCTCTTTTAATAAATTTGAGTGGAATTGTGGAAGTTTTAGTTTCTCTCGCATTATAATACATAAAGCTACAAAAGCAAAGAAACTTCAACTTAAATAAATTTGAGTACAGGCTTTAATTCCTCCAAAAAAGTACTTCTTAAAAACAATTTAATTAGTCTCTCACATTATAGTATATAAAACTACAAAAACAAAAGAGCTTCAACTTAAATAAATTTGAGTGGAGGTTTTAGTTCCTCAAAAAGGTACTTCTCAAAAATAATTTAATAGCAGCAAAAAATGAAAAATTTGATTGTGTGTGCCGATACAAGGAGAGCATCTCATCGGCTACGGCGGGATCCTCAATTTGAGGATACCACCGTAGCCGCATTCCCAAAGACAACTCCCTGCCCGAGCTCGGGCAGGGGAGGACACACAAAGGGCTACCTTGGCTAAGCCTTAGTCTGTCCACCACCACAAGGAGAGCATCTTTATCAGCTACGGCGGGATCCTCAATTTGAGGATACCACCGTAGCCGCATTCCCACAGACAACTCCCTGCCCGAGAGCTGGGAGGACACACGAAGGGCTACCTGGGCTAAGCCTTAGTCTGTCCACCACCTTGACCACCACATCCAACCAATTTAATGCCCCTCTCGGTTACAAGCCCACAGTCCCAGGCTCGGCACTTGTTAGGCTCAAGGGAAGGTTATATAAACACTTGAATTGGTTGGTCTACTCTCGATGTGGGATAGTTTGCCTTTGAAAAAAGAGAAGAGAAAAGAAAAGAGGAAGTAGGATAGGGAGTATTGAACCTCTATACACCTTATGATAGATGGAATAAAGAACAAAATTGTTATTAGGCACGGATACTTTTACTTTTGAGTATCTTGTGAGAAGTTATATTTTCATAAGTGAAAAGAACTGAGTTATTTCAATCTTTAGCCGTGAATATATATATATAGCAGTATTCGGTGTGAATTATTGTTTACACAATCTCAAATTATAGAGAAAGATAAGTTTTTTTATATTATGATCTTGTTTTTGTAGGGAGATTATTGATAATATTAATTATTAGTGAGCTATTTTTAAGTATGATACTTATATATACATATAATTATTACAATTTAGTGCAAATTATTATTTACATACACTAAAATTATAGTATAAGACCACTTTATATATATATATAAATATTTCTAATTGTATAGCACGCTCTTCGCACGTACAAAATAGCAAAAGAAAGCAAAAAAAAAAAAAATCAATCAATAAAATCCACATGACAATGATGACGTGATGACCGGATGACAAGTTACTAGCGAACCTCTTATCAATTAAAAATGTCGATGTTAACAGAGTTGTTTAGATTTTGATTTCTAGATAATACTGACAAAAATGTGAACACCAAATATTATGGAATAGTGATATAGTTATCTGTTAAATTTCAAAAATCGTCTGTTATTTTAATATTGAGACCAAAACTGTCAAAAACATAAAAGTTTAGTGACTAATTTACCAAAATTAAAAATTCAAGAGTCATTCATATTCATAATTCAGAAATTACCCCACAAAGTGTTCGGGTTTTTCTAGTACCCACACACACCCCGCTATAGAAATACTATTTTTCCAGTTACTAATGTTTTCAACTTTTCAATCACAGTGAAGGCTTTGATTATTAGTAAGTAAAAAATCAACTTGTAGAATTTCCATTAACTAAACGAGTGTAATCTATAGATAGGTACACTGACAGCATATAAAAATAAATATTTGTTGCTCCAAGCTTGTATATCAAACTAAACACTTGAAACGATCTACTGATCAGGAAACAACTAGAATAACACCATCTCAACAAAAATTTGAAGTATTGAATAAACTAACGATCAAAGTAAAACAAAAAGAAACCAAGTATTTGTTAACAAAATCTGAAATATTTCCTCTAGAATAAAAACAGAAGTACAGAAAATCTTCGAAAGAATTAGCTTCCCATCCCATCTATGTAGAGGAGACATTCCCCTAATTTTAAGTGTTGGTGGCCCTTGTATAGATCTGTTGACTGGCATGAGCTGAGATCATCCTAATCGAACCCCTCGCCATCAAATCCTTAATAGCTCTGCGTGCTAGTGATCCATTAATCTGAAAGCAAAGTCATACAACTTTAAACTTAAGGAAAAATTAGCCCAACTTTATCATTCTACATACTGAAAAGAGCTAGTAACCGAAAGCCCACATGTTTTCCCCCAAATAACTCGTTCATGAACCATTAACATGCTAAAGCACTAGATACCGAACGGTCACAGAACATCTCTATCTCTCTGTGCATTGCAAATCTTCTCGGTAATGAGTTACTATGTCCAAAACGATTTTTGAATTAAGATGAAGCTACATTTTACACAACCAAAGTGATGCTAGATAATTAAATTCTCGAAGCATACCGACATAGAAAAATAAATTAAAAAATTACAATACAGAACCGACATTAGCTAAAAACACAAGAAAGATAATTTATGAGAACTTACCCTCAACCTATCAGACAAGATTGAAGGAGTCACAAGCTTGTACTTGGGAACTTCAATCAGAAGCTTGTCATATGTCGCCTGATCGAAAAGAACCATGTTGTTAACTTTCTCCTTTTGCTTTCCCTTGCTCCATTTCTGCATACCAAAACATAAACACTCTTAGAAACATATAAACATTTTGTACCAAACCAACAATGAGCACGGAAATATAAAAATAAAGAAAATGAAGGAACCACAATAACCCATCCAATTTCAATGTCCAGTGTCCTTGTGAAAACAATATTCAACAAAAACCCAATAAGAAATTGAAAGATTTCTTTGAAATTATTCATTTGTAAATTTCCCGAAAAGCTAATCATAGGTGGTTCTTCTCTCCGTAAGAACAAGAGGGCCGTTATGCTAACAACCAAGGTATATCTTTTTGATCAGAGGTTGAATTGATCATCAGAAGAAGAATTAGTCCAAAAATTAGGATACACTCTAAGAAAATATAACTTCAATCGAAGAGAAGCAAATGAAAGGCTTTCATTTAAATTCTCGTAGAATCAAGAACGAAGTTATTATATCGATATATATCTCATACACACACACACACATATAGGAAAAATCAAAACCAGAGTTTTAACAGATTTTGCGAGTGCATTATATAATAGGATATTAACCATCTAAATTACCCTAATATTATATATAAAATCTAGAAAATTAATAAAAAAATGTGCGACAAAAATCAAAATCTTAAGGAGAATAATTGCACAAACACTTCAATCAGATAAATATATTCCAGGTAAACCCTAGGCAGTCGAATTTAGAACCACTAACAAAAATTTTAAAAACCGCATTGAAATTGAAATATAATAAGTAAAAGAAAAAGACCTTGAAATTTCCGAACAGTTAACAAAGCTTAAGCTAAAACACAGCTAGAAACAGTAACCATAGAATTACCTTCTTCTTCTGCTTGCCTCCGCCGGACTTTGCGGGCTTCGACGACGGTGGCGGGGCCTTGTCCTTCTTCGGCGCCTACAATTGCCAAAATAAATAAATAAATAAAAATCGGAGTTTTCGAATGTGGAGAGAGTACGAGCAAAGATTTCTCGGAATTTCTCGGCAACCAAACAGGAGAACATGGAAACAGTGCGACATGGAACGGTAACTTACCATTTAGAAATTTCTCGAGTTGAACAGCTCCTAGGGGAGAAGAGTTGCGAAAAGCTTCTTCGTGTGTGTATATATATCCATATATATAGAGAGTGGCTCTGAGAACACTAGGGTTTTTGATTGAATTCAAGTGTTGTTTAAGAAACGAATCGGGTAACCCGGAAACCAACCGCCCCAATCAACATGGATCAGTTTGGGTTTTTAGCCCATGAATTTTTGGGAGAGATTCTCTCTCTCTCTCTCTCTCTAGATATTTGTTGTAAATAATATACTTTTTTGACCTAATAATTTTTAAAAATAAGATAAAATAAAATATTGAAAAAACAAGATTTTAAAAAATTTAAAATAAATAATAAATTCATTACATAGATAGAAATTTATTAAATAATCAATATATTTATTAAATAAATTACATATTTATAAGAAATAAATAAATCATTTATCTAATAAATTTATTGTCTATTATTATTTATCCAAAATATTTTTAAAACTTCGGGTGAAGAAAAATATTTTTAAAACTTTTTATTTATTTCGGCTATTTCTTTATATTAAAAAAATGCTACTTATTTTTGTTGTTAAACATTTAACTTCATAATAAAGTATGATGTTCAAAAAAATACCAAGGAATTTTATGAAATGCCTCAAAAGTGTACATCTCTGAAACATTACACTATCTATAATGGCTTCAAGACAAGTCAAAGATCAATCTAATATGTTTTCAAAAATACTCCCGACCAACTAAAAATGAATTCTGGTATTCTACTGCAGTATTCTACCAAATTATTAATAGTTTTATCTTAGATTATTTCCTTTTTAAAAAAAATAATTATTTCAAATATATTATCATGTATCATTTTATTTTTTCCACTTTATTTCAAAGATTTTTTAAAGAAAAAATTAACACAACAATTAGAATAATTAAAATACTAAAAACGTTACATCACAAAAGCTACAAAAATACAAAAAAAAAAAAATCACAAAAATACAAAAATAAATAAATAAATAAACCGAAAAAACAAAAACATATAATCATCAACACTACAAACACAGCCACCGCCCTCCACGACGTCTAATCAGTTTTAAATAGAATTAAAATCCAAAATATGTGCTTCAAAATAACTATTCCGCACAAACACAGCGTCATCCTCCCACGGCTTCTAAATTAGTTTTAAATGGAATAAAAATCCAAATGGTTAATTTCATTAATAACACCTGTAGGAATTTTATTATTAAAAATAATATCATTTTTTTTCCTTCATTACTAGCACTTAATATGGGGCCCAGCAGCATTTAATGTAAATCAAATTACGGGTTTCCCTCATCTCCTACCAGCTCAAATATCCCTCTCCCTCGCATGGCCCAAAAAAAAATTTCAAACCAACATCTACAGTGTTTTAGAGAGAGAAAACTGAAATCTAGAGAGAGAAAGAGTTGTCACCCACCAGAATCTTATTTTTTTTTCACTTTTCCGCCTAGCCCCCCACCCATTTTGAAACCCAAATCTTCATATAATAGAGAGAAACTTCCATCTAAAAAGAGAAACTTTCATTTAGAGAGCGAAACTCTCACCGTCGGAAAAAAAAATTTAACACTTCCATTTTACAAAAAAAAATAAAAAAATAAACAAAATCTAATATTTTTAGTCATTTTTTAGTAAAGGTCATTCCTGTTGTGAACCTATGTCTAAAAAAAATTTTAAAAAAAATCTAACTGTTATGAGAGAGTGGTCATAACAGGGTGGTCATAACTGTTATGATCGGGTGTTCATAACATGGTGGTCATAACTGTTATGACCGGGTGATCATAACAGAGTGGTCATAACTGTTATAACCGGGTGTTCATAACAGGGTGATCATAACTGTTATGAACGGGTGTTCATAACCGGGTGGTCATAACTGTTATGACCGAGTGTTCATAACAGGGTGATCATAACTGTTATGACCAGGTAATCATAACTATTATGACCGGATGGTCATAACTGTTATGACCGGGTGGTCATAACTGTTATGACATGTACTCAAAAATGGTCAAAAATGTTATATTTAAAAAAAAAAAAACTTTTTAGACATAGGTCATAACTGTTATGACCACCCGGTCATAACAGGAATGACCTTTACTGGAAAATGGTCAAAAATGTTAGTTTTTTTTAAAAAAAAAAAAAAATTTTAGACATAGGTCCACAACATGAATGACCTTTACTAAAAAATGACCAAAAATATTAGATTTTTTTTTTTTTTTTTTTTTTTGTAAAATGGAAGAGGAGTGGATCAAATCTCACAAAAATGATAATTTTGATAACTCTTCCCCAGCTTCCACTCAAAAGTGGAATCTTTTCATCGCTCTAGAGATCATGAAACAGACCCCCAACAGTTGGGGAAACAGATTTCGACTGAGCCTCTCACCACACCTGTGATCGTCACAGGCCCACGCAACTTGGCCCAGCAATATGCCTGTTGCATTGAAAATCTTATAAACAGTAAAACTCATTCCTATTTTTCGATGTGGGACAATCGCGCACATGATTTACTAATTATATTAGATATGAAAGTAAGCAATTTACGACAAAATACTTGCCACAGCCACAACTATGAACGATGTATAAAGGGATCTCACTGAACTCATGCATACAAAACTGTACTTTAGTTCCCTTATTCCTGTTATGTAATGTTGGTAAGTGATCTTGTTAGCTAATAATAATAATACAATAATATTAATAAAAAGGGTACATTGCTCATTTAGTCCATAAACTTTTAATTTTGTGCAACTTTGGTTACTGAACTTTTTTTTTTGTAACTGAAATGTCCCTAAACTTTTAAAATGTTACTACAATAGTCATTTTCATGTATTTTTGGATGCTATCTATTAGTAATTTAGTCAAAAAGTGGTGCTAATTACAAATTCCGTCAAAAAATTAATGAAAATGACTATTATAGCAACGTTTTTAATAGTTTATGATCATTATAGCTATGAAAAAAGAACAGGAAATGCCCTAAATTATTAAAATGTTACTACAGTAGTCATTTACAAAAAAAGTTTAGGGGACTTCAGCTACGAAAAAAGTTATGGGATCAAAGTTACACAAAATTAAAAATTCAGGAACCAACTTAGTAATTTATCCTAATAAAAATAATAACAACAAAAAGTGGTGGTGTGAGAAAACGAGGTCCGCTCATGTAGGTCGGTATCTTAATCGGTCTAAAGATCCGGCACCAACCCCAAGCGAAAGGGCGCTCAAAGGTAACCCAATAGACCGCATCACACGGATCCCCCTTAGGCATGCTGAAAGGCAGCGGCTACCGACATGGGCAAGCCTCACCCGCTCATTCTGCCACTTTAATGCCCCACATGGTTACAAGCCCTCGTTACTCGGCTCGGCAGTCAGCCCAATCAATTTGCTGCTAGTTTAAACTTTTATATTTTATAGTGCAGTTTCGATGTGGGATTATTGTGTACTACGTTTTTTAAAAGGCAATGTATATAATGATTGTCACTAATGCTACTAATTAACCTTAATAAAACGACATGCCTCATTGAGAAAAACAAGGGCTGCATCATCATAACAAATCATAAAAATATTGAAAGCTTAAGACGAATTGCACAACTTATTGTACTGCACGTTTTAATTTTCTTTTTGATCTATGGAATTGACTAATGTCATTTGAACAATCTCATGAGTTTTTTTTTACTTTATTTTGAATTTTTTTTTCTCAGATTTATAATTTCAAAAGAAAAGTAATCCTATTTTTATGGGTTAGTTGATGTTTTTATTTTATTTTTTCTTTATTTCAAATTATTCTTTAAGTTCTACTTTTTTTAAAAGGAAAATAATCCTAATTTCATGAGATGTTTGTTTTTGAGAGGTAATGCATTTTGGTTTTTTGTTTGTTTGTTTGTTTGTTTATTTGTTTTTTTTTTTAACATAGAGGTAATGCATTTTGATTGAAACATAGTAAGGTTTTTTTATTTAATCTAATAACGTATTTGAGAAAAATTTTATATTAGGAACAATATTTTAGCAAATAGTGTGAGAAAATATTGTAGTGAGGTCATACTTAAAAGAATATTTCATAAAACGTAAAAGAATTAAAATATTTTAATGAGAAATAAAAAATATACGTCGTAGAGAAAAACGCAAAAAAAAAAAAAAAAAAAAAAAAAAGTTGAAAAAAACAACAAAATAACAAGCTGAAGTTAAATCATGAAGCATATAGAAGCTTTGGTCATTTTTGTTATTGAAGTAAAGGCCTGTAGGCGTATACTATAACAATAAATGAGAAAATTCTCTCAGTAATTAAGCAAGTAATTAGTTACAAACAATTATTGAAAAAATAAATTAGTTACAAACGAACAAAAGATATTAAACATATGAAAAGGTGTGAGGTTAAGAAAAGTTACGAGGCATGTGGACTAAATCAACCCCAATAAATAAAAGTCAAGTTAAAAGAAATTCATTTTGAACCATTAGGTTTGGTTCGAACTTTAATTGAAGTAAAAAATTTTATGTACTAACGCCAACAAAATAACATGCAAAGCAAAAAAAATTTAAAAGAAGTAAAAAATTTTTATAGAAAATTTTTAAATAATTTTTATTTAAGAAGAAAGGCACTGAAAAGGTAGTAAACTAGTATTGAAAGTGTTTAGGGCACTTTGTGAACTCTGCTAAAAAGATTTCTTGTGAACTCTCTCATTACCTAGACGTTTCAAAGGTGACTTTAATTTCCTTTGTTTTTCTTAATTTCTCACTACGCATAACCCGCTACTTCTTAGGTTTTTTTCTTTTTTTTCTTTCAGTATGTGTTTGAGTTGTGAATCGTGGGTTTTTTCGCATCTGTTTGGAGCAAAAGTTTGGATTGAAAAATTCTAATTGAAATCAAGTTCGAGTTGAATTTCTTACTATTTTTGTATTCCGTGTCCAATTATTGATTTTTTTACTAAAGAACCTAGATTTTGATTCGGATTTCAAAAACACAAAATAGATCAAATTTGAATTCAATTAAGATTCCCAATTTGAATTTATATGGTCAAATATGAAACAATGGATATTTTAGGTAACGGTTTAAAGTTTGAGAGGTACCCTTGCTAACTGTTTGAAGTTTGCGGGGTACAAACATCATTTTTCAACGTTCGGGAACAAAGTCACAAGAATATTAAAGTTTATGAGGCAAAAATAAAGTTTGCCTTTATTAAATTATACTTTAGTTGTTGTCGTGTCAGTAATTCCATCTATTTAACTATTCAAAGGCAATGTATATAATGATTGTCACTAATGCTACTAATTAACCTTAATAAAACGACATGCCTCATTGAGAAAAACAAGGGCTGCATCATCATAACAAATCATAAAAATATTGAAAGCTTAAGACGAATTGCACAACTTATTGTACTGCACGTTTTAATTTTCTTTTTTGATCTATGGAATTGACAAGTGTCATTTGAACAATCTCATGAGTTTTTTTTTTTTTAAACTTTATTTTGAATTTTTTTTCTCAGATTTATAATTTCAAAAGAAAAGTAATCCTATTTTTATGGGTTAGTTGATGTTTTTATTTTTTTTTCTTTTATTTCAAATTATTCTTTAAGTTCTACTTTTTTTAAAAGGAAAATAATCCTAATTTCATGAGATGTTTGTTTTTGAGAGATAATGCATTTGTTTTTTTGTTTGTTTGTTTGTTTTTTTTTTTAACATAGAGGTAATGCATTTTGATTGAAACATAGTAAGGTTTTTTTATTTAATCTAATAACGTATTTGAGAAAAATTTTATAATAGGAATAATATTTTAGCAAATAGTGTGAGAAAATATTACAGTGAGGTCATACTTAAAAAAATATTTCATAAAACGTAAAAAAATTAAAATATTTTAATGAGAAATAAAAAAAATATATACGTCATAGAGAAAAACGCAAAAAAAAAAAAAAAAAAAAAAAAAAAAAAAAAAGAAGGGTTGAAAAAAAACAACAAAATAACAAGCTGAAGTTAAATCATGAAGCATATAGAAGCTTTGGTCATTTTTGTTATCGAAGTAAAGGCCTGTAGGCGTATACTATAACAATAAATGAGAAAATTCTCTCAGTAATTAAGCAAGTAATTAGTTACAGACAATTATTCAAAAAAAAAATTAGTTACAAACAATTATTCAAAAAAAAAAAAAAATAGTTACAAAACAAACAAAAGATATTAAACATATGAAAAGGTGTGAGGTTAAGAAAAGTTACGAGGCATGTGGACTAAAACAAACCCAATAAAAATCAAGTTAAAAGAAATTCATTTTGAACCATTAGATTTGGTTCAAACTTCAATTGAAGTAAAAAAAAAATTATGTATTAAGGCCAACAAAATAACAAGCAAAGCAAAAAAATTTTAAAAGAAGTAAATTTTTTTTATAGAAAATTTTTAAATAATTTTTATTTAAGAAGAAAGGCACTGAAAAGGTAGTAAACTAGTATTGAAAGTGTTTAGGGCACTTTGTGAACTCTGCTAAAAAGATTTCTTGTGAACTCTCTCATTACCGAGACGTTTCAAAGGTGACTTTAATTTCCTTTGTTTTTTCTTAATTTCTCACTACGCATAACCCACTACTTCTTAGGTTTTTTTCTTTTTTTTCTTTCAGTATGTGTTTGAGTTGTGAATCGTGAGTTTTTTCACATCTGTTTGGAGCAAAAGTTTGGATTGAAAAATTCTAATTGAAATCAAGTTCGAGTTGAATTTCTTACTATTTTTGTATTCCGTGTCCAATTATTGATTTTTTTACTAAGAACCTAGATTTTGATTCGGATTTCAAAAACACAAAATAGATCAAATTTGAATTCAATTTAGATTTCCAATTTGAATTTATATGGTCAAATATGAAACAATGGATATTTTAGGTAACGGTTTAAAGTTTGAGAGTTACCCTTGCTAACTGTTTGAAGTTTACGGGGTACAAACATCATTGTTCAACGTTCGGGAACAAAGTCACAAGAATATTAAAGTTTAGGAGGCAAAAACAAAGTTTGCCTTTATTAAATTATACTTTAGTTGTTGTCATGTCAGTAATTCCATCCATTTAACTATTTGAAGGAGTAAATATGCAATTATTTCATGATTCAATGAGCATTTTTACCAGCTTTCAAAGGTCAAGAAGCAAGATTACAAAAGCACCAAAGTTCAGTAAGCAAAAATGAAATATGTCCATATTTTAAAGCAGTATGTAAAAAATGTTTAAAATGATGGATTTAAGAAAAATTATTTAAAAGTATAAGCAGGGGAACACATGCATTTCTTTAAAGAGATAATTCAAAATACAAAGTTTCCATAAAATAATAATAAAGGAAAGAACAACGTAACTATAGACAATGTTAACAAAAAGCAAAAAAAAAAAAAAAAAAAAAAAAAAAAAAAAAAAAAAAAAATAGGGTTTAAAAAAATAGTTGAAGTATAAGGTTTTTCATTGTAAGAAAAAACAAAATGAAAAAGATGACCTTGACCCATCCTCTTTTACTCTATTGTGGTGTCAAAACAAGAGTATGACATGTGGATTTTTATAAACTATTGAATTCAACTAAATGAAAAAAATAGAAATTAGTCCTTGGATTTTTTTGTTGAATAACAAAAATGTTCAACTTAAATCTCCTTTCTATATTTTAACTAGTATGGGGACGTGCCTCAGTAATATAAGTTTTTTCTATTATTTTTTAATTTATCACTTATATTTCTAGTTGTTTCTTATTATAAAAATATATGTAAACATGAGTAAACTTAATCATCATATTGTTGTTTTTGAAATTAAAATATAAAATTATATTATTTTTAAAGTAATAGAAAATAAAAAATTTAACAACTATAAAATAAGACCTAAACAACATTAATGGCTACAGTAAATCTTTTCTGAAAACTGAAAAAAAAAAAAAAAAAAAACAATATATGTTGAAGTAAAGAAAACAGAAGTAAGAAGGTAATTGGCTTCCTCTTACTTTTTTTTTTTTTTTAAACACAGTCACAGTCGTTTTAGTTATTTTAAATTGTAATTTATTGTTAATTTTCAATTTATATTGAACATTTCTTTTTCATGTTTCCTTATTTTCTAAGCAAAAAAACTCTAAACAGAAAAATAATCTCAATGTATGGTTGCCTAAAGAAGCATTCATTCATATTTGAAAAAATAATATATTAATATATGTATTTGAAAGACTAAGGGAAAAATTTGTTAACAAAAGACATAAAGAGTAGAAGATTTACTCTTCGTTATGAGTAAGAAGATTAACTAATCAAAAGAAGAATAGAAGATTTACGGAAAAACAAAAAGGAAACAAGAAAGAAAATTATCTCTAAGGTAATCAATCAAAAAGATATTTCTTAGGATCATATTTCAAAAAATGTATACTAATTCTCAAAGGATTGTATGGAAAACTATTAAATAGTGCTATAATTTGAGAAATACGCATTGAAAAGTAATTTTGGAACAATAATTTACTAAGAAACATTTTAAATGAATTGAGGGGGGAAAAAAGACCTTAAAAGAGCAAGTTAGAGAACAACTATTTTAATGAGTTATTGAAGAAAAAAAAAAATTCATTCCAAAGCAATGCGACTGATTAAAAGTACTTTGAAAAAAAGTTGAAGCATGATTTTTTTGGTTATTAATTTGGTAAAAGAAAAAAAAAAATATTTTTTTGGTGAATAAAAAATGTTGAAGTATGACCTTATTTTAGCAACAATTAAAGACAAAACAAAGTGTAAGTAGAAAATAGCCTCCTCCACATGTATTGATGTGTCATGTGTGAGGTGTTAGAGAACTAAAAAGACAAGTGGAGAAGAACTAAACCATTTGATCCGACTAAACAAGGAAGAATGAATTTGAGCCACTGGATAAAAAGAAAAGAAAGCATGTAAGTTGGAAGAAGTATAGATATAAGAAAAAATTAGAGACACCAACTCTAATCCTAACTTTTGAATATCAACCTATACGTAGTATATAAGTTGTCATTATTCAATTGATAAGTGGTTAAAATATTGTCACATCAATTGATTACTTCTACCAATTAAAAGATGATAAGTGAATTGATACTTAAAAAGTTAGGATTAGAGTTGTATCCCTAACATTACTCATTCATATAGATATTGTAAAAGTGATATCTGGAAGTGATTTTCTCTTTGAAGTATATCATGATATTCCAGAACAAAATTTTTACCGACCACAACGTTATCCACTCATAAGTTTCAAATTACTTTGATGAGCATGCTATTAAATGTAGTTTTAGCATGTTATTGATAAAAAAAATATCCCACTTCATATAACAAAAACCCATAGGATGTGTTTGTTGTACTAGTTGATCTATGTGTTAGATTATGTATATATGTTTCAAATCATTAAGTTATAATAGAATTGTTATGGTATTTAAATGTGGAATGTGCTCATTCTCTTCTTGAATTAGTTTTTGCAGATAAATTCTATCCAAGCTCATTCATGGTATCAGAGCCATATTTTACAGATGATGGTGGATTGAAATTAATAATGGTTCACACTAACCGTGAGAGAGATTGTTAAATTGTGTATTTATCTCACAATATCAAGTTACGAGACTACTGTGTTTAAATATAAAATGGACTCCCTCTACTCTTAAGCTTGCTATTGAGTATGAGTTCTAACCATGTTTATATTTAAATATACGCACATGCATATTGAGTTTGTTGAATTTTTTTTTTTTTTCAAACATGGATGTAAGTGTTTTCTTGCCGTCTACCCAAATATTATACGAGTACGTTAGGTTTTTTCTTTTTTCATATTAGTTTACTATCTTTTTGCATTTTTTTTTCTATGTGTATATATATATATGTGGATATATAATAATCACACGTGGACACAGTTTTAGGAAATTACTAAATTAAAGGTTTTCGATTCATGAATGAGAAAGAGATCTTTCTATATTGGTCTTGGTTGATTGGTGCTTGTGGCAAGCAATTCGATGTATTGTTTGCTTTTTTTTGAAATATCTCATGAATCATGATTATGCTATTTCTCCTTATTACGGATGTCCCACATCGGAAAATGATTTATGAGGTTTTCTGTTTAAATTAGTTTGAATTAAAACGACTAATTTGCCGGGTCTTGATGCGTGGGCCTGTGACCAAGCGGGGTATTAAAGTGGTTTGGATGCAACGTCCGTAGTGCAATGATTAGGTGGCGACGAGCCTCGTACGAATCTGTGTCCGCTATGGTTGGAGTCGGTTTGCTTTCCTTTCTTGCCCAGTTGCCGTAAGAGTCAAGTCAAAGGCCTCAGGAGGGCTTAATCCAGGATGGGTATATGTAGTCGCACGGACTGAAAAAGACCTACGCAGCATACAATCACTTTTTGTCGTTTGTTCAATTTGGATTTTTTTTTTTTTAAGAAAAGTTGTTGAAAAAATAGTACTCTGTCTCAAAACTAAAGAAATTTATATAATAAATTTATTTTTTAGTATGTTATATATAATAAATTTGTTATTTACTGATATTTATTCTGAAGTTTTTTTTTTACAATTTTTTGCTTTAAAATGTTTTTCACTTCTTTCTTTCTTCTTCTTCTTCTTTTTTTTTTTTTGGTTTTCTTTACTCTTCTAAAGTGAGGTGACCACTACCAACAGGAATGAAGAAAATGAGTATTACATTAATTAATAGTACAAAAAATTAAAGATTAAGAAACAAACTGTTTGCTCGGTTCAATTAAGCTTACTTGCTTTTTCATAATTTAAAATTATATTTTTGATATTCTTGATTAGAATATTTATTTCCACTAATATGCTCTTAATTTTTTTTTCTCTCAAAATTCTCCTATGCTTTTTTTTTTTTTTTTTGGTTCTTGAACACACTGCTTGCTTGCTTAATTAAATTGATTGTTTCTTTGTTTTTTCTTTTTTGGTTAAATTTTTATTCTCACATTTCTTATTAAAATATTTTTTTGAGGGCCTTTAATTAAAAGATTTGTTTGCACTATATGCCACATGCACCCCTTTTTCCCCTTAAGCACACTTGTTTGCTTGATTCAATTAATGCTTGCTCTCTGTCTCTCTCACTCTCTCTCTAAACTTCCTTTTTTTTGTATTAAATTTATTATTTTGAATATTTTAAGTTAAAATATTTATTTCCACTAATTTTTTCTTAGAACACACGCTTTGTATTTCTAATGAGTTTTTTATTGTTCAACTCTCGGTTGACGAGTCTTGCTTTGTATTTGTATTTGAAATGAGCTTTTTTTTTTTTTAATTTCATAAGTATTTTATTCGTGAATATTTATGTTCTAGAATTCTATACTGTATTAAAAAAAAAAAAAAAAGGAGAAGTGTTGAAAATATTTTATACAACTGTTCAACTAAAAATTGATATCTTCACAAAACAATAAAATTAGACTAAATTAAATATTGACATTTAATGTCATCTAAAGGAATTGTCGTGGTCAACAAATATAATTACCCAATAACATTAAAAATATTATTCCTCATGAAATACAAACTCTAATTTTTTTTTTTCAAAATTTATAATAACTATTGAGGGAAAATAGGCACGTGCCTTATTCTATTTTTTCTTTTTATTGTTAGTGGCAATTATTTAAGATTTTGCTCACCCATAATATAATTAAACATTAGTCCCACATCGAAAGTGCACTAATACATATAAGCATTTAAATTAGAGCAAATCGAGTGCTTTAACTGCCGAGCCAAGTAACGAGGGCTTGTAACCATGTGGGGTATTAAAGTGGCAGAATGAGCTGTGACTTGTGAGGTTCGCTACTTGCGGGGGTAGCCACCGCCTTGGGGCATGCCAAGGGGAATCTGTGTCATGCAGTCTAGTGTGACTTCTGGTGCGCCCCTTTGGTGAACGTTTCCGGAACTTCTGGTGCGCCCTTTAGTGACGTTTCCGGAAATTTAGACTGATTAAGATAGCCAACCCGTATGAGCTAAACCTCGATCTTCTCACACCACCACTTTTTTTAAAATTTAAACTTGATTATCTCACATGAAAATATCCTTGATGATTTATCTGAAATTGGTTAATATCAGTCAATTTTTATTTTCGATTTCTTTAAATATGTAGTGTAATTATACTTCGGCAAATTTTGGACCCTTGAACTAATTTCTCTTAAGAAAAAATTATTTATATTTCTCTTTCCTATTATGAAATGTATTAATTATTTCGTTCAAATTCTCACATATTCTCTACCTAAATTATCTATACTAATTAATTAGCTTCAAATAAAATTATTTTTTTAACGGAAATAACGTTATTCTAAACATTTAAGTTGGGAAATCTTATAAAATTTTCCCTTTCCGCTAAAATGAAAAGATGAACAATATGAACTGTTTATGTCTGGTGGGGGATGCAGTTGTGTCCGAAATCCAGCAAATTATAAACGAGCACATTCTCGAGAACCAGTTCAAACAAGAATGAAATATGGCAATTTGAATTCATATTATATATTTACCTCAAATATAGTTTGGACAATGAAATTAATTATTATAAAAATATAAACATAATTATATACTATTATAAATGATAAGATAGTATTATCGAAATGAATAAAATTTTCAATTAATCAACTTTTTCTCCTCATTGTTAAAGCCTTGTAGATTATAATAGTTCTCTAAAGAATAGAATTAAGATTATAAAAACACACCTCACAAGCGTCGTCTCTCATTCTTAGATTAAATTATATATTTTTAATTAAAAAGTAAAATGATAATTTCAAATTAGTTTTATTTTTTATTTTTGTTTTTTTTAGGAAAAGTATGGATGAAAATTAGTTAGTTAACAAAAGGGATTTACTATTTAGGTAGAGTATTTTACGGTAATTTTGACTAAATAATTAATGTAATGCTTATTAGGAAAGAGAAACATAATTACATAAAGATGATGAAAACAAGATACTCCAAATGTGAACTTTTAATTAGACAGGTATATCACGTAAGTATGGTGACGTGGTACACTTTGTTCATTGAATAATTTCTCTGAATGAAGACAACCTACCTGTGTGAGCTAACTTGGATCTTCTCACACCCCCAGTTTTTTAAACTTGATTATCTCACATGAAAAGATCTTTGATATTTCAGAAATTGGTGAACTTGGTAATTATCAGTCAATTTTAAATTCCGATTTATTTAAATATGCAGTGTAATTTTCATAATATTTCGGGAAATTTTAGGATATTTTCGAAGAAACATCGAGAATGGTGGAAATTTCAGAAAATTTAGATCATGAAATTAATCCTATTCTTTTTTTATTCTATCATTATTTTGTTAAACAAAAATTTAATTTTGTTATCTTTTCACAAAAATCTAGATTTTCTTTAAAAAGCAAAAAGAAAAAAGAAAAATAAAAGAAACAAGTTCAAGGTAAAAATAACAAAAAAAAAAAAAAAAAAAAAAATGCTAACGTTTGTAAAGAGAATCTTTCCATAAGTTTACAATCTATGAATTCGAGATCTTTTCAAATGATACTTCTCGCGTTTGTTAGCCTTGTAATCCGAATTTTCAATTATCCTCATATGAGCATACCACCACCATCTCGAGCAAAACAATTGGTAGAACTTGCAGTTTTCTACGCATAAAAATATGTGGGAAGAGATCAACAAACTTATTTGGGGCATGTTTAAAATTGAGTCTACATCTGTTGTTTTATTTTCTTGTTTCAAACGGTTGTCCTCATCAATTTGTTCAAAAATTTTAGTATTTAGTTTTTTTTATGTGGTTAAAATTTTAAATTCAGATAATATGACATAATACTATCAGGCAGACATCCAATAAGATGGGAAATTTGGCATAACAGATATTGATTTTTCAAAACTATATTAATTATTATTCAAATCTCATAATATTCACTATGGTTCAAATAACATATCATGAGACTATATTACTTGAATTATATGGCATACCAACCATTTGAACCTTGTTAGGACCTAAGAAATGGATTCACTAATGTACCATCTAGACGAACCAAATCGATTCCACTGTTTGGTAAGCAAAAAATAAATAACCATAGATTAAATAATCAATACGATGATATATTTATTTAACATGATCCCCCTAAAAAAGTAAAAAACTAACGGGTGCGGCTTACACCATTACAAATAATCAAAACGAATTACAATTACAAGAAATTGGAATTATAAGTATTTACTTCGAAACGCCACCAAAGTAGAACCCATGTTATCTCCTCGAATTACAGTTACCAAAAATTGGAATTATAAGTTTACTTCGAAACGCCACCAACGTAGAACCCATGTTATCTCCTCTTATGGTGCCGCCCCCCCCCCCCCCCCCCCCCCCCCCCCCAAAAAAAAAAAAAAAAACAAACAAACCATTTGTCCTACTCCAAGTCAAATGCTTGGATTTGATCGATGACATACTCCGAACTCTGATCGGCCTTTCCACCTCAGCCTACTCAAGATCAGATGAATTATTAAAAACAATGATTTGAGAGCTAAAACTTGAGCCTAGAACACTCGGAATTTTGGCTTTGTTTGGTTGCAAGTTTAGTTTAAATTAATCTGTATTTTTTTCATCATATTTTTTGTCTTTTTCTGAAATTTTTTTTTTATCTTTTCTGAAAAATTACTATTGAAATTTAAAAATCTTAAACTAAACTCATTCACCAAACACCCCCTTTGTCTCCCGTATAAAGCCCTTGAAAGCGTGTGTCTCCTTTGAGGACACTTCAATAAGAAAAGCTTAGATATGAGAATACGTCTAACTTCATTCCACTAAATCTAGTGTAAGATCTACATAAGATCTCAATTAAAAATTAATTTTCAGATCTTGAATTATTTGAAAATAAAAACTTCCCAACGCTTCTATAGCCCACTGTTTAAACAGTGCACGTGTTCAGTGTCCTTAGACAAAACCTACTACAATCAAAATTTAAGCGAACACGTCAGGGTGGATGAGTTGATAAGGGAGGCAACCTTAGGATTTCTCCCCAACAGAAAGGTTAAAAGTTCGAATCCCCAACTAACTCAGGGAGAGTGTCCTTGCCTAAATGAACTTAAAAAATGGAAAATGACGGGGTCACCACCAAATCCTTTTTTAGCCCAAAAAAAAAAAAAAAAAAACTAAGCGTAAAAAACAAACGTAGCTGGAAATAAGAATTCACAAATGATTAATCAAAGTTCAACATCATTCAAATTCAAACAAGAATTAATCACAAATAAATCTAGGAATAATTGACTACAAGATCAACTCAATAATTCAAACCTTGGATAAAATATCAAACGAAATAAACGTTCAAGATGTGGAAAAAACAAACAAAAATTTAAACCTCTTGAATTCAAACCTTTTCAGCAGATACTTCAAAACCAAATCCAAATTTAATTTGTAGATCAATTAAGTATTTTGATGAATTATTTTTGTTATTAAATGCCAATATAATTTAGGATAAAAATTCCCAACAAACATCATAGGAACGTCCTTTTGACATCGAAATTATATATATATATATATTGTTTTCATGTATCTTTTTAATATTTACACAATCCTAAATATTAGAAATATGTTTTAAAGCAATTTTTTTTAAAATACAAAGTAACGATATTTCCACCTATACTAATATTTTCATCCTTGTTATCTCAAAAACATATGTGTGCGCATGTGTCTAAATATGTACATGTATTTAGTTCTCTCAATACTATAGATTAGTTTAATGGAGAATGAAAAAGTACGAAATAGAAAATCTAACCACAAGCATCTCGTTGAAACTGACTATTTTTTTCTTGGAGTACCACTTTTATATGTATACGTACACAGATTATAGAACTGCAGGCGTGCATACTCTCATAAAAATAGGAACTTAATTATTCTAGGGGGTGTAATTTCATAGGCAAGAGTTTAAAGATGTCTTTTTATCTCATTTTATGAACAGTCTCTTAACCTCTATTATCCTAATCAACGGTTTTATTAAGTATTTGTGAGGAGAGGATTCTCCTTCGTGTGACTCATGTATAGCGATTGTCGCAATCTCCGACCACCTCGCTGAATTTTTGTGATTTTTAATGACTATATTGTATACCTTTTCAGTAATCCGATGATAAAATCTGAAAAATCCGACGAATTTGGCAGCTACCGGTTGGTAACCAATCAGTATACCAACTGGTAAACAGCCGGTTTCCTGCCGGAGGTATGTAACCCACCAGTGTCCAACGCATGAACCATGAATTATGGCATTCTGGCAAAGAGCCCGCCTTTTATCAAAGGCTAGGCCTGTACATAGCCCAGTTAAACCTGAGAACCCAACCCAACCCTTCTCAACCCACCTCCATTTCTCAATCCTGAAACCCTAATCTCAGATTCTCAACGGTCCCCCCAGTCCTCACTACTCATAACCTCTCTCTCGCTCTCTCTCTCTCTCTCTCCGAGTCCTTCTTTCTCAAGGCAGCTGGCGACTCCAAACCTCCACAGCTAACGGCGGACTTTCATTTCAGTCCGTTTTGCTTCCGTCCCAACGAGCTTCTTCACAGTTTCGACTTGTTTTTTGGAAGATTTGAGTTGGTACCTGGTAAGATCAGTTTTTATCCCCTCCCCCTTCCTCCCCCCCTCTATTCTAAGACTAAGTTTCTGTGTTTGTTGTTAAACTGAGGGGGATTTTTTTTTTTTTTGAATGTTCGAACCTTAAGTTTCCATCACAAACTGATTTGGTTGAATGGAATGTGGGGAATGGGAGTTTGCTACGAATCTAAATCTGAAACTGATTTGGTGTTGTTTCTTATGTTGTAAATCTTAGCTCCGTAAATCTGAAACTGGGCTTAATTTTTAATATTTGTTTTAAATCTGAGTTTGTTGTGAATATGAATCTATTGGGGTTTTCCATCTAGACTATTGGGAATCTTGAAAATACTAGTTATAATCAGGCAATAATTAAAAAAGAAAAATTCATAAAAATGGTTTTTTGGCATGGAGCCTCGAGTGAAGAGCAGAGAGCCATGAGCTTGCTTCTTCTCATAGTGCTCCAGATATCAATGGCCTTCTTGTTAATGAATGGATATTTTGTTTCCATTTCTGTTAATTTTCTGGAGGCAAACATTGTTTTGCTTCTTCTCATAGTCCTTTTTTTTTTTTTTTAATTTTTTTTTAATTATCTATTTTCTTTCTGTCTTACTGGTATTAAATCTGTTCGAGATTAGATTGGAAATATCTTCTAGTTTTAGAAGTCTTAACTAGCAGCAAAGAGAAAAGGGGAAATTCATTTAGAGATGTGTTGTATGGATTCAGGTGCAAATATGTCAACCATGTCAACCATGTCAAGTACAAGAGTTCCCTCTCGTTCTGTGTTCGAATCCGCACCGCAGAAACAATTCGCCGGTGCCATTGTCAAATGCCCGTCTGCTCTCGGATCAGTGAGGAACATCACCAAGTCTTTTGGCCTAAAAGCAACCTCATCTTTTAAAGCATCCATGGCTGTGTACAAAGTCAAGCTGATTTGTGAAGACGGGTCGGAGCACGAGTTCGAGGCTCCAGATGATTGTTACATCTTAGATTCTGCAGAGAGTGCCGGAGTCGAGCTGCCTTACTCTTGCAGGGCTGGAGCTTGCTCTACCTGTGCCGGGAAGTTGGTATCGGGCACTGTTGATCAGTCCGATGGCTCTTTCCTTGACGAAAAGCAGATGGAACAGGGCTACTTGCTGACTTGCGTCTCGTACCCGACTTCAGACTGCGTGATCCATACTCACAAAGAATCCGAGCTTTACTAAGTAAATGTAATTTGATGTTGGAAATCAGTAGGCTTTGAGCTGATATGCCTATGGTATGTCACTTTCTAAGGATGTTTGCACTGAATAATTTAAAAGCTTGTAGTTTATTCCCAACATGGTTCAGAAGTTCAATTTCTCAAAGGTCACTTTCTTGGCGAATAATGTATATATTTTAATCATAGTTTTTTTTTTTTTTTTTAATTTTAATCATGCAATCATAGTGATTTAAAATTTCCACTTTTTCACATAGTTTGAATCTAATGTTTTAGCTTTAATCCATGTGACTTCTATGTTCTCTTACACCTCACACGTCAATTTGTGCTAATTTGATTGCTTTCAATTTTTTCTTTTAATATATTTTTTTCCTTGATTTTTGACCACTAGGCCACGGCTACTCTAGTTTCTTAATAGGTCCTAATTATGTTAAAATATATATCCCGTTGTCAATTCTCAATACTGTATGATATTATATATAAACACGTTATATGTAGAAGAGATGTGCAATTTTTTTTTTCTTCGTTCAACCAATTATTAGCATAAATTTGTTGATTTTATGTTCAACCTTTATTTTATTTATGTTAAATTTCATCTTTACCTCGATTATCTCTTGGGATTAAATACTTGTTGGAGCGGTTATCCTAACACCAATCCGTATCCCGTCGTCTCCACCGTTGGTCTCCATCTTCCGCCTTGTTGTATGATGGATTCTCGATTGCCGGTTTCATGATTAATTGCAAAGTGTTCAAGTGCTATAGTAGACTGCAACGTGCATATGATCATGATTTCTCCCCTTATTATATCGGATGCTTGACCCGGAACCCTAGACTTGCCATGGGGACTCATTGGGCTTCATACCTCAAAGTGTCAGTTCATTCTTTTGGCATCAAGTGGTCGTCCTCCAACATTATGCGTCTCGTACATCGATGCAATAGGTTGTCGGAGTTGTGCCTGGGATCGACCATGTGCATGGGACAGTAGTACTGTCCTCGCTATCGTACATGCTCGTACCTCGACCTCAAGGTACATGCAGTGAGCATGCAAATGTTGGAACCCATGTGACGAGTCATGGGGGTGTCTATCTCAAGCATAGAGAAGAAACAATGTTGACTTGCTTTAGTAAGTTGTTCCCTTAATGGAGGATGAAAGTATGCTAGACTTGAGCCTTGAAGGCTCCGAACTTGAGTATGGGATCACAATGCGTCATTGGTGATGTTGCACTACCTTAGCGGATTATCGACATTTTTAGTCAATGTTAAAGTGCGATAGACACGTGGCATGCTATTATCAATTGAAGGAAAATGGCTTAACATCTATCCCCTTTTCCATGACAAGTTTGAGACGCTTCAAAACATTGTTGTGGGAAACCGTGACAATTTATCTTTGTTGGGTAATCCAACTAGGATTCATGAGATTTAAGGCTAGCGGGCAGCTTAAATGTCGAGACACGGCAGGGACTCGAGGTAGGGACCTCATGGCTGAGCTCGCGTGGTAGCCTCGAGGCCAAGCTCCCTTGGCTCTCTTTCTCTATCTCTCGCTCCCTCCCTTCCTCCCTCGCTCTCTCTCTCTCTCTCTCTCGCTCCCTCCCTCCCTCCCTCGCTCTCTCTCTCTCTCTCTCTCTCTCTCTCTCTCTCTCTCTCTCTCTCTCTCTTCCCCCCTCCCTCCCTTCAAACCCCTAAACCCCCACAAACACTTTTCAAAGTTTAAGTCTTTCTCTCCTTCAAATTCTCTCAAACATTTTCTTCCAACCTTGGATTTACAGAACAAAATCTTCGATCTTCAAACAAACCTCACAACCCTTCAAGGTTAGTTTCCATAAATAGTAAAAAAACTTTTAATTTTCAATTAAATTTTAATTATTCTTTGAATGTTCTTGAATGTTCTTCGTTCGTTCTTCGACATTCAAAGTTGATTTCTTTGTTCTATGAATGGTTCAATCTATTTATATGTGTGTTTTGATTAAAAAGTTTGTTTATGTCTCGATTTCCATGTTCGATGATAGGATTTTTAATTTGGATCGCATCTAGGTTGTAGTTTGTGGTTTGATTTTCATTTTAACAACAACGCACGCCACTTGTTCAATAGAATGTTTTAAAGAGAATTTGTAAAGTCATATGTCTAGTAGGTGTTTCGTTCTCTAGGTGTTCGATAATTTTCCTTAGAGAATGATTATTCTAGAGTTGTAGATAATTTTGCAACAAATACCCATACCCAATTTTGGTTCAACGTCGAGGTCCCCCATGGGGCAGTCTCGGGTCCGCGGTCCTGCGTGGGGTGTCCATGAGGCATCGAGGCCGCGACCCGCGTGAGAGACTCGCGGTAGAGACCCCGTCAATGGACCTCAAGGCCAAGACCCCTCGCTGGGGCTAGAGGCCGAGGCCCCCTCAGGGTATCGAGGCCAAGGCCCATGATCATACGCACGTTACACACTCCACTATAGCACTCAATCACTTTCCAACTAATCAGACATCAGCGATCGAGAATCCGACATACGACAAGGCAAAAGACAGAGACCAACAATGGAGGCGACGGGTCTAGATTGGTGTTAGGGCAACCACTTCAATAATACTACATATGTTTTCTCCATCATACATTTATTTATATACTAGTTTTATTACATGCGCTTTGCGGGTGCGGAAAAGGCAAACAAAACAATAGCAATAGAAAAAAATAATTAAATGAAGTCACGTGACGTTGATTGTGCCACCACGTAAGCATCTATGTGGCGCTTACGTGGCTGTCACATGATAATCATTGGAGGCAAGATTAAAAGATCTATGAATTTTTTTATATAAGTGTATATGTGTGTATATATATAAGATAAGATAAGATATTTTCTATAATAATATATATATATATATATATATATATATAAATAGACCGTTGTCAATCAATGCACTAATTATATTTATGCGTTACATAGAGAATAGAGATGCATTTGTTTTTGTTTTTTTGTTTTGTTCAACCATCATTAGCATATTCTATTTTATTTATTTTAATTTCATCTTTACCCAACTATCTCTTTACTTGGAGATACAGATACAATACTACTCATGTTCAAATCCAACGTAAATTTAAACTAAATTAATGCACTTATTTATATATTTTTCTAATGAAAAACAATTAGAAAAAATTGGTTTTGTGTGTGTTTGTGTATGGAAATATTATTAAACATCTAATAAACAAATTTTTGTAAAGCAAAATATAAAAAATGAAAATAAATTTTTTAGCACTAACTAAAAAACGTGCCTAAGGCACGTACCACAAACTAATATACGTAGAAGTGAGTATAATTTTGTGCTGAACCAAAACTTGAACCAAATCCAATGGTTCAAAATGAATCTCTTTTAACTTAATTTATAGGGATTTTATAACTAGATAGGTTTTTAAACATTAGTTAAAAGGTTTTTTCCTCTTAAAATGATCAATCAATTTTGTAAATGAACACTCACTGATTGATCATTACCACAATCACCAATTTTACCATTAAAAAGTTAAAAGAACCATAACATGCCAACTTTGCCACTCCCCCATCCACGACAGACCTCAAAGGAAATTCGTCCTCGCAACGATTCTTCTTCCTGGCGAACAATCTATTCATCATCTTCGTCAGCACCTAGACAATCTTGATGACCTCGAAGAATCCGTCCTGCCCATGATTCTTTTTCCCCGCGAACAATCTGTTCATCATCATCGCCAGCACCTCAACGATCTCAACTGAGCTGCCGTATTCCTCCTCCGGCGCCAAAGGCTTCATGAGGCTGTCGAAGACCGCAGAGCAGGTTGAGCTTGACCACAAGCCACCGAAGACAAACACCACCTCCCGTTCCGATGCCATCAACTTGCAAATCTACGGTTCTGTCAACGATTGTCTCGAGTTTCGACGACTAGTTTGTCTTCTCCGGCAACGGCAATTTGCAAATCTAGGATGCCCAAGGAGAGAGAAAGAGAAGCGAGGGAGTGTTTGGGGAAAGTAAAAATTGATTGACCAAAACATACACGTTAAGCCATTTAACTAGATAAAAGAAAGTTGAAATATCTATTAGATTAGCATGTGTTTGGATGCACAATCCAAACATTAAAATTATAATCAAATTTTTGTCTTTTTTCCTCAGTTTCACTATTCACACAATTTTGTAATTTAAATTTTAAAAGTCAATAACTCTGCACAGACAAGTGCAAATGAGATTTTTTTTAAAATTGTATAGAATTTCGAGACGAACGAAATAAGCTTCATATTGATTTTTTTTTTTCCAAACACATTTCAAGTTTTTACATTTTTTAACTCCAGCAATTCAAGCGCCTTAATAAATGCACAATCAATTCAAACTCAAATTCTACAATCCAAATCTTAACACTAAACTCATTAGGTCACCCAACCTAATTTTCTTAATTTATTTTTTTGGCTTTGTTTTAGTCCGACATGCCTCGTTACTTTTCTTGACCTCAAACATTTTCATATTTATAATCTCTATTGTTTATTTGTAACCAATTACTTGCTTAATTACTAAAAAAAATTTCTCATTTATAGTTGTATTGTGCGCCTACTTGTCTCACTGTACTTCAATTAAAGAAAAAAAAAAAACGACAAAAGCTTCATTTTACTTCATGATTTAACTCAGCCTGTGATTTGGTCTTTTTATTTGAACCTTTTTGTTTTTAATTTCAGTTTTAGCACCATTTTTGAGACTTCACATATAACACCGTTATGTCCGAAGATTCCCTGAAAAATGGATCCCGCGAATTGCTTAGTTGGTCAAAAGGTCGAAATTGCCCCTTCTTCTCTACATGCCCAAATCCTTCAGCCAAACCCTATTCCATATTCAAAAAGTGACTTTTAGAGAGAGAAAGGAGAGCGATCAAGAGAAGAGAGAGAAAGAGAGTGATCGTGCGAGAGAGGGGAAGGAAATCACCAGGAAAACATCTATAACCTCCGGTAACCCCTCCGACCGCATCTAACAACCCACCACCACCGCTACAACCAATGGCCACCTCGACGGCCAGCCGTCCGATACTACATTCGGCATGCCACATTCGGCGTCACCCAAGGGGAGAAGCGCATTAGGGAGGAGGAGGAGGCGGCCGAGAAGAGCCAGGACCGTTCGTCACACCCTCTTTGGACGACAAGCCTCTGCTCCTTCTTCATGCGGCACTCCGGGTCCTGCAGCCACGGCCCCGCCTGCTGCTACGCCCAGGGTGAGGACCAGCTCCGCCACCGCCACCGCCCCCGCCCCCGCCCCCGCCCCGACAACTCCTGGGAGCCCACCTCCGAGCTATTGAAGAAGCTCGCCAAGCAGTTCGAAGACGGAGATAAATGTACGCCCAACGATGAGGTGATGATGACGGAAGATGTGGTCGCCGACGAGGACGAGGAGGATGCCGACGGTGGCTTGTCGGATCCTAGTCTCAGCAAGTGCTTGGTTCATCTTCCTAGATAGTGGAGGTCTGATGATTTGAAGAACTTTCTTACCGAACAGGCAAGTTTGAGTTTTTTTTTTTTTATAATTTTTTTTAAGAAGCTTGTTTTTTGTTAGGATAATAGGGGAAGTAAACTTGTAACTAGTTCAATTGAGTGCATATGTACATTATATGAGCTCAGACAGTGATTCTCCATAGCCTGTGTTGTTCCTTTTTTTTTTTTTTTTTGGTCTCCTTTTCTTACCTTGTTTGAGTTTACCGACGAACAATAAGGTTTTCTGAATTTTTGACTGAACTCGTGGAAATGAGTGGTCATATCGTTTGTACTTGTGAAAATCGAACTCAAGGGACATGTTCTTGTTTAGACACACCTGTTTGGTTATTAGTAATTTATGTAATGACCAATGGTCATGGCAATAATGATTTTAATGTACGACCGTGTTGAGTTACCCTGTTTGGTATTTAGTAATTTCAACAATGCATTAGTCATTTTTTATATTGACTCAGTATATAAATAGATTGAATTACCCTTGTTTGGCCTAATTGTGTAAATATGCTGAATTATCACCCTGTCATGGCTATATTTATTGAATGTACGTACGGTTAAATTCATGTGCTTTACATCTAATGATTATGATAAGAATTACCAACGGATCACTACTAGAGAATTTTTCACACCTTAACTAAGAATATTGATTAGATTAGTTTGCTCATAGAGGATTTAAAAATATTTTACTGTTACTTATTTATTGACTCACTGAATTGTCATATCTTAATCAAATTTCATTAAATGTGCATGTGTTTTCTTCGAGTGATTGAATATATTATAATACCGCGTTTAGAGTTGTGTAGATTACACACACACATATATATATATATATATATAAGATTACAATAGCATTACTTAATTCTTATTAGAGCTACTAAATACATTACGAAAATTGAGTATATTGGTTGAATATTTTTTTTGTTGCTGAAGGTGTTTGGGTTTGTGTTGATGTTTGGTTAATTGTTGTCAATATTGAAAGTGCGGTTGTGTTGGTTTTTTTCTTTAAGAGCGTGTTGTAATTTTATACATATAATCACTACTAAACCTGACACTGTATTTCGGTCAAATGTCAAACATTTTTCTTGACAATTATATTGACATTATAGATTATTCATAGTGTCTCGCTATTATGTGCTTGAAAATTGTTGTTAACACCATCAAATAAAAAGGAATTATTGAGAAAGTCATAATGTAATTGACTTATTTGTCAGTAAAAAAATGACACCATTTGATTTAAATTTGACCTTAAAGTGTCAATTTTGACATTAAACATTAAGTAAAACACTCCAATTTGGGTGTTTGAAAACTCCTTTGGTTATAGCAACACATGAAACAAATAACATAGGGCATAATGAATATGACTCATTGGTCATTATAATAATTAGTAACACAATTACTGAATTCAAATCCGATAACAACGATTTAAGATAGTCAGTATACAAATACAGATAATCAAACAAAAATAGCATAACACCTAAATAACAAACTCACAAACGTAGTACTTAAAAGCAATAACATAAAGTTAGAGCAAAATGAAAACATGAGAAATAAGACATTAGAGTAAAACTGTCAATGGATACAAAATAATGCTAATGTACATAACAACCATCACATAACAGTGCTCCAATAACACTTATTACCAACTCAATAAAACCAGCATAAGTTGTGGTAAGGGGCACCATTATTCCTTTTATTTCACAACCAACATATCTCGATGAACCGTCCCATCGACCCTTATACTTGATGAAAACACAAACCGTAGCCATTCCTAAATGAAACAACAAAATGTTAGTCAATGTAATAATTACTGTTTGATAAAAAAATTATTGACTAATTAGGTCATCATAATAATGACCAAAAGGTAATTATATTATTTACCATTACTATTATCGAAAATTTTCTAGAATGGAAAATCTTACAGTAAGGTACCAAAAAAACACAGGAAATCTATCTTATTACCACAAAAGCTACAAGAGACAACAGATGTTGCAAGAATTTACCCTTAAACGTTTAACTTAGTCATTTTTTAGATAATAATCCAAAATACAAACTCATTTAAAGCATATAAAAACAAATAAAATAAAAGAACAAATACCATTACCTCAGATCTAGACTTGATCTAAGCTAAAACAAGGTTAACGCAGAATGAGAAGAGCTGCAAATGGACCAGGAGATAAGCTGCAACCTTATTCAAATATGGTGAAGAGAGAGAGCGTGAGATGAATAGAGAGAACAAGGATGGGGAGAAAGAGTGAAGGTGAGAGAGCTGAGCTGTAGATCTTCAACACCCTAATGTTGCGGAGAGAGTGTGTGTGAGGTGAGGGTGAGAGAAAATGAGAAAAAAAATGAGAGAGATAGAGAGAGAGAATTATATATAGTGGGAAAGGGGGGGAGTGGGGATGGGCGGGCTTCCTGGGTATGGGCGGGAAAGTGGGAAAATTTTAGGGTTTAGGCTTGGCTGAATATGTGAGGGCATTTTCGACATTTTAAAGCCACCCCCAATTGCTTGAGATGACTTGACAATACTAGTATTGAAAGGAAATAAAAATGGTGCTAGTTTTAATAATATTTTTTCCACATGTTCTATTTATGAAATTAACCTTTTTTCTTGACGTCACACACACACACATATATATATATATATATATTTACTTCCCATTAAATTATTTTTATTCCTTAACGTTTTATAATTTTTTTTTAAATATGACCTCACCTAAATATTTTTTAACACTATTTGCTAAAATATTTTTTCTAAAATTTTTCTCAAATATGTCATTATCTTAAATGAAAAACCTTACTACCTCCAGTGGCGGAGTTAGAAATTTTTTTCAGGAGGGGCGTAAGTTAAACTAAATTTTAAACTAAAAAATTGTTCGACTTTATAATTTTTTTTTCCTTCTTATGTAAACTTTATAGTATAAAATAACCCACTTTAAAAAGTTTAAAATTTGAATTTTAATATAGTGTAATTGACTTTTTATTTATTTGAAATTTTAAGTGTGAAATAATGTGTATTTATAAATTAAATGTTAAGATATAAGTGAAATTTTTTAGAAAAATCTTAATAAATTTTATAACTTCAAAATTTCAGGAGGCAAATTAGGGATCTAGTTGAAAAAAATTAATGGCATAGGAGTAGCAAACTAAAGAAGCCCATTGGACCGGGGGACAAGCCTCCCGAGCCCAATGAGGTTTCGCCAATGACTACCTTTCAAAACAAACATCTCGTAAAATTAGGATTATTTTCCTTTAAAAAAAAGTTGGAACATAAAAAGTAATTTGAAAACACAAAAAAAAAAAAAAAAAAAAAAAAGGAAGGAAGGAAAAAGTAAAAAACACCAACTAATCCATAAAAATAGGATTACTTTTCTTCTGAAAATAGAAATTCGGTAAAAAAAAAAAAAAAAAAACTCATGAGATTCTTTAACGACATTAGTCAATCCCATAAGTCAAAAAAGAAAATTCAAAGGTACAGTCCAATAAGTTGTGCAAGCTTTCAATATCCAATAAAATTGCACATGTTTTTTTGTCAATAAGTCAGATAATAGTCCCACATCGAAAGTGCAATATTAAATATAAAAGTTGAAATAGCAGCAAATTGAAAGAATGGATTGCCGAGCCAAGTAACAAGGGCTTGTAACCATGTAGGGGCATTAAAGTGGCAGAATGAGCGGGCGGGGGCTTGCCATGTCGGTAGAGCCGCTGCCTTCGAGGTTGAGGCTTGCACATGTCAGTAGCCGATGCCTTCGAGCATGCCTAAGGGGGATCTGTGTGATGCGGTCTATTGGGTTACCTTTGAGTTCCTCTTCGGTTGGCGACGGGATGTCAGATCTTTAGACCGATTAAGATTCCAACCTACATGAGCAAACCTCATTCTTCTCACACCACCACTTTTTTTTTTTCCCCCCTCTCTTTAATGGAACCTTTGAGTGCCCATTCGGTTTGTGACGGGATGTCAGATCTTTAGATCGATTAATATTCCAACCTAAGGCTTGCACATGTTAGTAGCCGATGCCTTCGAGCATGCCTAAGGGGGATTTGTGGGATGCAGTCTATTGGGTTACCTCTGAGTGACCCTCCGGTTGGTGTCGAGGTACCAAATCTTTAGACCAATTAAGATTCCGACCTACATGAGCAAACCTCATTCTTCTCACACCACCACTTTTTTTTTTTTTCCCCTCTTTAATTAGGTAAAAACAAATGTGTGTATACATTGGTGTTTTCACATTGATATATCTTAAACTCAAGAACAATTATAATTGAAAAATTAGGCTGGGTGTACTTTTTTAATAATCTAATCTAATATATGGCTTAACTTTTTCTTATTTAGGAAAATATCCGTCACACCACCGATTTTTTTTTTTTTTTTTACTCTTTAATGGATATCTAAATTAGGTCAAAACATATGTGTGTATACATTAGTGTTTTCACACTGGTGTATCTTAAACTTAAGAACAATTATAATTGAAAAATTAGACTGAGTGGATTTTTTAAATCATAAAATCTAATAGATAGCTTAATTTTTTCTTATTTAGGAAAATATCCATTTGTCATTTACTAATGGTTAATCAGTGATTAACTATGAAATTTGGTGATTTACGTTATGATTAATCAGTGGTTGACCGTAAGTCAATCACTGATTGATTATTATGTGGTTAATCACTGATTGATAATTTAAAAAAATCTATTAGCCATTTTAGAGAGAGAAAAAATGTCTTTTAATTAATTTTTAAAAACTTTCGGCTATTTATTAAAAAAAAACTTCTTAAAAAAAGGTTATTTAGCTATAAATCACATTATAATCTACATACCGAATTTATAATTTTAACAATTTATACACTAAACTTGTACTGTAACAATTAACTCCTATTAACAACAATATTAATTTTTAACAATATAAATTTTTTTTTAAAGAAATTGAAGCGTGATTTGTACGTGCGTGCTATGAACTCTCCTTGTTATTTATTTTAATATAAAATTATTGAGATTAAGACCTTTGTCAAAGTTTTATCAAAACAAACAATTTTTGAATTAATTTTATTTTAAACATAAATTTAGGTTCAAATTGATCCCCAAAAAAAAAAAAAAAAAAGTCACCTTATATACTCTTAACTAACGACCTCCATGTGTAAGATAACATCGATTTTCATACACCACCATCTATTTTTAGATCTTAATAATGTCATAACATATACGTACATATAATCATAGTTCTCTCAATAGTAGAGGTTAGTTTTATGGACAAGGAAAAATTGGAAATAGAAAATATAACTATTGATCGTAAACATATTTAATTGTGATACTACTCGGAGTACCTCCCTTTTTTTTTTTTTTTCTTTTTTCTTTTTTTTTTTTTTTAAATGTGTATGTATTTAGAGTTGCAGGTGTACATACTCTCGTCAAAGCTTTCCTAGGACAAAAGGAATTATTCTAGAGAGCTAAATTGCAATTTTATAGGTAAGAGTTCAAAGATGTCTTTCTATCTCGTTTTAGTTGAAATCGCTTATCAGGTGACAAACATTGTGCCCATCGCAAAGTGATTATGTAATTTAGCAATGTATATATTCTTGAGCTTAAAAATAAAAAAAATAAAAAAAATAAAAAGAAAGTGCTCAATACAAGTTACCAGATAACAATTAAATAATACTATTATAATTTTTCCTTAAAAAACTATAAACTTATTATAATTATTCAAAAAAATTAATAACCCATTTGGAACACCAAACACTAATTCCAATAAGAATTTTTTCTATTAAACTTTAAATTTCTGAAATCTTTTTTTTTTTTTTTTTTTTTTTTGTAAATTTCCGAAATCTATATCTTACTTTCTCTCTAATCTTTAAAAAAAAATCTAAAAACTTCAAATAAGTTTATTAGTTCAAGTCAAAATGAGTTGATTTTTGTTTCAAAGTTCTACAACAAGCCATTACAAGGCAAAAATCATTAAATGTGGATAAGTCATTTTTTAATATCAATAAATTGGTTTGATGATGCTACTATGACTCCATTTTCAATGAGACCATTGGTTCAGAAGGCAGAGGTTGAGAGAGTGCTCATGACATCTTCTTTGTCAAACGACATCAAAACTTGACAAACGACGTCCATGAAACACCCATAACTTTTTATCTTTTCTTGTATTTTGATTCTCCATGTCCCTCTCTTTTACTTTCTTGTTATAACTGGAGCCATTAAAGGTTAGTTCATAAATAGAAATACCATAAGGTCTCGTTCACTTATGTCGAATGGCAATTATTGTAAGATATCGATCATACACTTATATAATAAACGATCATATACTTATTTTCAGATGTCCTTTTAGGTATTCAAGTCTAGGATTTTAAACTCTGATAACCTATAGAAATTAAATAATGAAAAAAATAAAGTAAAAAGGGGAGAAGAAGTTCACAAAGATTTTTAAAATTAATGTACTAATGTTCGCGGACTAGGAACTAATTAATAATATGAATGATCATTTTTATTTATTTTAATATAAATTTATTCAGATTAAAATCATTAATAAAGTTTCATCAAAACTTTAAATTTTCAATTGCACCTACCAATTATTTTATTCTGGTTTTTTTTTTTTTTTTTTTGGATTAATATGCTATTTTGGTCTTTTGTCTCTTATTTTTATTGGCTACAAATACAATGATCACTTACCAACGTTACTTCTTGGATTGTACTTTGGATGTGCAAGTAATTACTCGTAGACTTACTTAATTTGTGAAAAATTATTATAGCAATAAGGAAAGAGACCCCCCTTTCCACGCCCTTCGTTGTGGCTGTGGCAAGTATTTTGTCGTATTGCTTTCATATCTAATATAATTAGTAAATCATGTGTCCCACATCGGAGAATGAGGAATAAGTTTTATATAGATGTGTTTTGGGGAACCACTCCAACAACTCAATTCAAACTTTTTTTTGTCTTTTTTCTAAAAAGTTTTTGTCTTTTTCCCAAAAAGTTTTTTGTCTTTTCTGAAAATTTAAAAAAATTTACTATTGAAATTTAAAAATCTCAACTCAAACTACTCTACCAAACTTAAAAATCTTAACTGTTTATAAGATTTTCAATTTAACTGTCCGTTTGCCGGGCTCAGTCACGTTGGCCTGTGACGGAGTACGATCAGGTGTGGTGACCCGAGGCTCAGAGGAAATCTGTAGGCCCCAGAAGTTGGGCGTCAGTGGTGTGAACGTCCACTGTCGTAAGTGGAGCAAAGTGCCCAATAGATTGGCTAATTACGGATCATAGTGCCCTCGCGACTTGACTCAGTGCTAATTCTATACAACTTGATACTATTTTAATGCTTACTTTGGTTTAATATATTTTCGAGGTGGGACTAATTGAATCTTGTCAAATCTAATTGTAAAAAATGTACATTACCCTTAAAGATATCTTATCATAAAATGCTCCCAAAAAAAATTGCCCAATAAACTGGATTAATACAGATCATAGTGCCCTCGCGACTTGACTCGGCACTATTTAAATGCTTACTTTGGTTTAATATATTTTTGACGTGGGACTAATTGTAACTGTATACTACATTTGTTATATAGTGGTTGGCCGTTAGATTAAAATTATAGTCATTCTACATACCTAAAAGACAAGTCCTTTAACTAGTTGTATTTGTGGCCTATGGAAATAATATACTTTAATATTAATTAAGGCTCTTTTGAATCATTTGATATATACCGGACTATACTAGTTTTTCATACTTTTTTTCATTTGAATCTCGTCAAATCTAATTGTTAAAAAAGTATATTACCCTTAAGGATATCCTATCATAAAATGCTCCCAAAAAAAATTGCGAGTCAAATTTCCATTTTTTTAAGCTTAATTGTTTCATGATTAAGTTTGAGCCTGTAGTACTAGACACGAAGTAATTGTAGGTTAGCAATCGTTTAAGGAAAACAGACAAACATGACAAATTCACATACGTGTTTAATTAATTTGAAATGCACAATTCGTGATGTGTTTAGAGAAATTTTAAGAAAATTTCCCATGTTTTCGAATAACAAAATCTACGCATGTGATTTGATAATATTCATTCAAAATTCATCCTTAATATTGTCACAAATATTTGGTAATGATTGATATCCGAATAAATGTGTGATGCTGTTTTGTTGTTCACTAACTGAAAGATAATAAATTATGATAATAATATGACTAAGAAACATCCATACTTGTTAATATGGGACAACCAGCTAATATATCTGTTATAATATAGACCTGATTCTAATTATTTTTGGTGATACAAAACCTTTTTTTTTTTTTTTTTTTTTGGTAATGTTAACTCCTCATAAAGAAAGGTATAGGAAAAGGTCATCACTCTATTTTATTTTATTTTTCTTTATCTCCTTCTTTCTCTTGTGTATTAGGATTTACGCCGTTCGAATTTCTTTTTTGGGGCCGGAGCTCGGTACCGCCTCTTGGTTGGTCACTGGACTACCCGCCCTAGAGATGATGTTTTGGACTCCATGATGATGGTTTTGTTGGGAGGGATGGCTTCATGGTTGGATGAGATGTGTTTTGGTCTCTTTGGTCGTGTTTGTTGGCTTGTCACCAGAGGTATTATCTATCATGTCTGGGGTTTTTCTCATTTTTGTTATAGTTATTTGTTCAAAATAAAGGCGACGGTATTTCCGTCTTGTGTTTTGTTGGTATGTTTTTGTGCTTATTTTATACTAACGGAGATGGTCTCCCCAAGCTCTCGTATTGTTTTGGTGTCTAATTCGCTAGAATTAATTCTATTTGGTGTTGAGGGTAACCTTTTTGCTATAGGTCTCTTGTTCCCGATCGATCGGAGTTTTTCATCGATTGTAGCGGTGTTGTTGAAAGAGCCATTTATGTGCTCGATGATTGATGTGCCTTTTCGATCTCCTATTGTTGGATTTCGGTACACGTTCTACCTCCTTGTGCGTTTTATTAACATTTATTGATGAAATCAATTTGTAATTGAAATAAAGTTTTCTTGTGTTATGATGTCATTTAAAATATTAGTATTTGTATTTTATTGATTTGAAATACAATTATCAGCATATTGCACATCAAATATTATTATATTAGGTAATTCGTTTGAACAGATTGATCATGTAATCATAACTTATCACACGCACTACAGATATTGCCTTTTATTGCCACTATCATATCAGATTATATCCATATATATAATATATACACACAAACACACACACACATATAGGAATTTGGACTGACATACAAAACTTATATGGGCTCTTTCACACGAAGGAAAATACGCAAACTTTCACTAACAGGGAAATTAGATATTCATCAAAAACACGGTTATTAAAAAATTTGAAAAAAAAAAAAAAAAAAAAAAAAACCAACTTTTATGAAGTATTGCACAACTTATTGGACTTGACTTGGGGTACATTGTAATGGGCAAGTACTGTTCTACTTCTACTAAGATGTAGAACCTCAAGTAATGATATTCCTTCCACTTTGACCTTTTCGGCTCGATTGTCCTTCAGAGGGTCAAATTCTAAAATTTTACCTTTTTCTTTTATTGGTAAGGACACTCATTGAAGTTTACAATAAAAATATATATATATATATATATATATATTTACAATGAACATATAATAATCTATAAATAGATCGATCATAAAAATTTTCATAAATAAATGACACTATCGTTAATAAGTGGATCCTATTAAATATTCTAATACAAGTAATTGCTATTGCATACAAATACTACAATTGGTCTGTGACAAAAATTAATTTAGTGCCAATCCACAATTAGACAAATAGGATAGGTCTCTTTTGTAAAGTTCTTTCTTTTTAATTGAAGGCTTGATTGGCATAGTTTTTCTAAAATGTTTTTGACTTTATGAGTCCAAAACCTATTTATGAAAGCGTTTAGATAATAATCAGCATAACTTTCAGTGTCTAAAAGAGTTTTATATCAAAACTTGAAAACTTAACTTTCATAATAAGCTCTTTGTATCTTAAAATTTATATAAGAATTTAAATTAGATATTATAAACTTTATTTTTAATATTTTTATTATTTATTAAAAATATTTAAATTTATTTTGACCATATTAATTATTTTAAAAATATGATTCTTGAAAACTACCAGAAAAAAATACAGTTTTTACTCTCTTTTTTTTGCCCCCCGTTTATTAAACGGGCTCTAAATAGATTGGTAATGCTTTTCTGGAATTACGTGTGTACGGGACATGGAGTGGATGGACAAGAATCGGCATATCTAGTCATAATCATGCGAAACACGTAAGCATCCAACATAATCAATATCTTCTTTTTCAAGACATCTTTCAACTCAAATCGAACAAAAACATCATTAAAACTTGACAGCAAAAAACTGAAGTAATCCGAATAGAAGAAGGAAAGAAAAAGGGTATACAACAGCTCTGAGAAAAGCAGCCACAACTTTAACTTTTCACAAAGAATCATCATAGAAGCGCGTAACGCGGTTCTGAGTGCCAATGCCAATAACCCAGTTTCGACAATTGACTTTTCTAGTAAATTCTTTGATCCATGAGTTTCCTCAGAGCATCAGAAAATCAGCTGGCGGATTTAGAATCAATGCAAAGGTAAAGGTAACAAACAGGTTCATGGTATTTTCTTCGGAATTTATACGGCAATAACCTCTATTTTGTACTATCAAGAACTATTATTTTAACTGTTTTGATTTATGATTTATGACCGAGTAATTCTATGTCAAGTGATGTAAATTTATAATATGAATATTCATAGATCAGATTATTAAATAAATAATACCATGATATAAGCACTTTTTTTCTTCGCAAGGAAAAAGATATGGTCTTAGTTTAAAATAGAGTCTTAACAAGTCATTTATTGATAATTTTAATAATAGGAACTGTTATTTTCACTATTAATAAAATAATACCATTTAGACTGTTGGATTAATATTTTAACAATATGATTTATGAGCGTGCCTATTAAAAATTGACAGAATGCAATGCAAATCTACTCCAATCATAGAAAAATCATTGAAATATTAATCTAACAGCTAAAACAACAGTGTCTACTGATAGTGAAAAATAAGAATTCATGTTAAAATTCTATTTTTTTTGGTATCCTATTAAAATATTCTCATTCTTTTGACTGCTGTGGTAGGTTTTTCCTTCACAACCACGATCTAAAGGCAAAGCATTGTTTAAAAGATTCCCGTCGATAATAATTCAGCCTCAAAACCATCTACAACTTTTGCTATATGATAAGGCCATATTTTATGTTCAAGATAAGGACAAGATTTTTTTTTTTCTTTCACTATACATTCGCTGCTTACTTTTTATACAAATTTGTTTTGTACGAGAGACAGAGAGGTACAGAGCTAGGGTGGAGCAAAGGATTATTGAAGCTACAGAAAAAGGATAGGATAAGAACTTTTGTATGAAAAAAATGAGAGGGAAGACAATGGAAAGAAAAGAAATACTAATGGTTTTTATGGTTTTCTTCCACCTTTCTGTACTTGCGTTATCTTCTTCACCTCTTCATCATCAAGAGACCAGCTTGCCTTCAGGTACTTCAGCTTTCATGGTTTTAATCTCCTTTTCTGAGAAAAAATTTCACTATATATGACCTGCAGGAATTCCTAAGTTTCCTCTTATTCATATATAAAAATCACGTACTGTGTTATAATTGAATGAACATCATAAACTCTTTTTTGTTAATAACTCATTTCGGTACTGATGGTCGATACTTTGGATCCAACTTAGACAAAACGAAAGATATTGTCGATAATTAGAAGTAAAAAAAAAAAAAAAAAAAGGGAACATGTATACCATATAAGTTTAAGTTCTAGCTAATATCTAAGATAGAAAGAGGCCAAAAAATAATAATAATAGTTTTTTCTGGATTGAATTACTGAAGGGGTTCCTTGAAAATTTTATAGTGCAATTTCATTTAATTATGTGCAGAGATTATTAAGAAAAAGGAAAATATTACTTTTAAGGATTACATGGGATAAAGCAGAAATAAATTAATTCAAACTTTTTTACAATTAAAGAAAAATTCTAGTTAGAGTACCATATTTTGCTTTTTCCTGAAGTGATGTTGCATGAATATTGTTCTATTTTCTATCCTGGAAATGCATCTTGGATCTTCTATTATCTGAAACAACTTTTCTATTTCTTTTTTAATTTCTTTTAAGTCCTCAATGCAAATGCATTGAACACCTAGGTAATAAACAATGCATTTATGGTATACAAATCTTTTCTCAAGACATACATGGTTATAGTACGAAGAGTATTGGTAGGACCTGAAAAAATGCACTATAGTACGAGAGTATTCAAATAGTATGAAGTCTTTTCATAAAAAGACCTTTATTTTACTTTCTTTTGCTGATAATTTTTTTAATACGTTGATCATCATGGAATATTACCAAGCTCTTGTTTAATTATATAAGTTAAAAGAAATTACGTCAAAGATTAAAAAGGTAAATGAAGAAAAGAAAATTGAGTATAAAATTGTAGATAAAGATTTTGGTCTGCCACTTTCTAGGATACCTTACTGCAAAAACTTACATTATTAGGGTATCAACTTTAAACTTTGAATCTCTTATATGTGGAATCAAATTGTACCTAGCTTCCCATGTGAAAAGGTTCGCATTTCACCAAAATTTTGTCTCTCACATTGAAAGTTTCCCTACGTATTCTTTCGCATGCACTAATTGCTTTTCACTAAAGGAATTGTTATTGCAAGAAACTTGGAATACATTTAAGTTATCAAGAGAAACAAAGCTTGTAACATAGTTTCCTTTCTTATTAAGTTTCAAATCACAAGACCAACTAAAGCAATGCCAACCGAAATTTATCAACCTAAGTCCTAGCTTTAATTAAGGGAACAATCTTGGGACTTCTAACTTGAGAACTAAAGATCAACAAGGAGAAAATAGGAACTATGTTCAATGTGCCGAGAATTTAGTTCAACTACAAACGTAGAAAAATTGTAGTCTATCTTAATTAATAATTATGCGCGCACAAAAACACCCACTTGTTTTACTCATTAAGTTTTTAATTCTATTAAGTTGTATCAAATTTATCCTTCATCCATCCGATTATTATAGTCTCGATAAAAAAAGGTCCATGAGGATCATGTATAATTTAGGAGTTAATTTTTGTGATTTTACATGTTAGGGAATGATAGTTAAGAATGAATGTGTGCCTCGCCATTGAGAATTTATTTGATTGGAGGATAGAAAACTAACTTGAGACATATTGATAAATTAGAAACACCTTTTCGGACGTTTTACAAATCAGGGATCAAATCGAGATTTAGCCTATAATTTCAAGACTAAAAATGAAATTGACCTTATTTTTTTACTGTTAAAAGCAATAATTTGAGTTATCCAGTTTAACAAATTATAGGGTAATTGGCACATTTGCCTCCTAGGCTTTTCACAATTGGCAAGTATCTCTTAAATTTTTAATTTTGACAAATCACTCCTCAAATTTAACAGTGTTGTAGAGTGGATCCAGCCATTGATGACTACAACTATCATTTGGATGGAAACACCCTCAAACAGGGCAGAGCATACCATGTTGCATGCATGAAGGTGTTTTCTTTCAAGTTTTAGTACCATTCATTGATTTGGTGATATTCTGAAACATTTTATCAAATTTAGGGGATAACATGTCACAATCCAAAGTTCAAGGGGCAACTTGCCAATTTAGTCAAAACTCATAGAGCAAACGTGCCAAAAAACCTAATTATGCTACAGTAAAATTTTGCTTCTGATATAATTAACCATGTTGTAGTCAATACCATTGCGAACTAACTGAAGGCTTAATAAGCAGATCCTCTATTTTAATGCCATACGCAAACAAAAGTAGTCCATAACTCATTCAAGTACAATATGACTTTGAAACAACCATCAAGAGTTTATTTTATTGGGGTTAATTTTCCATTGCACTTATGTCCTAGTTTTGCGCAGTTTGTACAATTTGATGGCACAAGATGCTTGCTCAAGATCTTCGATCTAACTTCCATGCTCCAACTCATAATAACCATATTCCCAAAGATTTTGTGCAGGATAAGATTTCCGGAGGTGAAAAAACACAGGAAAAAAGCAACTATGGCATTCGTGGCAGCGGTAATAGCAAACGCGCGATAAAGCATAGCAGCAAGCTCGAACATAGGATTGGGCGTGGAACAACCAATCCAGGCACCAGACCTAACCCAGGTGAGGGTGGAAGTAATGGCAGCCCCAATACACCTACACAGGGAGGAACAGCTTTCATCCCTGTATATGCAGCCGGAGCCGGAAGCAACCGCCACCCGAAACACCGTGGAGCCGCCAACTGCAATCGGATAGGAGTTTCCACTGTAATTGCCGCTACAATGGCCTCACTCCTACATTTGAATGCGGTGTTCAAATGAGGATAGAAGAAAACATGTCCATGACCATGACAATCTCACGCTTCAGTATACAAGACAATTATTCTTGTGCTTTGTAGTTAGCTTTCTTGTTATACTAAAAGCTTCCTCCGAATGTCCCTAAACCCTGTCTTCTGTTTTGTTTCATCTGAAGCAACCCGTATTAGTGACTTGTACATCCTGTACTTGATGAATCTCGAACATATGTTGTACTTGTGTAATTACCGATGCATGCAGTAACGTTTTTCTTTGCATTCTTAATATTATTGCGCTGGTGTGAATTGTTACACGAGTCTACAGAGCCATAGCAGAATAATGTATGGATGGGAGGGAAGAAGCATGAATCTCATTTTCGTAGTTACGTTTTAACCAGGACCAATCAATCGATTCAGGTACTTCCGGACAGTTCAAAGCATTAGAAAGTTTGCATATCAAGATGCATATAAACTATAAAGTAAAACACCTATAAATGTGATTTGTGGCGAGTGTGGAAAATGTGCGAGACTTCCAAATCATGCAGTTAAAAAACAATCAATGAGTCTCTAAAGCAGTCCTAAATCCTTCCTTACTATATTACCATCAAGAGTTAATGAAGACGATGAAGTAAACAAAGCATAGGGACAAAAGTTAAAACAGATCAGATTAAAAAGTCAAGATACAAGAATTCTAGCCTTGTTAGAAATGAGTGAGTTGCTCCAGCTTACGAGCCTGGAAAAATTTGCAGCGTCCTTTACCAGTTGACTTAATTTCTTCACTCTTTCTCTTTGATGTTGTGACACCAAAGTTGCTTAACTTTAATTGCTGTTTCCCACAACTGCTATCTTCATCTATGTCGGATTCCCTATGAGAGCAAACACAATATTGGAAACAAATTAAATATTGGCAAATACTTTTGTACATGCTAACTTCATTTAAAGATATCTCAATAAAGTTAGCATGCACAAAAGTGTAAATTTGGACTATCTATGCACCAAAAAAAAAAAAAAAAGGGTATCCAGGAGAAGGAAATTTGTTGACAAGTCCAGAGCATAAAGCTTAAGTGAACCGCCTTATGTGCACAAATAAAGTTTGCATGTAACAAAACTGATTACAAAAAAACCAGACCACTTTTACTAATAAATTGGACAGGGGCACACCCCTTCAATACAGGTTCTTGTTTAACCCCAGTAAATGGGTCCAAAACTCATCTTGCCATATTTTTCCTTCCACATAAGGATTAGACCTTAGGCAGGTCCACACAGGTATTGGAGTGTATTGGAAAGGATTTTAGTTAATACCATCCTATGTTTGGTTTAGTATTATCTCATAGGATTGGAAAAGCTTGTAATGTTTATCTTCCCAATTAATAATACCAAATTTTTAGATTATTTTCTGGTATTGAGCAAAAATTAAAAAAAAAAAAAATATATATATATATATATATATATAGCGATAAGCTAAGAAATGAGTAAAAAAGTATATATAGATAGATATATGCAAAACTTACAATCTAAATAAAAAAATAAGTATCAGATTTAAAGATCCAAAGCATTTACAGAGAGAGAGAGACGAATACCCATTCTTAGCATAAAGTCTCGATGAAAAAGAAAAAAGAAAAAAAAACCAAGAATCCTAAGGAAAAATGAGAGAGAGAGAGAGAGAGAGAGAGAGAGAAATCTAAAGAACAAAACAAATCTGAAAACCAAAAAAAAAAAACCAAAAAAGCAAGTCAAAACTATTAAAAACCAAGATCCCCAAAGTCCAAACACCGAGATGCAGATTCAACGATTTTCTATAAAAAAAAACAAAAAAAAAAACAAAAAACAAAAAAAAAATAAAAAAAACAAAGAGATGCAGGTTACAGAGAGAGACTGTGGCTTTGATTGTGGAGAGAGAGTCGGTGTGAGTTTGGTTGTGGAAGACAAACATAGTGAATTGTAATCCCACCCTTTGGATGGGATTCTAGTATCCTCTTCTAACCAGATTAAGAAATAGGGGGGGTTAAAGTTTTCCAGTCCAATCCTTTAAAATGAATGCACCAAACGCAGGACTAAAATTTGTAATCCCAGTCCCCTCCTTAATACTGCATTCCAATAGGGATTCGCAAGAGAATGTAGGAAGACTAACCACAAGACTTCAACAAGTTCTTTGATATAGGGAGTGCATGTACCCCAACTGAAGCGAACCAATGTTGGGAATCCAAATACTGAATGCTTGTGATGTTGCAACCACGCCTTGGTTTCCGGATCTGTAAAATGAAAGCATTACCAAGAACCTATACTAAATTAGCATTTGAAGCTCTCACTTTGCCACACCTAAAAATCAAAGACAGGAGCCTTTTACCTCCAGGGTATCCAGAACCAAAGTTTCTATGCATGTTTTCAGCTGTTTCATCAAGCACCCATTCTCGCAAGGCTCGATCTCTTGTAACCTGGACAAGTGAATATGAGATGAAACTAGCTTGGATCTATAAAGACTTAAATTAAGTACTAGAAGAAGGGACAGCTCATCACTTTTGCTACTATGCTTGCTCCACTAACAACTGGATAAAGACTGTCAGCCTTCTTCGAGACTACAAATTTGACAGCTGGGAATCTTTCAGACAGTTTGATCCTGTACTTTTCAGCATCCCCAACTGTATCCAGATAAACCTGAGGGTGAAACATATGCATCTGTTAAAGATTTACCATCCTTCATGTCGTTACCAACAAAGTCTAACCCGGCCGTGCATCATGAGTGATCTTGCAAAAGCAACCAAGTCTCTCAACATCATGAGTGATGTTGTTCAGTATAATCTCTCAACATGAATTTACATAGTTTCTCCTTTAGATCACAGCCAATAACATGACATTAGCTCAATAACCCAGGAGAAATTATGAAAACAAATATCCACCATCCATGGTCTCCTTTTGTTTTTTTTTTTTTTTCCGCTTAAAATTAAGACTGTCTTGCATATGTGTGTGCAAATTACTTTAAAAATTACACTAGACAACAGATGTGCAGTTAAGTGACCGCTCAACCTATGCAAGTAGGAAAGACTTTTACCTCAGTTAGAAGGACTCCCATGTTTAGTACTTTTTTGATAAGGCCAATTGCAGATTCATGTGATATCTCATTTAGGTTTATCTTATTTCTGTTGACAAGAAAACAGAAGAAGTTAGGCACAGAGGGCAAAACAATCAATGACCAGAAATAATAATCTTCTAAACGAACTTTTTTAGCATTTTAGCCGAAAGCTCTCTTGGATCAATGACGTCAACGTCCCATCCAATCGATTCATCAGCTTTTAAGTTCTCAAATAATTCCTCTCTCTTCTCTTCCTTTAACGTCTTAGAATCTGCAGCAAAGGACCACGAAAGACGAACATAAACTGAAGAGAACTATGAATTCATAAAATCCATTGAAGAACAAGAAGCACACTATTTAGATCAAGAATAAAACCCAGTTTTTCAGCTTTGAAAGATGAATTCAAAAGGTCAAAATATTCTATACTGCAATCACCAAATAGATATTTGCAGTTTGTTCCTAATTAACACTTCCGAAGCTGTTTGGAGTCCAACATTTCCTTGACCATGGAAATATGGAGGACAACCATGACTTAAGTCTCAACTTACAAGGAAAAATCACATGAAAAGGTCCAAAATGCTATATGGAAACAATTTCAGCAATAGTTGGAGTTAAGAGTCATAATGAGACATATACTTCTATGAATTAAAGAATCCGAAGGGGAGCTGCTTCATGTCTGAACATGAAACCCCAAACCTGTAGCATCTTTTAAAAGGCTCAATTTTGTGAAGGGTACCAACTTGAGGAATTGGCTAGAATGACAACATTTGAGAGTGAAATTAGCAGATTGACCTCTTTAAATTTTTGTACTAAGCACTTTGCAAGGGCGCGATATAGATTCAAGGCACCGAAGTCATTTTGCAAAATAAAATTTTTTAAAAGGCATTCTGCAAATGAGATTTCTCATTAGGCCATTTTTACAAAGTACTCTACCAACTTTCACCTTGTAACTTCCACAATTGACAGAAAATCAAAGTGTTTCAGAAAATTACATAGAATCAAAATTGCCCTCTTATTTGAATTTGACCATAACTTTACATTTCAAATTCCTCAGCCAAAAATAAGGAGATTGCATCAAAATTCCTAAATTGTGCACTACAAATTCCTTTAAAAAAAATCAAAAAATCAAATACCACTATTTCAAGCATTTACAACTCGGTAGAAATGGGAAAAAGAATAATGCAAAAGAGGGGAAAATCAGATCTTTATCTGAATCTAAACGAAAGTCCTAAACTCGGAATTAGAGTTAAAAAATTGAATCAAATTTGGAAGCTAAACCTGCGAAGTTCAAAGAGGCGAGAGTCTTCTGGTAGGAGCGAGGACAGTACAAGCATCCGTACACCATTGGTCCTGAAACATACGAGAAATTGTTGTCTGAAAACGAAATAGTACAAAATTTGATTGAAAAAAAAAAAAAAAGAAAAGAAAAGAAAACAACAACGACAACAACAACTGTTGGGAGAAGAGGAAGAAAAAGGAAGACCTAAAACAGGGCCTCGACCAGCTTCATCGATACCCATGATGCAAGGCTGTGTGGCCCATTTCGGCGCAAGCGCTTCCGACACCATTCCTTCCTTCAGCTTCCACTCTCAAAGGCAAAGCCTCTCTCTCGCTCTTCGTTTTCTCTCACTACTTCCCGCCAGTGCCGCTAATGCTTTGTTTGTTAGAGTGGGAGTGGAAAAAAGAAAGGAAGCAGGGGGAGGGAGGAGTGGAAAGAAAATACTTAGACTAGTGGTTAACCAACTCAAATTTAAATTTTTTATCTCAATTTTATCTTTTTTTTTTAAATCAATAAAAATTATAATTAATTTTTAAAAAATTAATCAACTTTAATTTAAAATTTTCAACTCCAACCGTAATACCAAACGGAAGCTTAACTTGGAAGGAAGAGTAGTAAGAAAAGAAAATTAGATGGAAAAAAACACGTGGTGGTACTCACAAATACAATCCTCCAAAAAATGGGAGGAAAATAAAATCTTCCAATATCTATAAAAAAGTTATTTTTTATCCTTATTTTTAAAATAAAATTATAAAAATAGATAAATAAAATGATAATTATATAATTTTTTATTTCTTCTCATTTTATGATACTAAATAACGTAAAAGAAAAGACTAAATCTTTATTTTCTCTCTTATTTTCTCTCACTTTCATTTTCCTTTCCATCTTATTTTCTTTCTTCCCTATTAAACATAAGCTAAAGGAAAGAAGAACACAAGGAAGAAATTCACAAGGAAATGTGTTATTTTTTCCTTTTTAATGTTATTTTTTTGTTTTCTAATGTTCATGTCACTAAAAGGTAATATATTCTAGGAAAAAGAATTAAAGTTTTTTCTTTTTTGGCTATGAAAGTAATTAAAGTTTCAGTAGGCATAATTTTGCAGTCCGATCAATGATGATTATTATTATAGAGCGTTTCTAGAGTCGTTAAAGTAATTTTTCAATGATTTGACCTAAAGCACTAATATATTGTTACAACAAACTTATGTATTCCTACTATAGAAAAATATTAGCGACACTAATTATAATATTAACTTTTGAATACCAACTTATGTGATATATGAATTATCAGTTTTTTATTTATGAGTGTTTAAAGCATTACCACATCATTTAAATTGCATTTACCAATATAAATATGATACATGAGTTGATACTCAAAAAGTTAGGATTGAAGTAAGTATCTCTGTTATTCATTCCTATATTGTAAGGGTTTTTTGCTTTTCTTTTCTTTTAACTTATGTGTGAGAAAATTTGAACTGTAAACTTTATGATAAAATCAAATATGAAATTATTAGTATATTATCTCTGCAACTCTCTTATAATGTCTATCCATAGTCATTCATTAAAAAAACGAAACTTAGTTCTACATCATAATTAATGGAAGATATTTTTATGTAATTAACTTGATCTAAACATTTACATAGTAAAAAATTATTTAAAATATAAATAATAATCTTGAAAACTATGATTTTTTTTCTGCTACGGGTTGAAGTACGATTCCACTTTTTATTATAAAGAAAAGAGAGAGAGGAGAAAGAGAGAGAGAAAATGTGCTTACAAAATTTGAGTTTGGCAAAAAGTAAATTTTTTCCAGGATTTAGATATTACCTGGACATATAAATATTTACAGATATTTATTAATAATGCATATTTTTTTTAGCATTATGTCTCAACTTTAAACTTGCATTTAATTCTCCCTTTCTCCCGAAATTTTTAAGTTAAAATTTATTAACTTGTTTAATTAAAATTAAACCTAAATATCAAACAAAATTTAAAATATGGATAATATTGTAAAAATAGTGACGGAAATTTTCGTCCATATACTTGCACACTATTTTCGTTCATGTTGACCGAGTCCTTTAACTGTACTGTAGAATGACATGAAGAGACTCTGACCATTTTTAAGAAAGAATCACGTGTCATGAACGTTCTCAGTTAGTAGTAACGAACTTGATTTTTTTTTTTTTTTTTTTTCCATAAGTTTCCTCTTGACTATTTCTTCTCCTTTCTAAGTAATGTATTATCTCTCTCTTTATGCGTTTTTGCTTGGCTTTGGGTCCCTCTTTCATAAACTTTAGGCATCAACAAAAGTTTTGCACGTCTGTCAAAATTCCATTTTTTGCAATCTCTTTGGAATCCTTGTTTATCTTATTAGCTTTTTTGGAATCCCAACAGCCTCAACGTCACACTGCAGACTCTGCAGCAAGCCATGTGAATGTTTTGCATCTTCCATTCAAAGTACCTCCATTGAACCCATTAATACCTTCATCCTCTCTCTCTCTCTATATATATATAAATATATATATATATGTGTATATATATATATATATCATATATACACTCTTGAAAACTTCTAGAGCTGTAAATATAAATCGGCCCGTGGCCCGGCCTGCCCACATAGACACCTGGGCCGAGTTGGCCCAGACCAATCTTCTAGGCTCGTCCGGACCTACCAGGCTCTAGGGCGAGGTCGGACTTCAGTTCCTTCATTGGGACTAGGATTTACAGCTCTAGCAACTTCAAGTGATTTCCTTTTTTTTTTTTTTTTTTTTGTGTTATTGTGAATATTGACTTTACTATGATGAATTCATCAAGGCCAAAAAGATAAAGATGTCTGGAAGTGTAAAATAAGCAAACTCAGGCATAACAAGTATGGCAGAAGCCTCAACTCTCTTTCTTATTTTTCTTGCTTTTCAAAAGTACATTACATCCAACGGAGTTTGTCCAAGTAGAATATATATACAGTGCACACTGAACTAATGACAGATGAAAACCTCAAAAAAAAAAAAAAAAAAGCCCATTCTATCCTACCGAATCTTCTTAGCTTTACCATTCACATAAAGTTGGCACAAATTGGCACACTCAAACATAGTAATGCCGCACAGACTAGGAAAGCAATGTAAAAACAGGTAACGTATGGTTGAAGTCAGTGATTGAGGTGAAGATCTACCGTATATTAACATGAAAAACGCAATAACCCATCTTTGCGTATTTAGTCATACGCAGAAACAATGGCTCACAGATCCTCAATCATCTGAAGCATGGAGGACATACGTTCTTCATCGTGGCACATTGCAACCAAGTCCAAGTATTGCATTGCATCCACAGGAAGCAGCCCTTGGAGGAAAAAGTTGAACAAACGCGAGTGTGTCCCTTGCATTGCATCCAAAGACTGTTCCAACACCTTCCGTTGCTTCGGTTTGCTCAGCTCCGTCGCCTCTATATAGGGTAACACTTGAATTTCCTCCTCAACGAAGTGCTCTTTACAATGCTCCTATTGACACATTACCAATGAACAGAGCATCATACAATATTAGTACGTTGATTGCCATGGACACAACAAGAAATTAAGAAGCATTGCAGGCATAATGCAGAAAAATCAAGTGCATTGCTATTGGGCTCCTCGGAGCTGGGACTCACAACTTGTAGGGGTGGACTCCAGACAAATTGGTGGGGTCCTTCCTGTGAGTTGGGAGTCCCAGCCCCGGGGGCTCGGAGGTTTTTTTTTTTTTTTTTTTTTTTTTTTTTTTTTTTTAAGGAAATACCTCAAACATTGGGAGTTACAATATGCACTGCATTCCAATATTTTACATATATGTCTAGTATGTATGAACTTGAATAGATATGTACGTATGTAATCTGTATTGCATACAGATAGATACATGATACAGTTGCATACATCTCCATATGAATATGTAACATACATTTGAATATTTATAGATGTGTAGGAATGTGTGTATGTACGTATCCGTGTATGTGTGTAATTTGCTATGAACATAAAGAGTGTAGATCTGCTCACCAGCAACGATTTGAGGCGTTTTAGAAAGATTGGAGAAAGCCTCTTGATAGGCAGGGCTCCCATTGATCAATACTCCAATGGATTTTATGTCTTCTTTGATGCCATTCATTATAGGTAGGTGCCTTGCATGTTCCTCATTTGCAGCTTTACATATTCCTGTATCATCATCATCATCATCATCATTGTCAGCTTTGTTGAGTGCATAATATTCTCCAAAAAGGTTGCTTCAGAGAGAGGCAATCTCTTCCCATAACACAGAAAAAGATGGTTCATCCAAATTACATCTCCAATTTTCATTCCAAGATCTATATCAAATTGAAATTTATGTCCACACCTGACTCCACCAAAAGGTGTAGAGTTCGAATCCCCTACCCCGAAGTTTTAAAAAAATAATAATAATTATAATTGCGTTGAGAAAACATGATATCAGAAGCAAGTCTTGAATGTTTTTAAGAAAAAAAATAAAAATAAAAAGCAAAGTTATCCAAAAACCAATTAAAACTTTTCACATGGGTACTTTATTCTAAAGCCAAATAAGTAAATCTAAACTTTATCCAACATGCCAAATGAGCATCCTTCTTTAGCACATAAAGTACAATAACTACCAGAAACTTTTAATATCCACCAATCACCATTAATTCTAGCGTAGGAAGCTAAAAACCCCATGAGAAAAAATTTCTTTGCTAATACAATTATAAACTTGTTTCATCATCTGAATTTTCCTACAAGCATTAAATGTCAATTGGCCCCGAAAATCACACGAAGCATTAAACCTTCTTTGACTACGAGACATCAATTTTCCTACGAGCATTATACGCCTTTGACTATGATGAAACATAAAATTTACTCCAAGTTTCAAACTAACCCACTTGAAAAGCCTATACAATTATCATAAGTAGAATAGTGATAGGATACATTTAAAAAAAAAAAATTCATGATTAGGAAAAATATGACCACTTAAGGAAGTTGATGATAATACAACGGTTCAAAAGTACCTTCGTAATTCCTCAAAATAAAGAAAAATAAAACGAAGAAAACAAATGAAAACTAAACAATCGATCAAGAAATCGAACTAGCTCACAATAATCACAAATGCTACAAGATAACCAATTTTCTCATTTCAGAACCAAAAAAAAAAAACAAACAAACAAACAAAAACCAATTTTTCCCTTGCTAAAACCAAAAACGTCTTGAAACCAAGTCAGTTCTCCCAACAAAATTTCCATTTCAGAAAAAAATAATTGTACTTTTTGAAAAAAAAAAATATATATATATATATATATATTTTACACACACACACGCACACAACGCAAAACAAAACAGGAAAGGGAATTGCTTAGAACACAAAAATCAAACAGAAAATCATCGGACAATCAAATCAAAGGAAGGTTGAGTCCTAGGAGTCAAACCTGGATCGGCCGAGTTGAGAATCGGGAAGAGAACCCTCTCCTCCATCTGGGCGTGCTCGAGCATCATCTCCAGCAGCTGCGAGTAGCTCTTCCCGAACTTCTTCACCTCCATCCTCGGCGTCCCCACGCTCGGATCGATCCCCACGCTCCGCTTTTTCCCCCCACGCGCCGCCAGATCCTCCGACCATCTCACCATCCTCTCCACGTGCCACGTCATGCTCCGATGCTGCAGTGCCGTCAGCGTCACCACCCACGGCTTCCCCTCTTCCCCACCGCCGCACTTCCTCATCGGCAGCGGCGCGTGGGGAAACTTCGCCTCGATGTACTGGAGCAGCGACTCCCGGGTCCCCGACACCCGCTCCGACCCGACTTCGATCAGCGGCGGGTCGGATATCGACGGCGTGAATTTCACCGGCACGCCCTTGTGCTGGAGCGCGAACCGGATGTAGGCCGTGTGGGGGCTAATCGGCGAGCCGTAGAGACGGACGGTGGAGGACGAGTGGTGGTCGTGGGGGACGATCTCCGCCGTCGATTTCTTCTTCGGCTTCGCGGCGATGGCCGCCACCGGCGCCGGGGCCAGTGCCGGAGAAGTAGGTTTCTGCGGCTTGTAGAGACAGTTCCCCATCGGCTCGACGAAATGCCTGAGAGAGATCTGAAACCCAAAAACCAAAAAACAAAAAACAAAAAACAAGAAAAAAGTTGAGTTTGTTGGATCTTGGAAGAAGAAAATACTAGAGAGAAAGCAAAAGAAAGTGGAAATCGTTGGTGGGCTTTTGTTTGGTTATATGAAAATGTATAAAAAAATTCGTTTTGTCAGTTGGAACAAGAAAGACGAGCGAATGGATAAAGGGGAGAAGAAAACAAATGACACACAGGAAAAACGAGAACGAAGATTCAACTTCAAGCAAAACACTTTTGGAAACAAAAGAAAGTACTTTGGAGCTTCTCTTGAGTCCCGTCCGGTTCGGCTACTCTACGATAGGTGCGGTTCACCGGCGTCAGAGTGGTTGGGTTGGCTTTGTATGGAAGTCAGTGAGAGAGAGAATATAGAGAGAGAGAGAGAGAGAGAGAGAGAGAGTCTTTATAAGAGAGAGAGAGAAAGAGTAACGTTACTGCTTAAGTGGAAGAGAATGGGAAAAGGAGGCTGATCCGGTAAGTTCAACGTCCACAGAGAGGAGAGAAAGGAGAGAGAGAAACCCCCTTTTTTTTTGGTGGGAGTAATCCGGTGGAGCGGAGGACCACAGGGTAGTTCCGGTGGTCTCCTTGTAACGCTCCTTTGTAGTCGTTGGTGTTTTGTTCAGTTCTCGCTGGTTTCCACCTGTAAACTGTGTCCAGTCAACGTCGTCTGTTTTTGTTTTATTACTTTTTTTTTTTAGAAACAAATTTTAATAATAAATCAAAAAAAAAAAAAAGAGGATAAAATAGTCCCAACAAAAAAGCAATTGAAGGCACGATTTAGAGAAAATGAATAAAATAATAACGAAATCTTGAGTTGGGGAGTATCGAAATTATGGGAGTAGCATGAAAGATAACGACGTCACGTCCTTGCCATAATAATATAATCATTTCTGATCTAGAATTACTCCAAAAAAATATATATATGAAAGTTGGATTATCTGACCAAATTATTCATGTAACATTTATTGTTAAAAATCTTTGGATACCCTTTACTAATATTGGTTTGGTTTTGGTAAAAGAAAGTTTTCAGTGCCATAAGAAGTCTAATTATTAATTCGGTTCTGTGGTGTGGTCATCGCAGTTTGCAGCATTCTATTGGCCTGCTAGGCTCCTGCTTCACTAAATCCTAACTTTTTTTATCATTGTTTTTTCTTTTTGCTTTAATTTTTGTAGCTTCATAATTTTTAAGGACATTTCTAAAGTCAGTCAAGAAAAAAAATATATATACATATTTGTAGGTCTCACTTTTTTAGTTGTCAATTTGTATCACAAATTACATATTTCATGTATTTTTTATTTTGATAAGATATGAGAGTTAAAAATCGTGCATTACTGACATGAGGATGTAAAATGGAAATACCGAATACTTTTTTCTTTTAATCTATTTAGCGACGTCCTAAAACGAAAATGAATTTGGCTTCCACACACGAGGGTTATTATTTTTTTTTTTTTAACTTGAAAATTAGAAAAGTGATGTTTGAAACCAACCAAAAGCCAATGGTGAATGAGAAACCTTCATAGTTATCAGACCATATGAAGTGGAATCCAGCTCAGCTAGGTATCAAGCTGCTTGATGTATTTTAATTTGTTTAGCAAAAACGAATTAATAAGAAAATTGTGAGACCTTCATATTAGTGGCCTTCCAATTAGTATCACCTAGAATTTTTTTTTATTTATTTGGTATTTGTCGGATCTGGATTTTCTTTCAACGGTTATATGATGGTTTAAATCTTCTTAACAAAATTTTGAAGAACGCTAAACTAGCCGTTAAGCTGAAACAAAGGCAAAAGTAGCGCTCCTTGATTTGGACGTCAGATGTGGGATTGGGACACCTTTCCCTGCTGTCATCAGATGTGGAACTCCCCCACTAATCGTCCACGTCAGATTAACACGTCATACTTATTATTTTTTTTTTTATAGATAATTTCCAATTACAACAAATACCACCAACATTCTAGAACAACATCATCTATATATATATATATATATATATAGACAATAATTAATATGCTTTTATAAATATATATATATATATACACACACACACGCACACATCTATTTAAGAAGAGGGAACTAACAAAAAATAAAAATAACAGAAAATTCATTTTATTATCTTATACAAACAACAAACGAAATGCTAATAAGACTACACAATCCTTCTAATTGGAAAACACAATAAGAGAAAAAGACCAGGAAGCAAAGGATCGTACGGATGTTTACTTACATGCGTAGAACAGGTTCTAGGCCGTTCTATATTTTAGCAAGAGCTTTCCATATACATGATCAGCAACACTTTTGTACACCAACTGAAGAACACAACGTCTATAGTGATACTAAAGAGCCCCCGTTTAGTTTTTCTGTTCGATCAACATGAGAAACCTCCACAAGCAACGAGCCACAGTATGACAATCAATATTAGCACTGCGCCTGCTATCATCAGCTTCATTCGGAGGCTCTGCAGCCACATTTTCCGTCGCAGTTGCCTTCCTTGCCTCTGAAAGCTGTCAGCCTGGATTCAAAGCGGAAAATATATATATATCCTCACAATCACATAAACTATAAAGTTATCGTCCCTTTCAGAATCACAAAACAAAGAAAGTTTGCAGTACCTGGAACTGCAGATTTTCGGTCTTGTCTACCAGAAGTTCGATTCTTTCCCCACGATCCAAAACCTGCAAATAAAAGGAGATTATATTGCAATAAATCAGTTGTCAGTATCCCATGAAATTGTTTCATGACTTGGCTGCCTGGCTATAGGAAGATATCGAGGACGTACTTATACCATTGGCAATAAAGAACAGCCATTGCTTTCACTAAACTACAACAGGTATAACTCAAATTGAAAATGACAACCATCTAATTTTGCAAGTAACTGAATCTCAAATAGTTTAATTTCAGTTGCTATCTTTTATGTTTACCCAACAATAGGTTTTTGACATAACTTTGTTTTCCCCCTTACTACTTAAACAGGAGGACCAGTCGAAAAGCACCACAAACTTAAAGATCTCCCAGATATCTCCTTTACAATCTCCAACATTCCGGAAAGAAGGTCTAAAATTCCTTAACGCACAATATCGCTATTACATGTCTGCTACACAGGTTCCGTGCCTTCTCTCAGTGGCCAGATATCCTAGCGGAGTAATGTGCGTTAAGGAAATTCAATACAAAGGTTCCGTGCCTTCTCTCAGTGGCCAGATATCTCTCCTGTTTTTGACAAGACTATCTTTATAGCTAAAATGCTCCTACACTCTGAAATTCAATACAAATTCTAGTCCATACCACCCTCATCCCAACAAACAAACAAAAGCACATGGATTTTTCTAGATGAAAATGAGAAAAGGCATAACCTAGGATAAAGTTCATCAGCTGTGACAATGAGAACTTAACAACTCCAGTTTAATTCTCATCTTATCAACCCCTTTCCATCTTTCTGATTAACAAGAGTCAAGAAGTAAAGGCATTTCAAATAACAGTCATCTTTTCAACTAACACTCATCCCAAAAGATAATAGCTTAACACCAGCACCTAACGTTAGTCCCTAAATATCCATATAAGTGCATGCTGTTATTATCAATATTTTTATTTAGTTTTTGCTGCATGTTGGTTTTAGTAGGAAACACACTGCTGCACCAACTCATGCAGCCTTGAATAATCTAAACAAAAATACTTTTATAAATAAAGTTAATGATACAATAGTCCCCGTCTAGATAAAATACTACATAAAACAGAAGGTAAGGCAATAAACTAGACTCTGACAAAAATACGATGCTCTAGAATAGGCGAGATATAGACTTAACAGCAGTCATCTATGCATTGCGGAAAAGGTAATGCTAGGAAGTACCGAAATTGGAAATGAGCTCTTACAAGCATACAAATAGTAATTGAAGGCAACCATAAGTGAGAGAAAACGTGAAATTGATTTGGATACACATTTTTCCCCTTCCAGAGCTTTCCAAGTGAACAAATACCAACAAGGCATTCAAGGATATAGGACATGTAACAGTTCCACCACCAGATGACATTCACAGCATGCCATCAACCACCACCTTAATGCTTAATTAAATTCGCACACATTACTTATGACAAGCTCGTAAAGAATATCTGGAAGTCTTTTCAAAATCTAATCTAGTTGAAATGCAGAGATACTATTACCTAGGACTTAGAAACAAGGTCCTCTAAGATGTTTCTATCAAGGCTGCTTAGTTGACCCTATCATGTTGACAATCTCATTTAGGTTCAAACAGTATCTCTTCTTTTTCCATCTCAGTTTTTCACACGAGCACAGGATTACAGGAAGATGGGTCGATACATAACACAATTCTCAATCCAGAACTTCTGTTCTGTGACAAAAGATGTTGGGATCCTGACAAGAAATCCGCCTTAAAAAACTGACAATATTTACAGATCTGAACCATAGCCAAAAGAATATGACCAGAAAAAGCATTTCCCAATCTTGTCCCAGTTAAACACAGGGATACTAATATATCAGACAAGATCTCTAAATATTACTTGATAACCAACAATCAATCTATCTCACTTCGAAATTGGCATCTTTGTGACAAAAAAAATATAAATTAAAAAATTAAAAAAATTAAAAAATAAAATCCTCATAGAGAAATATTACAGTTCTTTCCACAAAAATCTGAAATCACAAAAAGATCAAGGAAGTCGCAAACAAACTATCCATATCCCTCAAGCATACTTGAACCAACCAAAAGATGTCTTCTTAATATCACAAATTAAATGTTTCTAGTATATGAATCAATTGAAAACCAAAGAATGAATACCTTCTCAATATTGTCCATCATAATTCCCTTGACCTCACTGATTTGAGCCTTTAATTTGGAAAGCTTGCTCATTTCTTCTGGGTGCTCCATACAATATTGCATGTGCTCCTTAAGCCTTGGCCTGTCGGAATAAAGTGAAAGATTATGTGCTGATACACAAGTTACAAAATTGAAAGTACACAAATATTCAGTAGCAATAACCATATACACACCCAAATTCTCTATCAAGATTGTAAGCAATGGTAAATCGGTCTTCAAACAAGTCATCGTCCTCATCATCATCAGCAAGAGGATGTGGCCCTTCTTCTTTAATGCTCGCACCATAACGCTGTCTAAAATCATCCTTCACTCTCTCAAGAAACACAAAAGGCACGCTCCTTCCGGTTGATTCGTCCGCAACAACAAGAAAAACTGCAAAGCCCGAGAATTATCTTCAGCAGTCATGCCACAATCAAACTAAAAACTATTTCTAAGTTTCCCAAAAAAGAAAGAATCGATACCAAATGCATTGTCGATGAGGAAGTTAAAGGTGTATCCATCACACGAATACGTGTACTTGCTGCTATTCGACGCAAGCTTCTGCAGGCATTGAACAGCAATGGTACTGAAGTTTCCTGAGAAAGAAGTATGCTCTGCCAAAACGACAGTTCCTTTTGCAACAAAGCTATATATCAACCCTTTGTGACTCATCTTTAGATTTCACCCTCAGTCGCCTTGAACAAACCGAGACTCTCTCTCTGTTCCTAAATGCAAAATAACAAAGTAAAATAAAATAATGAAAAACATAAACCCAGTATCAAGATTTGACAATTCGATATATAAATACTTCGGATTCAAGCAGAAAATAATTAAAAAAAACTTCCCACTTCCTAATGAACTAATTCTCCATCTAAAAAAAGAAGGGGGGTCGGGGGGTGGGGAAGATTTGCTCCGATTCAATTAATGTGACGAAACCAGTTATCCAATTTCAGTTGATGCGCATTGATTTATCTTTTAAACCCTAAATTGAAATTAAATTAAACTTTTCCTCTGTCTTGTACTCTTGTTCCTCATTTTCTCAGCAACCAAACAGAGGCTCAATGAGAGGGCAAGCGCAGCAGAATGGAGAAAATAGAAAGGAAAAATGAATATAACTTTTCAATTATTCTCTAATCACATAGATATTGGGAAGTTGTCCAACAAATCGCTGCAGCAGAAAGAAAAATCAGGCATGAAACAGAAGAAAGGGAAGGGTTTACCTTGAAGACGAACAGATCGATGGAGGAAATCGAGGGGAAAAGAGAGAGAAATGAAGAAGAAAAAGAAATCCGGTGAGGAATTGGGGAAGATTGCTTCGTCTGTAAGACTTGGGATGAGTTATTCTGATGGCGACGTGGTCTAGGCGTTTTTCTTGTTTTCTCTTTTTTTTTTTTTTTTTTTTCTCAATTTTAGAATTTTACGAGTTTAATACCCGTTAATTACACCGGGGAAGAAAAAACAAAATAAAAAAATTGAGTATTATATAATAAAAATAGTTAATTAAGATATAGATTATAATTATAGTAAGTATATTTTTTTTAGTATTTATTATTATAATATTAAAGTATATATATTCATATTTATAAGTATAATTTTCTTAAAATAAAAAAATATAAATAATAAATAAAATTAAAAAAATTTGAAAAATCAAAGGGATAATAAAGTTGCGGGGGTAAATTTAATAAAATAAAAACTAATTTAATTAACAAATAAACATAAAATTGAATAGAAAGTTTAAAAATTTATTTCTAAAGATTATATATATAAATATAAAAAAAACTTATTGAACATTTTGTTTAAAAAAAAAGAAGAAGAAAAAAATAGAAAAAGTCAAAGAATAAAAAAATAATAATATCAAATATTAAAATAAAATATTAAGTGTAAGAATTGTTGTTAATAGAATAAAATATAATAATATATTGTTATTAAAAAATCATAAAGAATAAATAAAATTAAAAGCTTTTAAACTTAAATAGTCAAAATAAATTTAATAACTTAAGAAAATTTATTAAATTTAAACAAAATTAATTAAATCAATAAATAAACCTAGGGATGGATTAAATTTTTAAAAAAATTGCTTTAAACTAAATAAAAAAAACCAAAAACATATTTGCATTAGAAAAAAAAATGAACATGCACAGTAGAGGAAAGAAGCGAAGAAAAATAAGATGAATAGTGGAGAGAGAAAGGAAGCTAGAGAGAGAAAGAAAAATCTCAAATGAAGAGTCGACAAAGACAGAGAAAGAGAGAGAGAAAGACATTGTAGGGTTATGAGGATAAAAGAGTCCAAACACTGCACACACAACACACCGGAGTGTAATTCCGAAACGCAAAATGGTCTTTCTCCTCTAAATAGGGGGGTAAAACCGAAAACCCATTGCGGGAAGGGAAAAAGTAACTAAAAAAAGGGGTTAAAAACGGTCATTCTACTGTAGGGGCAGCAGTAAATTATTGTATAGAAGGGGTAAATACGGTAACTCACTGTGCAGCAATGGAAAATGCAGTGAATTTGAAGGACAAAGCGTCATTTTACTGTACAGTTTACTGTTTGGACTGTAGATCACTGTATGGTACTGTAGCAGAACAGCGAAAATGAAAAAAAATACATAAATAAATAAACTTTACTGTAGATTACTGTGCGGCGAACGGTGAAACTTTGCATCCTTTTAGTATATATAATAATTTCTAAGTAGATTTGTCCAAAAGATATTGATTTCCGCGATCAAGTTTAAAAAAAAAAACTCAAAATATGTAGAATTGGTATTTTTAAAATATTATGTAATTTAAAAAAAATATATCTAATTTAATTTTTAAAGTTTGATTTAATTATAAAAATTTGAATATATAAATAATAAAATTAATTTTAAATTAAAAAAGATTAAAAAAATATCAGCTAGAGTTGTCCCCAAACAACCCTAAACTCGTCAAAGGCCCTTGATTTTCTTCTTTACAAAAACTTCGTAAATGTGTTGCTTTGGCTTGCTTTTTTTTTTTTTTTTTTTTTTTTTTTAAGAAACAGTTTTTATTTCTTTTTAAAACAACCAAGTGATTAAAAAACACTTTTGGTAATATCTTCTTTTTCTTTTAAAATGTTCTCAATTTTTTGTTTTTTAAACTGAAAATACCTAAAACACCTTTCAAAAGAAAATTTAAAAAACAAGGATGATTTACCTTTTTATACCCTATCTTTTACTTTTATTTAAAAAGTACACCTAGTATTCTCCACTGATTGACTATCGATAAGTCATTGAATATAATAATATAACTCACAAATTTTTGTAGTCAATCACTGATTAACGACAAACAAATCACTGGTTGACAATTTGTTAAATATTGATTGACCATAATATTACTCACCAATTTTTGTAATAAATCACTGATTGACCCTTGTCAATCATGATTGGCCATATTGAAAAAAAAAATGCCAATTCTCTCCCTCCCTCCCCACTCTCTCCCCCCTCGTTCCCTCGCTCCCCTCTGCCTCTCTCTCTCTCTTCCACACCGCTGATCTACCCTTGCCGACTTTGTGAAGTCGTTCTCGCTAACCTCGCCTTGTCATGCCAACTCTCTCTCTCTCTCTCTCTCTCTCCGCCGATCTACCCTTGTTGACTTTGTGAAGTCGTTGTCACTAACCTCGCCTTGTCGTCATCCTCATCGCTGGGCATCCCATCGGTGGTGACGAGATCGCGACCGCAATCAGATCTCGAAGGTGAGGAGATCGCGACCTCGCTGGAACTCCACGAATGACAAGCAGCCATCTCTGGTAACAGCCAAGAAAGAAATGGGCAGAGGGAGAAAAGAAAGTTAGGAGAGAGACAGGATAAAAGGGGAGGTGTTTGGGAAAAATGAAAAATGATTAAACAAAACTTACACATTAGGTCATTTAATTAATTAAAAAGGAGTTTGGCTATCTATTAGATTAGATAATAAATATAGGCCACTCAATTTAATTTTTCTTTTTATTATTAGATTATATTTAACACACATATCCATACCTTTTTGTCGATCAACACTTGATTTTAACCAAAAAAATACCTGAGGTAACCTTAAAACCAAAATTAAGATAATAAAAAAAATCTAATTATAAGGGGGAAAAAACACAAATACATACAAACAAAGTCCTAATCACCTACTTTTAGCGCATATATCACTTTTTCACCTAATCTATTAGAATAGTGCTAGGGAATATGAACAATGTTTAACATCACTCACTAATAGAGAGTGAGTCCCATAATATGAGGTCCATCAATAGGGCTCACTTCTCTATTAATATGATATTGAACATCACTGATGTTCCCTAACCTTTTTCAATCTATTATTTACACCGTTTCACTATAGCTTGCCATCAGCACCTAAACCATCCTCAGCACATGCCTTATACAATTTCACTCCACCCTTTACACTACCTCCGCTCACGTCCTAACAACATTTGAGAATGTTTTATATATCCAAATAAGAAAATCAGCCATGTTAAAAAAAAATAATAATAAAGACTAAGAAATTATATTTCTTGATAATAAATTCAAAATTTCCCTATAAAATCTAAATTTGTTTAGAATTGAGAAGGAATCCACCTTGTGATGGCTAGAAACAAGGCTATCTTTATTTCAAGAACCTAGTGACGCCCAAGTGTTATCTCTGAGTGCGGATCGGTCCACCAAGCTATTCAAATCTAGTGTTGTCCCTACACCGCCCACCCTACCACACCTACCCTTTCTACTTCGATGTCGCCAAGTACATATGCTGCTCTCACTCTGTAAAGAAGGAAGGTACATAGTCAGCAACATGGGTGGATTGAGGCTGGTTGGGTAATGATAGGGGTGGGAAGGTGCTGGGTGGCGACATGGGTGGGAAGTATGAATATTTTGTTGAGAAAATTAGGGCTTTTAGCTGGTTTTTTTTTTTTTTCTTTCTAATTCTTAAAGGTATTTGTGCATTTTTAGGTCAAAATTAAGTATTGATGAGAAAATGTATAAATTTGTATATTAAATGTAATATGATGGTATAAAATTTTTTGATTTAAAAATGCAAAATACGCATTCTAAATGAAAACAAGATGCATGCATAAAAAGATAATAATCCATAATCCATTTTGTTATTATTTAAGCGGATTTAGAGCTAAATAGCTTTTTTTCAAATATTTTTTTTAACAACTAGTCGAAGTTTTTAAAAATTAGTTAAAATGCATCTTTTTTCTTGAAACGGTCAATCATTTTTGTAAATGGTCAATCCTGATAAATATAGACCATATAGGTAAATCATTGATTAACCACGATAAATTACTAATTGACTATCGTTAATCATTAATTGATCATAATATAGATCATCAATTTTTGTAGTAATCACTGATTGACCATAACTAAAGTCAGCAGTTTTACAGTCAATCAATGATTGCTCTAGCCAAGACCATTAAGGAATTGTTGCAAGGTGAAGAATAACAATGCTAAGATTTAAAACTTGTTGTCTACTTTCAGGAAATGTTCTGAGAAGAGAACTTACAATAATACAACATCACATTCTCCAAAGATTGAGGAACAAGAAGAGATCTTTTAAGAGAAATATTTGTCAGTTACATCCAAATCACAAACTATACAAAAGTTACCCCTTTTTCATGGGGATTTACGGCACATGAGCTAGAAAACTAACTTTATATATCTCTTTTCCAACTATGATAAATCATTGATTTACCATTAGGGTAAATTGCTAAATTGATCACTATACTTTTAACTTCATGTAACTTTGGTCCCGGAACTTTTTTTCATAACTAGAATGTCCTTAAATTATTAAAATGTTACTACAATAGTCCTTTATGTTAATTTTTGAACATAATCTGTTAGTTAACATCACTTTTCGACCAAATTACTAACGGATTTTATTAAAAAAAAATAACATAAATGATTATTGTAACAAAATTTTAATAGTTTAGGGACATTTTATATTCTTTTTTTTTCGTAACTGGAATTACCATAAACTATTAAAAACGTTATTATAATAGTATTTTTCTGTTAATTTTTGGACGTAATCCGTAGTTAACCCCACTTTTTGACTAAATCATTAACAGATTTCGTCAATAAATTGACAGAAATAATTATTATAACAACATTTTAAAAGTTTAAGGACATTTTAATTATGAAAAAAGTTTAGGTATCAAAATTACACAAAATTAAGAGTTCAAGGACTAAATGAATAATTTATCCTAATCCCTTTAAAGAATAAAAAATAAAAATAATAAAACATTGAAGGCACGTTTTTTTAATTACTTGATATTATTATGTTTATTCTCATAAAATACTCTTTTATGGGGTGTTTGGCTCACCAGTTTAACTCCAATTAAACTGTACTTTTTTATTTTATCATTTTCTAAAAAGTCAACAAAATTTATAACTAATTTTTAAAAAGTCAATCAACTCAAACTTAAAAATTTCAACTCAAACCGTTTTACCAAACGCACATTTAGGCTCCGTTTGGAGCTCAAGTTCAAATCTCAAGTTTGAACTTAAAATTTTATTTTTTTCTGAAAAAGTTTTTTGTCTTTTCTAAATTTTTTTTTTTATTTTTTCCAAAAAATCAACAAAAATTACTATTAAAACTTAAAAATTTCAACTTAATTCAAACTTAACTTATTCACGAAACATACCCTTAGTAAAATAACTTTTTACTAAAAATTAGGTAAAAGCGCCAAAATGAAAATTTTCCCAAAAATTTTCTGCAACCTCCACTCCCAGATCTGCAACAACTGCGGCTCTAAGCTCGTCTCCGTCCGCTGCTCCACCGAGAATCTCCTCCTTTGCCATGACTGCAACTGGGACACCCATGCTAGCTGCCCCTTTGTCTTCGCCTCCCACAACCGCTCCTTTCTCGACGGCTTCTCCGGCAGCGATGATGACCGACAAACTTCGAGGCTCGCTGCCAGTGAGTTTCAGAGAGAGAGAGGAAGGAAAAAAAGATGGAGGAGAGAGAAAGATCGACATTCAAATGAGAGAGAAAAAGGGAGAGAAAGAAGGTACAGAAAAATTGAATTGATCAAAACATATAAGTATATAAACTAGTTTAATGTCTTTTCGTCCTAAAAAGAGGAAAATAAATAGATAAATAAATAAATAAATTAAATAATATTTAATAATAACAGTTGATTATAATAAATAATATAATTATAATAAGTTTTCAAAAATATAAACAAAAAAAAGGTTTTCAATAGTTCTCTTTGTATTCTCATTTCAAACTATCATCACCGTAAATTAGAAAAATAAATTAATATAAATCAAAAAGTAAAAAATAAAATATATAAATCTAGGGAAAAAAAGAGAGCTAGAAATAACTTATAAAAATAAAATAAAAATAAAAATAAAAATAAAAAAGTAGACCATACCTATATTTTGTTTCATTTTTTTTGTCTTTAATTTTTTTTTTTCAGGATCTTTCTTAATCATAAAAAATGTAAACTAATAATAATAATAATAATAATATAAAAAAACTTTTCTTCGGTGATGCAGAGATAAAGATAGAGAAATATAAATGATCACGATAATTAAAAATAAAAATAGAAAAAAAAAAAAACAAAAGGAGAAAAAAACTCAACATGGGAAAAAAAGATTGGAGAAAAACAACAAAATCAAAAACAGATTCTATTATTTTTTTTATTGACTATTTTTTACAAAAAAAATAAATAAATAAATAAATTTCAGTTAGATTATATACATGCAAAACACAAAAATTAACTATAACATCTAAAAAAACAAAAACCAACAAATGAAAAAGCCAAAAAAACCAAGCACAAATCGAAAAAAGAGAATTAAAAAAATTTGAAAATCGGAAATGTGGAAACAAAAATCATTAAAAATTATAAAATAACAAAAATACGAAGAAAAGATGAATAAAAAACTAAACTTTAAAATTTAAATCTTAGAAAGTAGAAAAAAATAGAAAAAAAAATTAAAAGGGAAAAAAAACTAAAAAGGGGAAAAAGGATTAAAGAAAAACAATAAAATCAAGAAGAGATTTTTTTTTTTGTTTATTAGTTTTTACAAAAAAAAAAAGAGAAGAAAAGAAAATAAATAAATTTCAATTAGATTATATACATACAAATATTGTACTTTAATACATCTTCAATAGACAAAATAAAAAATGCACATTAAAAGGGTAACAATGTCTAGTTATTGTAGCTATAAGAAAAAGCAACTACAAAGGAAGAGTAAAATCATCCATAAATAATTTTAAAAGGACAAAGTTGTCCCAAAACTGTAGCAAGCTGTAAAAGTAACTAAAGCTCAAGGGCAAAATTGCCAATTGAAAAAAAAAGAAAGAGTAAAACCAGAATAATACTGTAGCAAATGAAAAAACAACTACAAACGAGGGGCAAAATCATCCATTAATAATTTTAAAAGGATAAAGTTGTCCCAATACTGTATCAAACAGTAAAAGTAACTAAAACCCAAGGGCAAAGTTGCCAATTGACCAAAAAAATAAAGGGTAAAACCGGCATAACACTGTAGCGAAGGAAAAAATAATTAGTGATGAAGGGCAAAAAAGTCATTACACTGTAGAAAAAAGTAAAGTTAATGTATATTACTGTAGCAAAATTATTGTACATTAATGTACAATACTGTAGTTAAAGCAGCGAAAATAAAAAAAAAATGTACTGTATATTACTGTTAAAGGAACAGTGAAATCTTACATCCTTTTATAAATAAAATTACTATACAGTAGTGTAGCTAAAGCAGCGGAAATAAAATAATAAAAAAAAAAAAAAGCAAAATGTACAGTATATTACTGCTAAAGGAACAGTGAAATCTTACATCCTTTTAGTATATTTATAATTTATGAAAAAACTATATATATAATTTGATGGTAAAAAAAATTATAAATCTTCAAAATTGAAGATATAATTTCTAAATAAAAGTAAAATTTAAGACATGAAAAGATTAAATAAAACACCAGTTTTTAAGTTTTAAAACTATTTATAAGGCAAAGTAGACTACAAGGACTAATTCTAGATACCCAAAAAAAAAAAAATTCCTCATAAATTTATTGTAAATAAAAACTCCAAAGAGGGAAAAATTAAAAACAGCCATGGTGTTGGGGTAATTCAAATTTTCCACACCAGAACCCAAAAGTCTATTATGGTAAGAAACTATTGTTAGAATTCGAACCCTTTATATCTCTTTATTCATATTTATTTTATATCCCTTAAATAATATCATTAAAGAATATCATTTTAATTAAATTAGAGTAAATTACTAGATTGGTCTGAATTTTTAACTTTGTGTAACTTTGATCCCTTAACTTTTTTTCGTAACTGAAATGCCCCCAAATTATTAAAATATTACTATTATAGTCATGTACATTGTTTTTTGAACGAAATTCGTTAATTAACATTACTTTTTGATCAAATTACCAACAAATTCTGTTTAAAAATAAACAAAAATAACTAGTGTAACAACATTTTAATAGTTTAGGAACATTCAATTTTCTTTCTTTTCGTAGCTGGAATGACTATAAACTATTAAAAACATTGATATGGTAATAACAGGTTTAATACCTGTACGTTGCACGGGGAAGGAAGAAAAAACAAAAAAAAATTGAGTATTATATAATAAAAGCAGTTAATTAAGATATAGATTATACGGGGAAAGAAGAAAAAAAAATGAAAAAAATAGAGTATTATATAACAAAAGCAGTTAATTAAGATATAGATTATAATTACAGTAAGTATATTTTTTTTAGTATTTACTATTATAATATCAAAGTACATACATTCATATTTATAAGCATAATTTTCTTGAAATAAAAAAGTTCAAATAGTAAAAAAAATTTAAAAAAATTTGAAATATCAAAGGAATAACAAAATTGTGGGGTGAATTTAATTAAAAAAATCAATTAAATTAACAAATAAACTTAAAATGAATAGAAATTTTAAAAAATTTATTTCTAAAGATTATAGATATAAATATAAAAGAAACTTATTGAACATTTTGTTAAAAAAAAAAAAAGAAGAAAAACATAAAAGAAGTCAAACAAAAAAAAATCAAATATTAAAATAAAATATTAAGTGCAAGAATTGTTGTTAATAGAATAAAATATAATAATTTATTGTTATTAAAAAAAATCAGAAAGAATAAATAAAATTAAAAACTTTTAAACTTAAATAGTCAAAAAAAAATTTAATAACTTAAGTAAATTTATTAAATTTAAACAAAATTAAATAAATGAATAAATAAACCTAAAAATGGATTAAATATTTTCTAAAAATTTAATTTTAAATAATAATATTAATATATGACATAAATAATAATTTAGCTATAATAATTATAAATATACATTTTTGATAATTACGTTTCATTACAGTAGAAAAATTATTTTTTGATTTTTAATTTTATTATAATTTTGTAGACCTTTTTATATTTTGGAATTTCTGTAAATTATTATTTAATTTCAAATTTTTTTAATTTGTTTGTTTATTTTGAATATTATGATTTAATTGTATTAATTTATTCTTTAAATGTATTATTCTATTCTTTTTCTTTAAATTTTTATTAATTCAATAATTTAAAATTTTTAAATATTATTTAACGTATATAATTTATTTTTTATAATTGGAAATAATTTAATAAAACATAATTTTTTATCTTATAGTTTTTTTTTTCCTATCTTTATTTTTTTAAAATTTATTTTAATGTGCATATAGATATCTTTTATTCTCTCTCTCTATCTCTATTTCTCTTTCTCTTTCTCTCTCTAATGACCGGATTTCTCTTTCTCTCTCTCTCTCTCATGACCGGATAATGCCAAAAGGGCAAAACCGGTAAGTCACTGTGCATCCGGTAAAAATCAAGGAAATTTGAAGGGTAAAAGCGTCATTTTACTGTACAGCTCACTGTTTTGGGTACTGTAGATACTGTGCGGTACTGTAGCAAACCGAAAAAAAAAAAAAAACAAAAGCTGTAGCGCACTATTCACTGTGCGGTACTGTAGCAACCCGAAAAAATAAAAAAACAAAAGTTACTATAGCACACTGTTTACTAAACGGTAAAAGTTTACATTCCTTTAGTCTATTAAGGAATTTCCGTTAATATTTGGACATAATCCGTAGTTAGCACCACTTTTTAACCAAATTACTAACAAATTCTATTAAAAAATTAATGAAAATGATTATTATAATAACATTTTAAAAATTTAGAGACATTCCAATTACAAAAAAAAGTTTAAAGACTAAATAAGTAATTTACCTATTAAATTATCATGATATAACACATCAATTAAAAGACTATGTTAGTTAAATATGTGATATGATATTATTGAAAAGATACACAGAAAACAATAAAAAGACAAATAAAAAGACGAATAAGCTGCCTCCCTATTGTTGTGGGGTTAGTCCTTGTGGAACACAACTAAGGTAAATAGGAAAAGAAGTATCAACTACAATAGGGATGAACACAAATCACAGGGTGGGCAGATAAATAATAACCCATGAAAATTCTGAGTCATAAATGAAGTTTTAGACATAGCACATAGCCTTCCCAGAGAAGCTGCAGAACATGAATGTTTAGTGGTGGCTAAGACAAAGAAGCCTTACCTCAGCCAATAGTTTTTTTTTTTTTTTTTTTTTCAGTTTTCTTTCTTCAAAATCAAATGAATTTGAAGAATGATATGAACAGGTTACAGCAATTGCTAAAAACAGTCTGGGCTGGAACAACTAGGAACTAAATCCATTCCAACTCAGATGTTTTCTTTTCATTAAATATAATAAATGTTTTTTTTTTCTTTTTTTCCAAGACCAAATCTAGCTTTCTGGAGTTTGGAGACAGCAATTTTGGGAAAATCAATGATTTTAAGGCTTGCTCCCAACAATAGATGGAGCTGCACCTCTTGCTGCCTTGACATAGGAGACATAGTCACCGTAGTGCATAGTGTATAACGTGCTCTGGTAACGGGTCAGCCTTATCCTCTTCCGGAGTGACTCGGTGATGGCGCCGTTGTACCCCGCTTTCCGCATCAACGAGTCGATTGCCTCTATTTTGGTCCAACCTAAAACGGAAGAATAAGATGACAAGTACAACTGATCAGCCAAAGAGTTCTACAAACATTATATGGAAGTCGATTATCACTTGGACCTGGAATAAACCTCTGAGAATATACAAATGTAACAGCCAGCGGAACTTTTGTGTTCTATTAAAAAGAATAAACATATGATGTTTTTTTAAGGATAATAGCAAACCGATCACTGCCTTACCACTGGTAAATAGTAATTACATGGCAGGAGGAAGAATGACGTAATCTCTTACCCATTTTTTCCTATGATTTGAGTTTGCAAGAACTAGTGGATGTGAGCAAATATGAGAATTAGAAAGCAGATTTGCAGAGAACTGCGAATTAAATCACTCATCAGTGACCACAAAGTGCTTAAAATCCCATGAAACAATTCAACATGGCTTCTACAAATAATTCAAATTTTAATTTCATCGTCAAAAACAATGCCGAGGGGAACGGAACCAATAACTGCATGATTTGTGCCAATATTTTGCAATGCGTATGGTTACTATCATCTATTCTACATGCAACACTTCCATCACACCCCCCCCCCCCCCAAAAAAAAAAAATCCCAATGTCATTTCTCAATCTCCTACCTTTACTTTTCAAATATTTACACATGAAATGATGTTTTGCGCTATTCCGGCAATAAAGAGTGGAATAAGTTACCTTCATGGGCAGCAACCTCAGGCAAATAAGTGGCACTACGCCTTGTATTGTAATCAGGATCAGTAAACTCGATAATTATACCATGCTTTCCAACCTGCAGAAAGAACTCACAATGATAAGATACAAAGAAAGACAACCAGATTTCATGTGAACGAATGTGTGAAGTATTTTTACAAAGTTTCCTGTATCCCTATGGCCAAGCTCTTAATACAGATAAAAATTAATACCCTGGTTACATATGGATCCAATGACTACAGTGACAATAATAAGCATCAACCATCTGAAGTACTTAAAGAGATACATATGAGGAACCGATTATTGACTGGATGCAAATAAAGACCAAGGATAAAATCTAAGACTACTTAAAGCCTTCTCAACTAAGTTGGGCAAAAAAAGTTCACCATTTCGAATGCGTAGGAGAGTTGTAAAGTCCCTAAAAGTTGAAACAGATTAACAGACACGTACCTCCCAGTCAAGATGGTTATTAGCAGTTTCATAATCAGTAAGAATGGAAACTGTACACTCCAATGAAGACAATTCTTTGGGCTGTATCGGGGGAAACCTACGATCCCTCAAAGCACTGTATAATATCACAGGCAAAAAACCAGATATTAAAACATTAGATAACTTCAAGGGAGTCTCAGATAACAGATGGCCGAGATAAGGTTAAAAAATAAAAAGCCCCAAGAAATAGCAAAACATGGCCCTAAACTAGAAAAATTAAAATTAAAAATTAAAATGAAATAAAAAACCCCAAGAAATAGCAGAAGCATGGCCTTAAATTGCAACCGTGGTATCCAGAATAACAGGGTAACCAAGTTCCCAGTTAATTCTTAATCAGTTCATTTAGAAAATATTCATTTCAGTTGGCGTAGCTATTATTTGACATGACTCAGTGTTCCGGAAAGGAACATGGAGAAGATGACATGCTAGTAAAACTAGTGACAACATACTAAACTTCCAGGAAGAATATTAAGTTAACAAATTCATTCTTAGGAGAAGCCAGCAGGTCTTGGATTGGATTGTATTTGTTCATAAACACAGTGAGTGGTCCACAAAGATATGACGAAATAGAATAGATACTAAGAATATTCTACATTGCTGTTGCAAGTCAAATAATAACCCAAACGACAACAAGAGACAAATGTCACAACATTTTTACAGACAACAATTATGAATAATCCTAAAACAATATGACTTAAGAACTAGTAATTGCAAATCGAAATGGTATGATGAAAAGAAACTTGGCCTCTGTGCTATATATATTTACTGTGCCAAACTCTAACAGCTCACAGAAAAAAAATGCTAAACACTCATTCCTTTTCCTTAATTTTTCTATTTATTCCGTCTTTTCAACAAGGAGCTTCATTTTCCTGAAACAAAAACCGATTTCAGGAACACCGAACCATTATTTCTCATTTGGTTGTGTGTGTGATATGGTTCTCAAAATAATTGAAAATAGAAACAAAAAGGAAGTGAACATGTACTCATATCAATTATATGTCATAATCATTCAAACAAGACATATTAATACCTGTTAAGCGCATAATCCTTGAAGCCATTAATCAACCAACGAGCTTCTAGAGTTCCAATACATCCACGCAAACGAGGCTCCCCACCATTCACCACTTTTTTCCAAGTGACAAACAATGGGCTAAGACCAGAGTAGAATTATTAACAGATGACCACATTAAGCAGATTAAAAGAGTATCGTAAGCAAAATACAAAGCTTATGATTCAGTCTTCATAGCTTTTTCCTAAGCAAAAAGTTGGAGGGAAAAAAAAAAAAAAAAACCAGGAATATACTCAATGAAAGATAATCTGAGACTCAAAATATGCATTTTATTTTCACCGAATACATAAAGTACTAAAGAGAAAATAAAGAAAAAGATCATAAACTGTTAAGAGCAGACTCTGGCAATGCAGTGATGGGGAAAAAATAAAGAAAGAGGCACATAAGAGGATATAGTTCCAAATGGAATAGAAGACAAAATATGTTGTTACACAGACAATAAGATCGCAACCTCGTCAGTGGAATAGATGAAATAGTATTTGCAAGCAAAAAAACTAGCTAAAACTATCTATAAAATCCGCAAAACCCAAAACATCCAAAAGCATAAGATGATAAAACCAAAACAAGTAACATCCCTAACTTTTACCAGAAAACAAATTTCTTAAACAATTAAGAAAGTAACAAACTAATTTAATACAAGTCTAGTGAGTATAGTAAACGAGTAATATATAGAAATTTGTATCATTGTCACATATCGTAATCTGCCAGCAGCAACTAGAGAGCCGAATTTGTAAAAACAGGACTAAAGGAGCGAGTAAACACAACATTTCCAGAAACAACTTTCTTCATGGCCGAAAGAAATGAACTTTAGATATTTAATGACACGCTCATATTCTTCTCGACTGTACCTTGAAACAAATTTCTTGAAAGGTTCAAGTTTTCCTACAAACATTATTCAGCTTTTTCATTTTCAAATAGCTTATTGCTTTAAATTGACGAAAGAATAACATCTCTTCTCATAACAACATAGCAAAAAGATTAACTAACAAGATTAAGCCTTTCTCATCAATTATCTTGAAGCAATTTTACAGTTTCAACTTTGCTAGAGACGGCCTGTATTTTCTTATCACCTTAAAGATCCCCAAAAGCTTAATGTTACGAATAAGCAAAGAAAAAAATAATAATAAAAAAAAAACCCAAAACATTGGTTATTGGTCAACCCTTCACAGTCGTTCAAAAGTATTGGTTGCATCATTGTGAAAAAAGGGATTCATCAAGAAATAAAAATGTTTGAACTTCCCATATTCTTTCCTACGGAACCACGAAACTCGCAAGAACGAGAGAGTCAAAAAACGAGAATAAAAATCTCAAAAAATGAAATCCCAATACATAAAAATCCAAAATTTTCAGAAACTTCAAGGCCACTCAAAAAATAGACCCTATTGTCAAATTCCCAACAATTCCACACAAAACCCAGAAAAGAAAAAGACTTTACACATCAAAAACGAAAAACGGTCAACGAGTTTGAGCTTAAAGAATCATGATCAACCAAAAGCTAATGTCAAGACATCCAAATTTCACATATGCAAAGACAAACAAATATATACACACAAGTGTATGTTACTATATATATATATATATATATGAGTTTATTGACATAGGGAGAGAGAGTATATTACTGTTGACCGTCATCGAAGGCCGGTGGAGGAGCCTCCTCGCTGTTGTAGTAAGCGACAAGGGTGTCGAAGCAGAAAACCACCATTTCCTTGTTCGCCGACACCATTTTCGTTTCCTTTTTTTTGGGTTTTCTAAGAATTCTCCAAACTATTTTATTACTTTGAGAGATCAATTTGATCAGAATTGTGATAGTTTTTTTAATCGAATTCAATGTAAAGAAAATGTAAGGGAAAAAACAAAACAAAAAAAAATAAAAAATAAAAAAACACAGAGAAGAGAAGAGAGAGGTTGGTTTCTTCAGAGAACAAATAATTGAGGAAAGCACAAATACACACGGAAGAAGCTTTCCTCTCTGTGTGTTTTCTATTCCGTTTCCTCTTTAAATATGCGTATTCAATTTTAAGAAAATAAAAAATTGTAATTTTCTATTTCCTATATTACCCTTCACCTTTCTACGTAATTACAACACAACAATGGCACTAATACTATTTCCCTTTTCTCTTTTGGAGGTGGGGACCACTTTGGGGATTCCTGATGTGTCTTTTTCCTTCTTTTTTTTCTATTTTGGTTTATTTTGATTCAGGGATTGACGGTACTTGAGAGTAACTACCAATAAAATCTAATAACATATTTACTTATGCCTAATCAAAATGAACATGAATTGAAATGGGTATAATTTGAAGTGGGCTAGATTCAGAATCAGGATTCGGAGTCAAATTATGTTATTTACGTGGATTCCATGAATCGGAATCAAAATCATTATCAACTCCATTCATGCGTTTACTTAAAACAGGAATCGAAATTAATTACTGTAAATTTATATATATACATCTTTATTTATTGTATTTTCAAAACTTTTAAAAATGATTAATTTTTATTTATTTATTATCATATTATTAATCAAAAGTAAAATATTCATTATGATATTAATACAATAAAATTAAATTGTATAATTTTTTGTTTAAAAAAATTAAAAAGAGTAAAAAATAATAATCAAAATAAGTAAAGTATAAAACAATATAAAAATAGAAACATGATAATACATTATGATAAAAAAAAAAGTTATTTATTTACTTTAATAACGTTAATAGTAATTATGATACTTATATAACATTTAGTTAATAAAAATTTATTATATTTAGTTAATAAAAATAATTAATATAGATTGTTATTATTTTTTAATATAATTTTTTTTGTAAATAAATTAATGATAAAATGATAATTTAATATTAATAGTAAGAATGAGAGTTACAATCTGAAGGGAACATGGGATTGTCAATCTTATTCCTCAATCCCAAATTAGTGTGGGATCTACCATTCTCACCTCCATTTAAAAAAAAATAAATAAATAAACAAGAGATTTGACTCTCGTATCCTGATAAGTAAATATGTAATAAATGTGTACCAATCAGATCAATCAGATCGAATGACACGGCAAAAACGATCTAAGTTGCATAAAAGTTCAAATGCAAACTGCCACATACTACCCCATCCTTCTTCTTCCACAACAATGAAATTTCCATACAGCCCAGGGAAAAGGAAGAGGCCAATGACTACTGTAGCAGGGATTGTAAGGTTCTTGCTAGCTTTAGGAGCAAGGCGGCAGAGGTCATATCGTCACGACCCACCGATTCCAACAGCGTCGCAAACATACTCCCTCGCAACCGTCGACAACTACGGAGGTTTCCAATGGTGTCTCAACCACAACTTCCGTGTCGCAAGTGCGACCTCGCAGCCTCCGTCGCCAATGGTTTCCGTCCACTCCTGGGTTCCAACCAATGGCAGGGGACTCAGGCCTTCACCCCTTGCCCGGAGATGGTACACATGACGGAGTTTTTTGAGTTATTTCTTCTTTTTTTTTTCCTAAATTTTTTTTTAATTATTTTTCTAATGGGTTTGTGTTTATACTCTGCTGTTTATGGTTTGAAATTTTGAACTTAAATTGATATTACAAACAACAAAAAGCTCATATAATACTTATCAACAAATCAGCCTTATTTGAGGAAGAAATGGAAAGAAAATTCTAAAATAATTCAAATCCACAAGAAATTGAAAAGAGAGAGAAAGAAAGATAGGTTAGTGACAAATTTAAACTAATGTTTAACAACAGATGGTAAAGAAAGATGTGTCTATGTAAATCGGTTCTTGCTAAGCTCTAGATTGAGATTTGGGGGAGGTGTTCCGTATTTGTAAATTCTGCAGAGTTTTATTGGTTTTTTGGTGCCCCTGTTATTTATGAGAAAAAATAAAAACAAAATAAAAAACAAAGACAGGGCTTTGATTTGCTACAACGTAACTCAAGTTTGTACAAAATTACATCCATACATGTTAAAAGCAACTTAGGGGGTGTTTGGTGTGTAAGTTTGAGTTAATATTTGTAAATTTAAATAGTAAATTTTTTTGAATTTTTTTGAATTTTCAGAAAAGACAAACAACTTTTTGGGGAAAAAGATAAAAAATATGATGAAAAAAATACAGTTTAGTTTAAACTAAACTTTTTGTCAAACAAGACCTTAATATCAGTCCTTAGATGAAGTACTATAGATGGTACTTTTAAAAACTCTATCACAAACTCTCCCTTCATTTATTGTAACAAAAACGGAAAAAAGAAAATATAAATCATTTCCTAATTATCATAGGCACGTTGAATCATTAAAAAAAATTTCCAAAATTTGGAAGAAATGTATCCAAATATTTTTTTGGTTATAAAATTTCGAGAAATATAGTTAAATATTGGTTCAAATATCGAGTTCGATGAGTTTATATTGTAATTTGTTTCAAATTTTAGGAAAAGTTGGGTAAATTTTGGGGAAATATTGGAAATGTTATGAGAGATATCAGAAAATTTCAGAAATGTTGATAATTTGTTGTAATTCTTTTTATTTTATCAATTTTTTTTTTAAGTTGCATAATTGATTTTCTTTCATATTTTCAGTACTTCAACAATTGCGGTAGGACCTACATGGTGGATGGATTGATAAAGGTTGGTGCCTTTATTAGCTTTTTCCCTTCGTCCATTCGGACTCGATTCCTGTGACCTCCCCTTAGGTCTCGCTCCAGCTTTAGCTGTTGAAGCATGATTTGGTGATGGTTGTGTAGATCTCGAATGACTGACTGAAAGAAACTAATATAAAAAACATGTCTCCCTGTTATATCTAAAGAAATAGGCCCATCTTAGCAAAAATCAAAAACTTATGGGCCCACTTCTAACTGTGCCGATTAATGAAATTCCGACCATACCCCTGCATAATCCAGTAGTTTTGCAAAATTTCAAAGCATGTTTTCAAAAAATATGAATAAAGAACCTTCATTTTTTTTTTTTTCAATCAACCTAAATCTTTCTCTTATTTTATATCAGCTGCATTGACATCGTTCTGTGCAGCTTCCACGGGTGAAATAGGATAAGGGTGTAATAAGGACTCTAAAATTGATAAGGAAATCTCAAGAGTGTAGGGTGCTACTTTCCTGGACGCCTAGCCTCCTAGTACAGATAGCCCCTTTGTTTGCTTCTGTTGTCTCGGGGACACGAGCTTTACCTGTCGTAAACTTTCTAGGGATCTACCTCTTGTGTCGAGGAGGGACTTGAAAGCTCTGCAGATGCATTGGCCCTAAGCGGCTCTCCTGGCCTGGACGGGCTCGGGCATCTATTGGGAGCTTTCAAGCTTCCTGTTCACAAGAAGTCTAACCCTAGATTTCTACGGAGGTTAGCAGGTAAATCCCAAGGGACTACTCCATACTAAGAAACTAGTGTGATGACTGGAAATCTATTTCCAGCAAAGCCTAAAACAACCCAGAATGATAGTATAAACTATAGTTTATATACAGGGACTCATAAAGTATATCGAGAGAGGGAATTAGCTAGACATAATGGGGATAATTCGGACAATGACTACAATTCCAATATGTTCTTCCCAAACAGTGAAGGGTCAAAAACTCGGTCCAACAATTATACAACCGATGCCCGAAAAAGGCAGTTATGGTTGTGCAATTTTGGAGGCGTGTAGTGAGTTCTTCACCCTTTATTATATACTAGTCTAAAGCACGTGCCATGTGAGAATTAATAAATATGGAGAAATTAATAAATAAGTTAAAAAATAGAGCTAAAAATAATTAAAAAAACAATGAAGTACTTGAAAATAAAAAAAAATGAAAAAAATACCAAAAAGATAAAAGGACTAAAATATATAAATTTTTTTTGTTTAAATAGAAAAAAGGACTAAAATGAAAATAAAAAATAAAAACAGGCCAACATAATTTTTTTTGGAAGGGCTACAAAAAAAAAAAGGACTAAAATGAAAAATAAAAATTAAAAAAAGGTCAAAAGAAAAAAAAAGGAGAGAAAATTGAAGGACTAATTAAGAAAACTTTTCCTCCAAAACACATCGGTTCAACGGAAGTGAAAGTGCACTTTCACATTTCTTATTATGTATGAATTTATACTAGTTGGACTAACCAAGTAACCAATGGACTTGTGCTTTTTTTTTTTTTTTTTAGCAAAAAAATTTTGGTGGTGGTCCTATCATCACTCCAATTTCAGCTTCACAGGCGGTATCAACTTCTTTAGGTATGACAAGGAAAAGATGAGCTTTTGACCTAGTTTCTTTCAGTTCTCAACCCAAGCTCCACTCTAAACATTACTAACCCAATGCTACCATAGCCTAAAATGGAGCGAGGGTCTTACGGGAGTTCTATGAGAATAGAACCTGGATGGACGAAAAAAGAGACTAAAAAAAAGCATCATTCTCCTTTGTCAATCCGTCCATCCATGTAAGTGTTAAATGGACTTATACTTTAATTCCTTGGCAATGTGTTGAAATGAATGCGTCTCTATATATCAAAATACAATATTTCAAATATTTCAACATTCAGAGGGGTGGATGGGTTGGCAAGAGTGGATGCCATTGCTAGCGTCTTCCCTTTGTCCACTCGGGTTCGACTCCCGTTGCCTTCCTTTAGACCTCGCTTCAATTTCGACTGTTGAAGTATTAGTTTGGTGATGACAGGGTAGACCTCATATGGCCGACTAAGAGAAACTAGTATAAAGAATATGTCTCCTTATCATATTTAGGAAAATGAGTTCCTACTTGTAGGGTTGAAACCTGGAAATGATGCAGCTATCCCCAGATCCTTTTTTATTCACAAAAAAAAAAAAAAAAAAAAATACATTTCAAATGTTTCTGCTATCAAAAACATTTTAAATATTTCAAAAGAGAGTACATTTTTTCAATGTAAACAAGGCATAAAAATAATTAAATAATTCAATTATGGAAATTTAAAAAAAATAATCATTTCCCCCATCTACCCTTCATTTCTCTTCATAATTACAACACAACAAAAGCACATTGCTATTTCCCTTTTGCTTTCGGCGGTGGGGACAACTTTGGGGGTTCCTGGTTTGTCTTTTTAGCTTTCTTTTTCTTTATACTATTTTGGTTTATTTTTCATATAGTTCTTTTTTTTTTTTTTGAGTATAGGTGCATTCTAAACTTATCGCACATCTATAATTTATAATTTGAACTTTTAATTTCGATAATTCACACCCTGAATTTATAAAGCTGTAGTAATCTATCCCAATTGATAATAATGTTGACATTTCTTTTTATGAAAATTGACACTTAACTTTTATTTGGTTGTTAATTTAATTATTTTAATATCAATAAATTCATGTTAAAATAGATAAATAATCATTCATATCATTAATTAAGGATCCATGTACAAATCACATGTCAATTTCTATCAAAAGATTAGCAATGTTATCAATGGATGGTAAATTGTTATATATTTATAAGTTCATTGTAAAGCTCTAGAAATTCATAAATTTGATTTCATGAATTATTATCATGGATTTCCTTCATTATTTCATGAATTATTATCATGAATTTCCTTCATTAATTTACTCTTAATAAATTATTTTAATGAATATCAAATTTCAAGATCATGAATGATTTTACATATAACATCCATTTGATGATGTTGATGCTCTAATAATGTTGAATTTTTCTTTTTAAATGAGAAATTATAAATACATAAAAAAATGAGTCGAACGACATATAAATTTATACGAAAAATTTATTGTATCGTATTGAGGGATAAATATTAATTTTTGAAAAGAAACCTCAATTACTTAGGAGAAAAATAGTGGTTAGGTACGAAGAGCTTTCTAATTTCTATAAAATGGGGTAGCGTCTAAAATTGTTCTTGAGGGCACCGATGATGACATGAACAAGACACTACCTAAAGCAACATATGCTCTTATTCTTTTCCATATAAAGATCATGATAGATGCTTTTTTGGATTTTATACATAATAAATTTAGCTATGTGTTGCTCCTTTTTTTTTTTTTTTTCATTGTGATATAGTAAGAAAAATATTTAAGAACATCATCGATACTAAATATTGTATCTAATAAAAGATAGATCTTAAGTGTTTGCCCTATATCCATATTCTATTAATAGATAATATTCTCCACCACTGATATGGTTTAATATTATTCATATTTACTACAATTGAATCTTATATACATTAGAATAAATTGAATCTTATATACAATTGAATCTTATATATGTGTTTAATAGATTCTTCTAAAAGAGAATAAATTGAATCTTATATACATTAGAAAAATAAACAAGAAAAATACTTAGGAGTATAACTGGTGTTCAATACTATAACTTATAAACGGTGGAATTGAGTATGTCCTACATCCATATTCTGTTAGTGGATAATATTCAACACCACTCATACCGTTTGACATTATTCATATTTACCACAATTATTGATGGTTTCTTCTAAAAGAGAATAAATTGAATCACAAATACATTAGCAAAATAAATAAATAAATTTAACAACTATTTAGAATCAATATCACTACCTGAACTACTTTTCTCGGATCTTTGAATAGATAGAGTGATGCTATCTGCAGCGCAAGAGACAAGGATGGAGCCACCCATGATCGAGTGGGGGCTTACTTCTCAATGATTTTTTTTCCCACAATTTTACTTTTACAAATTATATATTTTTCTCCTTTTGTCCATAGTACAAAATGTTTATCTCTAATAAATTCTTTTAAAACTTTATCTCTTAGTATATGTTCTCATCACTGAAACAGTAAGTTGGCTCTGATGCTGTTAAAAGCGTATTCGTTGAAAGAGTTAGTAGTGCCTTTCTTCCCACCTGAAAATCATTGTAAGCTGAGAGAGAAATTCATGTTCACCCAAGCACGAGATAAAGGGCTTTAGAGTTTGATTGTGTTCCAAAGCAAATTCAACTACCTTACAATGCCTACAAAGTCCCAAGTGCCAGTTTGAATGTAACCTCATAATCTGTGTCCAAGAAAAACTTTGACAAGCGATTGAATTTTAAATTTCTTAAACAAATAAAAGAAACACTATTTTCAAACTCTATTGTAAAATATATCGGTTGGTATTATTTTAGTTTATTTTTGTTTAAGTTAGAGGGCAACGAATAATTTTTTTTTTTTTTTGAGAGGCCAATAATTCACATTATGTTTAGAATCATTTTAGCACAAAAGGAAGAAAGAAAAATAAAGATATGCAACCTTTGATTGTAGGAGGGAGAGAAAATAGGAATGGAGGAGAAGTAGAATAGATAGTTTAGGTGAGAAAAAGAAGGAAAGAAATAAAAAAAATTCACTTATTGTAAGTGGTACAAAGATGTAAGAAAAGCCTTAAAAAATAGGTGACTCTTTTGTTTTGCACCACCGATAAGAAACTTTTAAGAGTCTAATTTATGAGTGTCCAAGTTAAAAATTTACAACGTGTAACACAAAACTATTCTTAGTCTTAGATCAAGCTGTTTAAAAATTAATCGAATGGTTAAAACAGTAGTTTCTATTGGTAGTGTAAAATGAAAGTCCGATCATAAAATATATATATATATATTTAAACAGCAAAAGAAAATCTTCTACATTGGGAGAGATCAAAGTTGTTGTTCTTTCATCTTTGGAGGATTTTGAGTACTTGACCCAATCTATTCACTCCTTTAATTCTTCCGACCAAACAATCACAAAATCCTAAATCCTTTTACTCATATATGCACCCTCCTTATGCTCAGTGTTCATAAAAATCTATAATAAAAATGAAATCATGATCAAAGTTCATAAAATTTTAAAACTGTATCCACTACTTTATTCTGTTCTTTATTAAATAACAATAAAGTACTATTTATAGGAAAGACAAACAAAAAGTCTATATCCTTACCCTCTAGATCCCAATGTTTCGGAGAAAGAACTTGCACGTAAGCCTAGTAGAGCGGACTAATGAGCACAAAAAATATTATATATTTTCCCTAAAAAAAGATTATATATTGGTGTCTCGATTGTGTGAATTTGAAAAAGAACCATACAAGCAATAATTGACATCTCATCGTAATCACCGGACAATATTTTAAAATGACCAATACAACCACCATTTTACTATTATGGTGGTAACATGATGACAAATATGTCTTACCTAACGTGTTCACTTATATAACCTCAAAAGTTCTATATGTGTTGCACATAAAAGTCTAGCTTTTAACAAAAAAAAAAAAAAAAAAAAGTTGTGCTGCCCACTTTTAAATGTGTTGGGTTGATAGCGCTATTGAAGGTCTAGGGTCGAGATACAAACCATTCTAACTCCCGAGGCCGAGTATGGAAAGACAGTACTGAATCATTGAACCCGTTTTTTTTTTCCACCAATACACACACACACACACACCATTTCAGTGTCCTTGTGTTGGTTGTCTACTAATGCTCATACATAAAAAGATCGAAGGGAAAACTTTTCTTCTCACTTCACTTAAAAAGATTGCTCGATTTGGTGATTCAACTCAAACTTAAATTTTTCATCTCAGTTTTATCTTTTTCTGAAAAATCAACAAAAATTATAACTAATTTTTAAAAAGTTAACCAAGTCTAACTTAAAAAATTTCAACTCTAACCATAATACCAAACGGAGGCGTACAATAGGATATATTCATAAGTTTGTACGGCAAATTCACTACATAAGGAGAATTTTCAAATTCTTCTAAGCCATTTAGATTCATGCATTACAGCCCATGGTTGACATGCGTTTAACGGTTTCATCATAGGACGCACAATTACTAGCTTCGTCCTAATGTGTGTTGCGAGCGTCCTAATGTAGGGATATTTACCTTAATCTTACGATTAAAATTGAATGGTACCTATAAAATGAGTATCAATACAACTTAGAGGATTTTCTTACGCAATCCATCCCTTATAGCATGGACCATCTCAGGGTTGTGATCACTGATTCCACGGCCCTAAAGTGGGAGGGCACCCTTGAATCTCCAAAAAATGAAAATCCCCGATTCCACGGCCATTTGCGTCACGTATGACAAACAGAGCCTATATTTCACATGTGGCTCTTAAAGAAGGGACTTGGATAGTTGGATAGGTTAGTCAATTATCCCATAAGAATACAACAGAAAAATTGAAGAACAGTTGCATCTCAACATTTTTGAACACCACTAACTGGTCCAAGAACATAACAGAAATAGAAGCATACTGCAAAGTTCTATTGGCTTATGGATTTATTCAGTCAGAGTTGGAATCATGTCTCCTCCTTTCTTTTTCTTTCTTGCGCTTCCTCTTGTCGTCTGAGGAACGACGCTTTTCATGTTTTTCACGTTTTTCGTGCTTTTCTCGCTTCCTCTCTTGCTTCTTTTGTTTTTTCTCTTCGCGCTTCCTTTTCTTTTGGCTCCTTTCATCCTCCGACTCCTCTTCTTCGGTGTTCCTTGTTGTTGGATTGGGCATTGGTGCTGTAGGCAATTCAGGAGGCAAGTCCATGATGGTGGATTGAAGAGAACTGGATTCTACATGGGGACGATGTGCTCTGTAGAAAAAGATCTAATATAACTAAACACACAGAAGGATTTACAAAATTGACCAAAATAGGATGACGTGCTCTGTAGAAAAAGATCTAATATAAGTAAACAAACAGAAGGATTTATGCAATTGACCAAAATAGGACAGCTCACATAATTTACTTGCAAGAATCTACTTAGTCAATTTAGAAAATTTCATTCGGGTCACATACCTTGAGAAACCGAGACCATGAACATGTGCTGCCTCAGCATGCCCTTCACCCACATCCTCAGCGGTGGAGCCTCGCTTCACTAGCTCTGAGAACTCATGTTTATCAAGTCGATTACCTTGAGGGCGGCTACGCTTAGGAGCCAGGCCAAGAGCCTCTCTCATAGCCTGCTCCTCGTCATCCTTAATCCTTTTAATCTCTTCTTTGGCAGCTTCCATGTCTGCACTTGATGAATCCTTCCCCCTGGCATACCAGTGCAGATCTTTTCCTGTTGATTTAGAAAATATAAAATAAATTAAAATAAAAAGTTAAAGACATTCTTTAATCTTTATCAATAATGAATCTCAAAGTAGTCTACCATGTCTCTCCAAAAAAAAAAAAAGGCGGTCTACTATGAAAAATAAACAAATAAACATTGCGACAAAATAAACCAGATTGAAACTACTTTTTTCTGGTAGCTTCCAAACCATAGAGCACAGTCACAGTCACCGTCTCTTTTTTAATCTTTAAGAAGGAATTCAATGAATCAGAAATTTATGTACACAGCATGGAAAAGGGGGAGGGGGGAAAAAAAAAAAAAACTAGAGATAAGCTAAAACAGCTACACACCAAAAAACACCAAAGCAACTAACCAAAGAAACCTGCCCCTTCATAACTCAACCAAAATTAAAAAAATGTAGCAGACCGAGTATCTTACACTCCATTTTCATTAAGAAGGGCCCACTTGGTACTCTATCCGAGAACATTTAACATAAGTTGCTAAAAGACCAATCTGGAGCTTCCTTTCCATTGATAGCCGGAATAACTTTCAGCCAGTTCCCTCTCTGCCAAACAAACAGCCTTGACCGTGTTCGTTGGGGAATATGGGCAATCCACTTCATGAGGGATCCACATATCACACGGGGAGGAATCTACATCCTCGGGGTTATCTGGGCATACTAACCCCTACCCCTATAACCCATTTTCCTTCAGCAAAAAAAAAAAAAAAAAAAATCCTCCCTAAGGGCCAGAGCCTCCCCCACCTCTGCCTCCATTTTCTTAAACAACTTTGATCAACTTGGACAACCACTCCTGCAGTATTTCTTACCGCCACAGACAACCCCATATTATCAGTTCCAAAGGTTGCATCACAGGCTACGGAAAATGATCTTGATAAGCACCAAAACCGAGACTGGGTTCTCAGACATCCAGTAATCACTTATGAATTAGCTACCTCCAACTTGTCCCAGATTCCACAAAAATAGGGATCAGGAACAACTCCCCGAAATAGAAGATCATTCCAGGATTTCCAGATCTTGTGTACCACTTTTGCACTCAAATTTTGGTGGACTTTACTCGGTAGAGATAGGCACCGACTAGAGTTATCGGGATTGAGAAAGATTGACAGAATCTCCTGTGGCGTATCAAAATCTGCTCCTTCCCCATGAAACACTCCACCATCCGCTAAACCAACATGCTTGAGCAAGAACACCTAATGAAGAACTATTGAAGTCTATGACTCTCAGAAACTTTACACAGGAGGGAGAGGAGAGAGAAGTCTAAGTTCAGTACATTACAAAGTGAATGTTCCAGAAGCATGAACTTCTAGGAAAGCCAGAGAATAAAGCATAAGCAATAAACTAAAACTGAAGGAACAAAAGAAAAAGATAAACAACAGAAACAGCAACGACGACGACGACGACGACAAAGAAAAAGAAAGAAAAGAGAGTCACCTTTCTGCCATCTTCCAACCGGGGCCTTGATACTGTGACCAAGATAGTTTTCTCGGTGCTTATCAACTTTCACATCTTCCCAAGTAAATTCTGTGCGTCACCAAAAGAGTACTGAGAAATTAAACACAGCAACAAAAGGGAAGAGAAAACACAAATCATCCACATTATTGCATCCGCAAGATGAAAAATAACAAAAAACAAATATCCAAATTAGTTGCATTATGCAAATAAACAAGCAGAGTTAATACAAGGTTTCACAAATTTGGAGACGAACATGAATGAAAAAATCCTATGACTATGGCTTAAACAATTCAATAAACTCTAAGGATAACCTCCAGGATATGCGATTCTGAATTTCTAAGAACTTGTTTGGTAAGAGGGACAAGTGGAAGGAGGGATAGTGGTGAGAGGTTAGTGGCAGAAAAAAGAGGAGAGAATGCATTGATTGAGCGCTTTTCAATCCTTCAAAAAAGCCCTGATTTTGTTATATTCCAGTAAATATGGAATTAGAGAGATGCCAAGAGAAAACACAATAAGAAAATGGATCTCCAGTTCCACTCTAATTTTCCTCACCTCGGAGACATACCTTTTTTTTTCCTTCCAAACCCACCCTAAAGCCTCGCATCAAATTGAACATGTCTATTTCCACAAGATATTTTCTTTAATTCACAAATTATCCAGATCTAGAACGAAAACAAAAACAAAAACAAAAAGACTAGCTCTAACTTTCTAAATCACCAAATAAATTGGAAAACCCATATGCAATCAACTTGAAAGAAACATATTACACCACAGAATCTAAAACATCTCACGCCTAAATTTGTATTTCAGAATTAAAAATTGTCATAAAAAGATATAACAGAAGGGGAAAAAAAGTGCTATAAAAACTCTGCCAAACTAAATAATTTCAACAGCCCACACAGACTACTTCTTGGGTCTTACTCAAGTCCAAAATTCTACAGTTCAATCCTTCATTAAAGGTTTTACTTTTACGTCATTTGAACTTTCTCTTATCATCATTTTTCCTAAACAAAAATTACAAATAAATATATGTATATATATATATATGTGTGACAAATTAGGGATTTTGAATCTTTGTAATTCCAAAACACCATAATCCATTAAACGAACAAAATCAAAACTAGCAGAAATTCCCAAACATATTCATTGCCCTAGCAGTAGCAGGTCTAGTTGCTTCTCGTAAAATATAGACACACACACACACACATATATATATATATATATATATTTGTATGTACTTTTTGCCCCTGGCTATACAAATTCACTTACAGAATTCAGGATTACGCAAAAACAATTAAAGAAATTTCCACTGTAAACTAATAAACGGCAGGATGAATCACACAATTGTTTGGATAATTTCAATGAAATCAACAGATTGAAGAGAAGTACGACCAAGAAAAAAAAAAAGAAAAAAAATATAAAATGATTAAAAATATTTATTAAAAAAAAAAAAAAAAAAAGAGGGAGAGAAAGAGAGCATACGATCTCGGCCACCACGAACACCGCCTCGGGTAGGATGATACATAATTTCTTCAGCCTTTCACCACTCACCTTTGATGACTTATGGCTCGGCCTGGCGCGACCCTTTTTTCATTTATAGCTAAATAACTTTTTATTTATTTATTTATTTTTATAAACCACTAAAATTTTTAAAAATTAATTAAAATGCCTTATGTTTTTTAAATAGCTATGATTATATAATTGCCAATTAGAGATTACTGATTAATCATAATTTCAATCATTAAATTTTATAGTCAATCACTAATTGACCTTTAGTCAATATCAATTTTCATGTTCAAAAACTGATTTACCACTAGTAAATTACTAATTGACGAATTTAGTTCATATATTCCCTTATTTGTGTCTCTATTTATATCTCTCCAATAATAATACGACACATATATAACTAATATAATCTTTTTATTAATTTGATAAGATATTACAATTCAATATACATCTATAATTGGTTTGTCATGATATTATTGGAGGGACGTGAATGTGACAAGAATAATAGGACACATGAGTTGGATCCCTGATTGATCAAACTTGAAAAATGACAAAAGATCATTTTTCTAAATAAAAAAAAATATTAGGCCATCTATGAAATTAAATGTGATTAAAATAGGCAACCAAGCCTAATTTTCTTTTTATTACTGCTTTTTTCTTTTTCCTTTCTCCTCCTGTTTTTTTTTTTAAAGAAAAATGTTTTAGAACATCAATGATGATCAACATCACATTAATGGAGAAGTGGGTTCCATATTGTGGAACTCATCATCTCTTAATAAGTGATGTTAAACATTACTTGATGTTCTCTAATATTGTTCTTTTTTGAATTTTTTTTTTCTATCTCTCTCTCTTAAATATGAAATTTGAGAAATGTTTTCGTGCATGAAATTATCAAATCAAATATTATCAGTGGAGTTATAAATTTATTTTCAAAGGTACAATTAAACAATAAATTTCAAATAATAATATTAAATCACTAAATTTTTAATCATCTCCCCAACTCATGCTTATAGCGGGTATTATGTGCATTTTTTAATCAAAAATTAAATTGAGATAGAAAAATTTGCAAACTTTTTCAAAGTTCAGGAGAAATAATGTTATAAATTGAAATTCTATGAGTATTTTATGACAATGCCTAAAATTCAAGGGGAAAAAAATGTAATTTATCTAATTTTTATGTGAGAATTAACGTTAAAAATAAATAGAAAAAGGAATATCGTGAATTTTGAGTTAATCTCACCTATCTTCTTAATTCCTATATTTGAACTAGTAGAGACATATGTGCTTTGCAGGTGTGATTATACAATATGACAATTAATATTGTAATTTTATAGATTGACGACGCCAATTTATTTCAACATTTGTTATTGTTATTATTATTATTATTTTTTTTGGAAGAAGAAAGAAGTTGAAAACATAACTTATTAAATTCAATGGAAGTTACTTTTCATTTTATTGTAATAATTTTTAAGAGTCGAAAGTTGCATCACAAAAGAAGTTTTTCAAAACATATTTCATATATGAATTTAAGGAAAACATTTTTTTGAATTAAAAGAAGTTTTTAATTTTTTAGGGTAATGAAAGAAGTTTTTTATTGAAAAAAAAAGGGGGCAAAACGAATGAAAAAGGAAAGTAAGAAATAAGAAAACAAAAACAAAAACAGTATAAAAGCCAATAAAGAAAAGAAAAGAAAAAAAAGAATACCCACCCCAAGTTCAAAAAAGAAAAGGCAATAAGTAAAAAATAACGTGAAATACGAAGAGGAAAATAAAGATATAGGAAAAAAAGGAAAAATATAAGGATCACTTGACTCTAATATCAACTTTATCAACATTTGAGTACAATTTATATGATCTTTTAGCTGTCGTTTTTTATTAATAAGTGTTTAAAGTATCATCGTATTAATTTATAATATTTATCAATAAAAATATGACATATGAGTTGGTAGTAAAAAAATTAGGATTAGAATTAATATATTTAACAATACTAAAAAAAAGGCAAAAGAAATAAAAAAAACTTATGTGGTCTTTAAGCTGTCGTTTTTTATTAACAAGTGTTCAAAGTATCGTCGCACTAATTTATGACATCTATTAATAAAAATATAATATATAAATTGATAGTAAAAAAATTGAGATTAAAATCGATATATCCGATAATACTTAAAAAAAGGCAAAAGAAATTATTAAAGAAAAAAAAAAAAAAACCAAGCTTAAGAACTGGGCTAGGCCCTATCACAAGAAGAGAGGCCTAAGTCCGGCAATTACACCACTGAGCCATAACTGAGAAGGAGACAAGGAATTAAAAGAACGACAACCTCTTGAGATCGTTTTGGACGATCAAGCATAATAGTGCCTCTAACTGCTAGGATTAGCATTTTGATAAAATACAAAATTGATGCTAACTTATTTTAAAGAAATATTATAATAATATTTTAATAAATTAAGAGTATTTCAGTTTTTGAAATTTAAGAATTAAAGTTTTACAAAATTAAAGGTTAAATTACAAATCCAATGATTTTTCCTTTTTGAAATTATCTAAAAAAATACATTTTCTTTTGCAACCCGACTTGAACTCGTAGATGACCCGAATAACCAATTTTTAAGAAGGAAAAGTTCTAGGGCACTTCTACCTGACTGTGGCACTGAACTTTGTTGATTTTTTGCAGAAGAAGATGGCAATGAGATCGGTACTGAGCCGAGGTGCCTTGACTCGCTCCATGGAGACGACTCGGGGAGCTACTCGCTACTTCAGCGATGGCAAGGGCAAGATTCTCAGCGAGGAGGAACGCGCTGCCGAGAACGTCTACATCCAGGTCTGTTTGGTTCCCGAGAAAAGAAAAAGAAAGAAAGAAAGAAGAATATCTGATTTATTCTTCTTTTATTTTTCTTGACGATCCATTTGATTATACTTGGTGGTTGATTCTTTACTTTTGAGAGCCTAGTTTTATGTTTTTCTTTTACTTTGAATGATTGTGTTTGTGTAGAAAAAGGAGAGGGAAAAGCTGCAGAAATTGAAGGAGAAAGCTGAAAAGGAAAAGGCCCAAAAGGAGAAGGAAAATTCTGAGAAGGTAACGCATTCTTTTCTATTTGGATTGTTCAATTTGTTCACTTTTGAGATATTCTATCTGAAGATTTTTTTTTTTTTTTTTTCTCAATAATAAAGCAACGCTAGACTTCAGGATGATATTGAGCTGGAGTTGATAAATTTCTAAATGAAAAGAGTTAATTCAGTAACATAGATGTTATAATATGTTTGAATATTTTAAGGTTTCCACTGTCGCTGCATAGAAATTTAATTTCAAAAGTTGGAGCAAGGCATGATTCGGACCTAATTTTTACTAATTGTCCAAAAACTGGATTGTAATTATCACATGAAGATTAAATGCATTTTAATCAAAGGTTAATTTTGTCATTATAATGTCAGAGCACAAGTGTGTTGAGAATTTACAACTTTTAAAATTGGTATGTGAAACGTGAAAGTGACAAAATTAAAACTCAGGTAGTTACAATCCAGTTTTTTGTAGTGTTTTGGAGAGGTAGATTACTATGGCACAAATTCGTAATTTGAGGACTAGTTCTAGATGTTCTAAAATTCAGGAAGTAAAATAGTATTGGACCTAACTAAAAATGAAATTAATCGACCAATTAATTTGTGGGTTTATTTTGGTTTACTTTTCTTAATATAGTTTCCGAGTGGGAGTAGATCCTGTACAGATGTGAAGTCTATTTCTTTAGTACATCTGTTTTTTTACTCTATTGGGGCTTGATTTGTTGGTTGTTTGTTCCAACATTAACGTTGTTAATCAGAGATGTGATCTGCTTTCTTATTTCCCTTAATTAATTTGGATTATGGGTAAAATACTGGCTCCTCGTAACTCTTTGGTTATGATGTGCAATTTTGCTGTGTTTCTCGTTTGGTTCATATTCATAATTCATGCAACTCAATGAAAGGGGAAATTAGGTATACAGAATCTTATTCACGCTAATTAACAGCACGTGTAATGTGACTTAAAAGCCCTAATCATAATGCTGATCTTCTAACCGTACCTTCTTTACAATATAAGCCTCTCATTGCATATGAAATATGTTCTATTTGCACTCTTTTATACCAAACGGGCGTGAATTTTTGGACATTTATTTGGTTACTGACAGTATCTCTCTCTCTCTCACGAGAATTATATGTTTTCTCATTTTGCTCCCTAGAACTTACAATTCCACACTATTAACACCCCGGCTTATGAAATGTTTCACTATTAGTCCCTTCGTGACAGAAAGGTCAGAAAAATGATGGGGTTGATGAGTGGGTGGAAGGTAAAATGAATGTTGGGTGGTTGATTGGCTTGGGGAATTGAAGCAGATCCATGCTACCAATCTCATAAAAAAAAAAACTGTGGTTTTCATATGCTGGCTCAATGGGGTAATGCCTGATCAACAACCCAACATTTATTTTTCCAATTACCCTCCACCCGTTCTTCATTCTGGCACTTTTAAACATTTTCTATCACAGAGTGATAAACACTGAAACATTTCGTAAGTTCGAGTGCAAATGCTTTGATATTTCAAGTTCTATGGGACAACGTGAGGCAACTTATTCCAAGGGGACTAAAATTAAAATTAACTGCTTTAATTTATTTATTTATTTTTAAGACTTTTGGGGTGGTAACATCCAAAGTCGATAAGGAAACAGCCCAGCCCACCTCCTGGTTGTTATTGCTCGATCCTTGATTTCATATTTCTTTTTATTTATTTTTAACTCTCCATTTTTGCTCATGTTCTGGTGGTTGAACATTTTCATTATAACCCGGTCATCTCTCCTTTTGCAGAAACCTGAGGGGACCCATTGAGGCTAAAATGCTTATCCGTGCCGGCCAGTGAAATAATGAAGAATAAAAACTTGTTTGTGCAATAAAGGAACAAAAAAACCCCTTGTTTGTGCATGTTTTAGCTCATGGTGAGTAAAAAGAATGGTTCTCATGTACAGAGTATGGTTGTTTGAATCACATCAGATAAAACTGTTGTACGCAATCTTTGATCTAGTGAAGATGTTTATGTTGGACTGAATTATTGATCAAGTCTTACTACTGCATCTGCAGCTATCTTCTTCCTCTTTTTTTTTTTTTTTTCTTCTTCGAGAGAAGTAATGGAAAATATGGTTGACAACAAAAGATATAGGATATCTACTAGATTATACATATACAATTAAACTTGTGATATAGCATCTGGGCTCTGCAGGAGTTGCAAGCAGTCATTGAACCACCCTTCGGTTTCTTGTCGAAACCATAACAAAGATTGTTAGTTTTCTGATCGACAGGCTAATCACATGTTTGAACGCTTTATCATATGAGAAGGATGTGTTTATGAAACAATTATAATTTTTTCTACCATTTAACATTTCTTGAATAAGAAGATAAGAACCGGAGAAAGTGGCCGGTTCAACATCTGAAACTTGCAGCCGATCCAATTCTCGACAGGCAATTCTGAAGAAAATTCTTCAACAGTCTTCAGTTCTTGCCTAGACAGAAATAAAGAACAAATATGTTAAAAAGCACAAAGCTCTAACAAAAACCAAAGTAATCATCTTAAAATTTTCACTTGAAAAATTATGATGAATAACAAGAGCAGGGCAATGAAAACTGAAAACGATCTAGCAGAGCAAGTATTACCCTCCACCAGGATGCCCCACGTAGACCACTAAGCTGATCAATCCTCCGGGCATCAGGATATCCTTCGAGACTTTCAACGCTTCAAATGTCGTCTGTGGCTCGGTGATTATTGTTTTATCACCACCAGGAAGGTAGCCTAGGTTGAAAGCAACAAGCCTGAAAACTCGCAGGACATGGAAATTACTGTTTCTTTCCTAGAATGAGTGATGTAGAAGTAATACAATCTGTAAAAAAAGTGGTCAACCTGGGGGTGAGGTAGAGGAATATCATTTTCCGAGAGCAGAGAATATTTCTGTGGAATGATTTGGGAAACACCATTTTTAAGAAATAAAAGAAAATTTTCCTTTTGTTCGTTCAGTTCCTAATCTTGGGCGGTATTACGCTGAAGGCGAAATCTTCTTCCACTTAAAGAAAAGTGTCGTAGGTGAATAACTGTATTGCATAAGTGGTACTGTGCCTCATTTACCCCCTTAGTCAAGTATTCAAAATGTCTGGTTCGAATGTTCTTCTCATATGTTAGCACACGAGTTTCTTTAACATATCCGCAAGTTTCTTGATATTCTTATTCTAACGTCTTGATTTTATGGTTTAGGTTTGGCAGACTAATTTGTTTGACGTAGACAGGAAATACTGTCTAGAGAAGATTCAATGGGGAATGAAGAGAGAGAATAGAAGAGAAAAAATCAATGCAAAAACGAAAACATTTTGAGAACAAAAAACAAGAATATGTATTTAAATTGTGACTAAGCATCTAGGAATTCTAGTACGAGTACTGTACCTCACCAAAGTATCTTCTGGAAGAACATCTGCCATTTTACTATGACACTTTTGAAAGAGTTTAACAAGGTCTTTCTGCAGAAAAATAAAATTCAGAAGCATTGGCATACACGTTTATTGTGAGGTCAATATCATAAACTAAAAACGAGGAATAATGTAAGTTCATTCCCGTGGTCCATAGCGCGGTAGCAAATGCTAGATGAAATCCATCGCTAAAATTAAGAACATTTGACATGGGTAAATGGGTAAAGTATAACTCCATGTTCATAAACATTTTTATTTGCTATAACGTTCCTGAACAAACAAACAGTAAAGTTCCCCAATTTATATCATCTCAACGTAAAACAACTACACCAGCACACATAAACATAGTCAAGTTCATGCCTCATTAAGCTCACCGTAGGTTGTCCATTTAATTTCAAGTAACAATATATATATATATTTCAAGCATTAAACAGTTAACGTGCTCAATCTGAAAATGAAATTATTCAAACATGATCTAACAGCTCAAAATTGTCTCACGTTTTTTGTTTTTTTTTTTTACCTGCCTTAAAAAAGTTAACCCTATTTTCTTAAGAGAGGGAAAAGGAAATAGTCTGCAAGAAGGCTACCTCATTCGAACAGACTGACTGTTCCAGCAAAGAAGATGTGCTCTCTAAAGCAGCTTTCTGAACATCGAAACCATAAACACGACCCTGCTGAGATTCATCAGCAACCATTTTCAGCAATGTTAAGGTATCATAGCCATTGCCACAAGTTGCATCAATGACCAGATCTCCTTTTCGGACCACGTGTTCCCACACCCTATGAAGGATGGTTGTGGTTCAATGTTAGATATTGTGATCAAAGTAAGCAAATAGAAAAACTATGAATTAGAATGTGTCCATGAAACCAGATAAGCCGTTTCCATCTTCATGGAAGCTACAGTTCTAAGTAAATGAAGGGGGAAAAAAAAAAACCGCTCTAGAATAGTAATTGAAATGTTTGTGACCAAAATAGCCGCCATAACATAGTTCTTAACTTCTAAGAAAATGGCCCTGCAAGTCTAGCAATTAGTGCACATAAAAATAATAATACTATATAAACAAATGGTGTTATACATCTCTCTCATGAAGTTTTCACAGTTGACAAGTTACACCAAACTTTTAATTTTGGTAAATTACCCTCCAAATTTAACAATATGTTGCAAAAGTGCATCCAAATCGAAGACTGCTGTTAAAATTTAGACAGAAATGCCCACGTGTATGTTATGCGAGCTCATTTGAAGAAACAGACTGAAATTTCGAAAGGTTGTCAGAACACGTGATGTCAATGACATGAGGCATTTTTTCTTCTAAACTTTACCTATCATTCATCGATTTGGAACACTCAGTACTGTTTCATTAAGTGGATAATTGACCACAATATAAGCTCAGGAGCAACCTTGCAAATCACCAAAACTCATGGATTAGAAGAGGGAAAAGAACTAAAAACAAAAGCACAGTAAGCACTTACTTGTGAGCAACTTCAATGGCCTTCTTCTTGCCAAAGACAAAGCTCACCAAAACATCCTCCACACCTGAACACGACTTTAACATCAGAATTCTCAAAAAAAAGACAGATAATTTGTAATTTCCATGAACAGGTTCAGATATCTATACGAAAGAAACAAATACCAATAACCCATTTCTAAAAACTTTACCTTACCATTAGAGGTACAAAAGAAAGACAACTTATATACATATATACATACAGATATATATATGTATATATAAAAACTCGGTTATAACCATTCTCTACTCTTCTAACTCAGTTAATGTAAAAATAGAGAGAGAGAGAGAGAGAGAATGGGCACCAGAGAGAGGGGAGTCTTCTGGAGTGGAATCCGATGCAAAAGGAAGACTTTGAGAAATGGAAATGGCGGAAACTTTCGAAACGTTTCTGTGAAAAGAGTTGGGCCAGCAAGAACAGAGCTTTCTTGGAATAATACCGTAAAAAACGTTTCTTGAAGGGAGAAAAAGGGGTTTCACGGTAAAGCTTGAAAACAAAGATTTATGTAGTCCTCCTGAGATAAGTCTTAAAGAAGACATCGCTTGAACACAGTTTGTCTCTCTTTTTCTGTGGCCTTTGAATTTGAAACGAAGAGGAAGATGCATTTGAATGACAAACGACGTCGCTTCTATCGTTTTAGTTATTCACAATGACTGCCGTCGTTTTCACAATTCGCATCTGCAATCAGCCGTCGTTCAAATTTGTGATGTGATTTTTCTTTCTGAACACGCTTAGGACTGTGCATCTTGAACCCGTAACCGCCAATCCCGTTCAAATCTGCCTGCCCCGAACCTGCTAAAACCGAGAATAGAAAACCCGCCATAATTACACGGTTGGAATCCGACCCGACCTGACCATCTACGGAAACAGTTGCGGGTTTGGTTTTTGATCGACCCATAAACCTGATCAAAATGTGTGCTTTTTTCTTGACATTTTTTTGACAAAATTAGGGCACGATTTTTTGTGACATTTTCGCGTCAAAATTAGGATATGATTTTCGTAATATTTTCATGCAAAAATTAGGGCACAATTTCTTAGTCCAAAATGTGTGTGTGTCCCCCCCCCCCCTTCATGTTTTAATGAAAAAATTAAGGCATGATTTTCATGACGTTTCATGTCAGAATTAGGGTAAGATTTTTTGGTCTAAAACGTGTACTTTTTTCTTGATGCGTTTGTGATAAAAATTGGGCACAATTCTCGAGGACACGATTTTCATGACGTTTTTGTGTCAAAATTAGGACACGATTTTTTAGTCCAAAACGTGTGCTTTTTCCGTGACATTTTTGTGACAAAATTAGGGCACAATTTTAGTCTTGTTTTCGTGTCAAAAACTAAGACACGATTTTTTGGTCCATCGATTGGATAGTATGACCACAGATACTGATTGATAACTTAATGATAAAATTGGTAATTTAAAATAAATAAATGATTAATTAATTATAATATGATGACATGACATGATATTTTTTACAACAATTTTTTTCGTTTGACAAAAATCAATCCAACACTTCAATTTGTAGCATTTTCTTAAGTTCCCGAATTTGTTTAACTTGGATTCCACTGTTCAAATTTCAGTATACTTTGCCCAATCCTAGTACCATCATAAATACCACCGATTAACTTTGAGACAATTGATTTAGCAAAGATCAAATCTTTGTTTCATTAGTCACAATTAAAATCTTTTCTTGCATTAGTATTTTCTCTTATATAAAAATCAAATTTCTATTTTTATTTAGGAAACTTACTATTACATATGGTAATTGTTTTGAAACCCGTACCTATCAAAAACGAGAAAAGAAGGTTGCCAAAAAAAGGGCTTCAGCTGAAGTTTAAACAGGAAGCTTAAACACAAGCTCTCAACAAAAGTAAGCAAATGGGCAAAAGATATTATATAAAGAATTCCTATTGCTTTCAATTAATGGATTTGTAGCATCCACACGTTTAATCAGACTACCTATAAAAACTTATTTATCCAATATCTTCACAAATGACTACGAATAATTGAAAAAAAAAAAAAAAAAAAAAAAAAGGCCAATAATCTACACTGCCAAATCCTAATCTCCTAAAGACACTGTACTATGGCTATGTAGGGTATATGTACAGGAAGACTATACTAATTGTTGGAAATTGCCATGTATTTTTTCACATGGGAAAACCATAAGAAGTCTGGTATCCGAATTGACCTCCATGGTTAGGCATGACATTTAGTGGTTGAGGCTGGTTCAGCTGTTGATGAAACGACGGTGGCGGCATCTGCTGTGGTGGTGGATTCGAGGCTGGTGGCTGAATGAAGTTACTTTGATCAGCAGGCGGCTGTGCGGGAGCCAGGTTGGAATCGACGGTGGTTATGTCATGGATGCTTGATCGTTTCCTCTCCTTCTTCCCCGCACATTGGCGAATGTAGTATTTCTGGGCATGGCTTGCCACTTGGGTCGGAGTTCTTGTGATGACCACATTCCTTGAGATGCTCCTCCAGTCACCCTTGCCATATTGCTGAAGCCCCTTCAGAAATAATCTGTCCACAAAGGGAAAAAAAAAAACAAAAAAATAAAAAAAAGAACTATCAGTTTGTTTTATGAAATTAACAATATTTTTCATACTAACAAGACAAAAAACTAATTACAAACCAATCAAATGATGACAAATTATTTATTAAACAGGTTACCAGATCATCACACTTACACGGTACACCGTCCAATAAATAATTAACATTTAAGCGATTTGTTGATGCTAACCTATCCGAAATTGTTATTGAACGAGCATTCATTGAACTATTTCTCTCAAATTATATGGTTTTTGTCAATTACTACTTTCAAGTTTATAATAAACCCTTATCAGATAATCTATTTTTAGAAGCTATCAATAAAAAGATAAAAGTGAACCGGATAAGCCTAATTGGTTTGCAACCTGAGAAAATCTTAGACCAAATTTATCAGTTAAAAATAATTTTAGACAAACAAAATCCCCCGCCTATAAATTCTACTGGCTTTCTTAACTGTCTTATCAACTCAGCATATTATCCCTAAATTCTGATTTCCCATTGAATTGTTGAAAGACTTCAGCCACAAAATTTATAAAAGAAAAAAAAAAAAAATCCAAAATGATTCCAATGATCATCTGGGCACCATTAGGCAGCCAATAAAACACACCCAAAAACTTTCTCGGAAAATGTTACCAAGAAACGATACAGCAACGTTTTAGATATTCAAACTCAATGTTTTTCTTTCTTTCTTTCTTCTTACTTTTATTTTATTTTATTTTATTTCCCCCCTTCTTTTAAGACAAATTCCCAAAAGAAACTAGTAGAAAAAATTTTCTGAAATTCCAAGCTAAACAAGGTTCAACTGAAAATCACTAAGAACTTCAAGTTTAATCTACTTTCCCAATTACGAGAATGAAAAGAAAACTTGTACCAAGAAAACAGGTTGATTTTCCCAAGAAACGAAAGAGAAACAAAATCAGGATAATAAACAGACAAAAGAGAGAAAAATTCAAAACAACAGACAAAAATAAATAAATAAATAAAATAAAGAGAAGAAATCGAAAATTTACTTGTGTTCTTGTTCAGTCCAAGGAGTGCCTTTCTTCCTATCAGGATCCTGCTTGCTCTTGGCCGTCCCGAACGAGATCTGATTGGTCGAGTCCCAGCCGCCGCCGCCGCCAGGCGGACTCATCGCCGAGTCGTCGGCGTAACTCGGGAGCTCGACTCGGCCGGCGTCGATCTCCCTGACGTCGTGGACGAGGTCGTGGTAGTGGGCGGCCACGTCGGCGACGGACTTGCCGGGGAGGCGCAGGGCGATCATTTCCCACCGCTCGGGGAGGCCGTCGGGGATGCTCACCAGCGCCTGCTCGAACAGCTTGTCCTCCTCTCGAGTCCACCGAGTCGACCCGGCCAGTGCCCAACGCGGATCGTCTTGGAACATCGTCGTTGTTGCTCTTTGCTCTGTCAAAGGATTTTTTTTTTTTTAATTTTTAATTTTTCTTGTGGGTTTCTCTTCTGACTGGGGAGAAAGGAGAAGTGTGGTTTCTTGGAGATTTCGCGTTTTTTTGGGGGGGTGGGTTTGGTGGAAGATTTCGATTGAGTTTGGGGCTTATATATATAGATGTATATGTATATATATAGAGAGAGAAACAAGAGGAGAGAGAGAGCGACAGAGTTGTATTGTGAATAAGACGTTTTAAAATTTGGGGGCATTTTTGGAGTTTTGCGAAGGGCAGGATACCAACTCAACAGAGTTCCAATTCAACACGTTTTTGCTTTTCTTGGATTTTCTATTTTCCCCATATATTTAGAAAACTTTTAAATTTTATTTAACGTTTAAAAACGGTGAGGTTTTTCCTAGAAGTGTTCACCAAATTTGTTAATTTGTTGGATCCGCTTATCCCAGTTTAATTCATTATATTAGATTGGATTGAAAGACTAACAGATAAATTGAGATTTTATCGATTCGAATATTATGGATTGGATTACAGATTAAAAATTTCTCAATCCGTATAATCTGTTAATCTAAACTATATATATATATATATTTTATAAATACATATTTTTTTCTTTAAAATTTAATAAGTATGTACATATTAAAATCTGATATTAAGATTGTTTCAAGTATTTTACAAGATTTGTAATTATAAGCACTTATTCATCTCTTTGTGTAGTAACTTATCTTGTTCTGTTATTTTTCACTTTCTTGGAGAGAAGTCAAGCATTACTTTAGAATTTGTGGTCAATGAATTACTTTGATGTAGTATTAGTTAAGTTGATGAGTATGAATATTTTATTTTGAGTTTAATCCATGGTTATTGTTATACACTGCAATGTTATAATTTAGCTAATAATTGAAAACTTGAAGTTAGTTATGTGGTAATTTTATTGAACTATTTCATTTTTAAACATTATATTTTTATATTTTAGTTCCTAGATTTTTCGGATTGAATCTGTGAATCCGATCCGTGTAATCCGATGTTTATAGATTGATTGGATTGAAAGTTTCACGGATTGAGATTCTCCCAATCCGAATGTCATGGATTTGATTACGGATTGACGCCTAATTTGTATAAACCGATCCTTGAACACCACTAGCTTTTCCTTAAAAAAAAATGATGAGGTTTTATTTATTTATTTTTTTAAAAGTGAGGTTTTATCTCCCTTTTACTGTAATAAAAAAAAGGGGTAAATTGCTAGATTGGTTCATGAACTATAACTTTGTGCAATTTTGATCTTTGAACCTTTTTTTTTTTGGTAGCTAGAATGCCCCTTAACTATTAAAATGTTGTTATAATAGTCATTTACATTATTTTTTAGACAGAATCAGTTAGTTAGCATCACTTTTTAACCAATTTACTAACCGATTCTATTTAAAAATTAATGAAAATCACTTTTATAGCAACATTTTAATAGTTTAAGGGTATTTTCTATTTTTTTCTGTAGCAGAAATGACCATAAATTATTAAAAATATTGTTCAGTAGTCCGTAGTCCTTTCCATTATTTTTTGGATGGAATCCGTAGTTAGCACCACTTTTTAAAAAATTACTAATAGATTTCATTCAAAAATTGACGGAAATGACTATTATAGCAATATTTTAAAAGTTCAGGGACATTATAACTACGAAAAAAATTTATGGACTAAAGTTGTACAAAGTTAAAAGTTGAGGGATTAAGTGAGCAATTTGTCCTCTAAAAAAAAAAAACTCCTCCTAAATGTGTATTCAAAATTTTTTTGAAAGCGCTTACATGTATATTATAGTGATAATTCTACACTTAACTTTACTACAAAATATAGAGTTCGAATTATTTTATCCCTAAGTTTAAAAAATACTTTTTTGAATAATATTCCCCTAAAAAATGTGTAATGTGTTTTTGTTATAGAAGTTTTAATATGTATATTTTTTATAACTTAATATGTATGCTGAATATACGTCCATTCGTATATATATTTCGTCGAACTACACGGCGTTTTTTTTTTCCTAACAATTGAAAAAAATAATAACAATATCTAACGAATATATATTTCTATAATAAGCTTGGATAAATTGATCATTAGTTTAGAATAGATAATATCGTGATTCATATCGAACTAGTATTTTGTGTTTCGGATACTTCATGCAGAAATTCCCTCTATATTTGTCGTTTTATTTCTTTTTAGCAATTTTTTGAAATAATTCACGCATTAAAAAAAAAAAAATTGAAATGCGTTTAATGGTCTAAAATTCTCTACGTATTTTTTTTTTTTTATTAGTTACATAGCACATACAACACACAAAATAAACAAGCAAAGCAAGTAGTATGCGCTTTTACATGTGTGGAATAGACAAACAAAACAAAGTAAAAATGAGGGAAAAAAATGCCTCGTAACAAGCATGCATGCATTGGAACTATCACGTGACGACCATTGAAGTACAGATGAAAGGAGCATATTCGCTCTTTTATATATAGGTATAAATAATGGGATTCAATCCCATATTTGATAAGATTGAATCCCATAAACTGATAGGGATGAATCTCAATACTCTCTCATAATGAAGGGTTTAATGTGATCCATTGAATAGATCCCATATGTGTAATTCATTATTTATAAGAGATTTGGGTTAATCTTATTAATAATATTCTATTTCTTAAGATATTTGAAGCGTAACGAGGTGGAAAATGATGCAAGGTGATTTTTTGTGACAACTGGCAACTTGTATAATTTTATTAAGAAATTGCTTAAATGTGCCATGATAGCTTTTCAAGCGATTTTGCCCAGTAAAGATTACAAATATGTTATTCCCCCCAACCTCAAAAAATAATAATATTATTATAATATTTTTACACAGCCTATACTCATATATTGTTGCAATTTTCCTATTCTCACTTTAGTTTTGGGGACATAGTTTTGAAAATTTTTTATTAAAAAAAATTTACAAACTCTAAATTCACCTTAAATTTTTCATTATTTCAAAATTTGTACCAAATTTTTTTCTTTTTAAAATACTAATTAAAAAAATTATTAATTTGAATTAGAGTATTCTTTTTAAAAGAATTTTTCAAGACTATGTTCCAAACAAGAGTTAAAGAACAAAAATACAAAAAGTTTGAAATTTAAGCTCCACCAATTTTGAATGTGTATGATATGTTCATATATACATGCACATAAAATAATGACGCCTTATTTTTCATTGAATCAATTTATTTAGCTTGTGTTTGGTTCCCCGGTTGGAGATTAAATTTTTAAGTTAGAGTTGGCTTACTTTTTAAAAACTAGTTATAATTTTTGTTGACTTTTCAGAAAAAAGACAAAAATTGAGATGAAAAAGTACAATTTAGTTACAGTTAAACTTAAATGCCAAACAAAATAGAACGTGAAATGATCGTTATTTGTCAAAACACATTATATTCGTGTTGATACGTTAGTTGTTTCTCAAAGTAGCTATTAGAGTAAGATCACCAATCATCACCAACTTTTACTTCTATCAGAAAACTATTAGTAATCAAAACTCTTTTAAAGGTCATTCTAAAATTTATATCACTACTACAAAATGTGGATTTCACGACGGAATTTCCACGACCGTTTTTTAAAAACGGTCATGAACAGTATGTCAAAACACGGAGCGAAACTACAGTTTCGGAAAACGGTTGTGGAAGTCGAAGCTTCCATGACCGTTTTCACAAACGGTCGTGGAAACATAGGATTCCACAACCGTTTTCCAAAACTGTAGTGGAAGCTTCGGCTTCCACGACCGTTTTTTTAAAACTGTCGTGGAAAATTCGCAAGAAATAGCCACAAGACCGAATACTATCCTCATTTTTCCATATCAACACCGTAGCTGCAGTAACCAAAATCAGTTCAAAACACTCCAAAAACAGTCACTCCACTACAGTTGGACGTCACCACCACCGTCTACCATCCATCTCTCTCACTTGTAAGTGATCACTAATTTCTTTTTATTATTGTTCTTTGTATTTAGACTTATGATTTTAGGTTTTGTATATTTTAGGTTTTGTTTTTAGGATCTTTGAGTGAATTGTGCAATGGATGCTAATTTTGATATGCATTTTGAAATTTACTTGGACTTCTAAAACATTGACATTTTGATTTTGGAGTTGTAAATCATGGATAAGAAATTGATATGGTTTGAAAGATTGTCTAAAACATATGAAGATGGTGTTAAAGAATTTTTGTCATTTGCCAAAGCTCACATACAAGATGACATAATTTCGTGTCTTTGTGAAATTTGTGGAAATCGTAGATCTTATTCCATTGATGATGTTAAAGAGCATTTGTGTGCATATGAGATTACATGTTCTTACTAAACATGATATTTATATGGTGAAGAATTTTTTAATATTAAATATACATTGATGAGTAAAGGTAAATAGCCTATTTTTGAGGAAGATGTTCGTGATAACATGTTCATTATGATAAATGATTTGGAAGAATACTTTGTGCACCGTCTGGAGTTATTTGAGGCAATGATTAATGATATCAAGACATCCTTTTATGCCGGGTGTATAAAAATACAAATTAGGGGTATTGATTAAATTATGGAACATGAAAGCGTCGGGAGGGTGAGCGAATTCTAGTTTCATGACTATTTTGGACTTTCTAAACGATGTTCTACCGGATGACAACAATGTGCCACCTAGTATGTATGAAGTGAAGAAGACGTTGAGCACTTTGGGAATGAAGTATGAAAAGATACATGCTTGTCCAAATGATTGCGTCATTTACCTGAAAAAATATGAAGATTTAGATGAATGTCCAGTTTGTAAAGAGTCAAGATAGAAGAAAGGCAACAAGCCATCGAATGGTAGCAAATGAGTGCCAGTGAAGGTGTTATGGTAAATTCCACCGGCTCCACGTTTGTGTCATTTATTCTACAATGCCGAGCATGCTAAGAATTTGACTTGGTAACATGATAAACATGTTGATGATGGCAAGGTTTGGCATTCAGCCGATGCACCACAATGGAAGACCTTTGATGAAATCCAGATTTTAATGCAGAACTCAAGAATTTATGTTTCGGTTTGTTGACGGACGGAATGAACCCACATAGTAATATGAGTAATAGGCATAGAATTTGGCCAGTCATACTTATCAACTACAATCTCCCTTCAGAATTGTGTACGAAGTAGAAGTTCATGATGCAAACTTTATTGATCCTAGGTCCTTAACAATCCGGGAAGGACATTGATGTGTACTTGACACCATTATTCAATGACCTAAAAAGCTTGTGGGAAAATGGGTTAGAAGTTAGAGATTCTTACCGTCAAGAGATGTTCAAACTTTGTGCAATGTTGACTTGGTCAATTAATGACTTTCCTGCATTTGACAACCTATCTGGTTATCTAGTAAAGAGTTATATAGGTCGTCCTATTTTTATGAAGGAAACATCTTCCATCCGGTTGAAAAACGGTAAGAAAATTGTTTACCTTGGCTACATGAGATTCTTGTCAAAGAATAATCGATATCGCAAACAAAATAAGGCTTTTGATGGTAATACCGAAGAAATAACCGCTCCTCGATGGATTCAGTGGTCAATGGACCATGGAAGAAGAAGTCAATCTTTTATGAACTTCCATATTGGAAATCACTTTATGCTCGTCATTGCTTAGATGTTTTGCATATTGAGAAAAACGTCTGTGGATCAATAGTGGGCAAGTTGCTTGAAATTCTGAATGAAACTAAAGATGGTGTAAAGGCACTGTTAGATCTTATGGAGATGAAGATTAGACCTAATTTGCTCTCCGAGAAAAGAGCGAATGGCGCTTACTTACCTCCGGCAAAATACACATTATCAAGACAAGAAAAGAAAAAGCTTTGTGAATGACTTGCTTCCGTGAAAGTGCCAAGTGGGTATTCTTCCAACTTTAAAAAGTTGGTGTCGATGAAGGATTTGAGGCTCGTTGGAATGAAAACACACATGATTGTTGTATCTTGATGCAACAATTATTACCTCTTGCATTACGGGGAGTTTTAACGAAAGATGTGAGATTCACAATTACCAAGTTATGCTTATTTTTTAATTCAATATGCTCCAAGGTAATTGATCCACTTATGCTAGATTCACTACAATCAAAATTGGTGATAACATTGTGCATGCTTGAGAAGTATTTCCCACCATCATTTTTTGATATAATAATCTATCTAACGGTGCACTTAGTTCAGGAAGTTAAGCTATGTGGACCGGCACATTTGAGGTGGATGTATCATTTCGAAAAGTACATGAAGGTTTTGAAGGGTTATGTGAAGAACTGATATAGGCCAGAAGGATGTGTAGTGAAAAACTACATAGCGGAGGAATCAGTTGAATTTTACTCAAAGTATTTGTCCAACGCGGAACCAATAGGGTTGCCAAAGACAATATATTTTAAGTCAAAAGGACTATCCGTCGGTGTTCCTTCACCGGTAAATCAAGATGAATGGGAGTTGCAAAATGCTAGGGAAGTGGAGCCTTCCACTGAGGTTCACATGAAGGAATTGAGAGATGCACATCCAAGAAAATGAAGAAGTAAAAGTGGTTGTAAGATGAGCACCATTGGACATTTCGGGAATGGATAAGAATACATGTGCATATGAAGGCCTGAAGGCCGACGTTTCGCAAGACTTAATGAAGCTAGCAAGAGGACCGTCATTGATAGTCACAAGATATACATCGTACTTTGTCAATAGCTACTCCTTCTACACTAGCGAAAGAGTAAGAAGCATCTCGTCCAAAACAGTGGTGTGACCCTTCGTGCCGAGTCTATGCATAGTTCATCCGCAAAGGACAATAATCTGATGTACAGTTCCATGAACTATTTTGGTTTCATTGATAATATTTGGGAACTTGATTATTGCAGTTTGTGGATAGCGCTCTTTAAGTGCAAGTGAGCTGACAATAATTATGTTAAGATTGATAGTGATAGCGTGACAGTGGTAGACTTTAGGCAATCGGAGATACAAAAATGATCCTTTCATTATGGCGTCGCAAGTGGTCTAAGTATTTTATATAACAGATCCCAACAATTTACAGTTATCCTTAGTTGTACCGATGAAACCAAGAATAATTTGTGATGCCCAAGAGGATGTTGAAGATTGCACCGACATTCCATCTCTCATGAAAGGATTGTCACTGATGAAGGAGATTGATGATTTCGACGATGATATTTCACACTTGCTTCATTTAGATGTCGAGTGGACATGTGTTGAGAAACCAACGAAAAAAAAAGAAAAAACAAAAACAAAAACTTGATAGATTTTGTTTTTTTGTTTTTTTGACTTTGTATATAATTTATACACTCTATTAGTTATTAATTATGCACATTATATTACTTATGGACATTTACTAAATGATAATGAGAACATGAATTAATAATGGGCTGCTGTATGCATAACACATATGATTGGCTGCCTGTGGGATGTTCACTAATTATTTTCTATTAAAAAAAAACATACCACGACTATTTTTTTGGAAAACGGTCGTGGTTTCTAACATTAAACGATGGTTTATTAAAAAAAAAAACCGTCATCTAATGTTCTATATTATTATTTTTTTTAAAAACATACGACGACCGTTTTTTTTAAACTGTCGTGGTTTTCAACATTAAATGACGGTTTTTCCGTCATTTTAAAAAAACCGTCATCTAATGTTGGACTTTCCACTACCGTTTTTTCAAAAAATGGTCGTGGATTGTTATTTTATTTATTTATTTTTTAATTTTTTGCTTAACATCTGGTTTTAGAGGTTAAATTAAGAAGAAAAAAAACATCATTCCCTCTCGAAACCCAATCTCTCCCGCGACTCTTTCTCTCTCACCTCCAATCTCTCACTTGAAACTCATCTCCTCTGCGGTGACTCATCCCTCCATTCTCTCTTGTGCCTCTCCCTCGCCTCCAATCTCCACCGCAACTCCTCCCTCCATTCTCTCTCGCGCATCTCGCGCATCTCCCTCGCCTTCAATCTCCGCCGCGGCTCGACCCTTCATTCTCTCTCGCACCTCTCCCTCTCTCTCTCACCTCCAATCTCCACCGCGACTCCTTCCTCCAATCTCTCCCTCGAAACCGAAAGTACCACCGCCTACCTCGCTACCACGTCGCATGAACCCATTTTCTGGAATTGGTATGTCTCTCTCTCTCTTTCTTGCTCTCTCATGCGCCACACATATTATGGCATTTGATTTGGTTGATTAATTGAAATTGGTTTTGCATGTTTCAATTGCTAATTGTGTTTGTGATTTTGGGTGATTGTTTTCCCGAAAAAAGTGTTGATTTTGTGATTTATGTTTTTGCATATTACATGTTCGACATAATGTTCAAATGTATGATTGTGTGTTTATTACATAATTATGTCAAGATTTAGTTTAGATTGATTTAAAATGTCACAAGTAATTTTTTATTGCATGATTTTTATGTGTTTGGGTGACTTATTGTAGATTGATTTATTGTTTGATTTTGTGTTTTTTACGTGTTTGGGTGAGTATTTGTCTTAGATTGATTTAAAATATTTGGGTGAGGATTTGGTTTAGATTGTTTTCCGGAAAAAAAAAAATGTTGCTTTGTTAGTTCGTGATTGCAAATGTGCCATAAGAATTGTGTTAGGTACAATTTCTTTAGCTATTATGACTTTTTTAGATTTGGGAAAAAGTGTGTATTGTGACAACGTGAAATTAGTTTCAAACTTGAATTACGGATAGTGAAGGTTGAGAGTTTTATTTGATATTGTAATCATGTAAATTAAGTATTAGACCTTTGAATTGTGTACATTGAAGTTTGAGTATGAGTTGTCTTATTGTGTGATTTTGTGTTTTTTACATGTTTGGGTGAGGATTTGGTTTAGATTGATTTAAAATGTCACAAAATAAGGAGGATGTGTCAATGACTTCCCAAGTTGGAAAACCACGATGAACAATTACACCCTGATTCAATCCCAACGAAGATAGTAAACGCAAAGTGACTGTTATAAGACAAGTCCATATTGTTAGTAAAAGGGGAGAAAGAATTCAAGTTTCATTGGACCCTAAAGGGCAACTAATAGGGGAGGAGCAGGATAAACTACAGAGTTGGATTTGAGTGCTTGCTCGATAGCACATTCCCATATGGATAGCTGACTTTAGAAGTGCTGATTTAGCCCCAACGAAAGAATAGTATGGGTGAAAGTCATAATTTTTTTCACTGTGGAACTTTAGTTTAAAAAACTAGCTTTGAAATCATGTGCATACTCTGCCAAAATTTTAGATATGATATTTTCCATACTTTTGTCAAGGATCATATTGACGAAGAAAGTGTGTAGACTTAGCCTCCCAAAGTGGTGAAAAATTACCCATTCATAAGTCAGGATGATTGGGAGAGATTCATTACATATCGACGTTAACCGGAATTCAAAAAACTATCACAACAGGGATGTGAGTTAAGAAAGAGAAGCAAATACTGATCAACGGGAGGCCGAGACGGATATATGAAACGTGATCAAAAACTCATATGTGAATAACTTGGTTTGGTTTTTTCACAGTGTATAAATCAATTATTTTTTCTTTATGTTTACTAACGGTAACTAATAAACTATAGTTTCAGGTGACAGGAGAATGTCAAGTGAGACATAATTTTTGGCTAGACATGCACCTCAAACCTAGTGGAGAGTACAATAATCCATTATTTAAGATTGTTGACGATATAATAGTAAGTACAAAACTTTGTTATTTGCTATTAGTCTTATTTATGGATTCATGACATGTTTTCTAATTCTTACAGGGGGATTATAGTTTACAGCAGACACAAGGGAGTTTCGAATTTGTTGGGACTGATGACATATTGACCAAGTCATTAGGCAATGATGAACATTCGAGACATACCTATGGTCAGTCTAAGTTTGTCAGGCAATTTCGGTACTTCAACATTATGCCAAGTTCAAAGGATAATACTGAAGTATCGGTAGTGAAATGCCAGCTTGGTGTGTTGGAAAAAACCGTACAAGAACTTTGTGCAAAGCATGGTATTGGCCGAGCGACTATGGATGAGGAGAATACCGCACCGACTGTTGATCAACACAATAGCTTCAAGGCTAGTTGCACCCTTAACGAAAAATAACCTAGGCTGTCGGATTAGAAACCCATGCTGAACGCAAGTAAACAATGTCAGCTTTTTCTTGATGATTCAATTAATGGTGGAAATGTGCTTGTTGCAATTGGCAGGGCGTACATGGAATGTGTTCCAACCGATACAGTTCATGGGATTCCTTTAGGTGAGGAGAACGTTTGAGTGACAATTACAGTCCCGAAACTAAAACATGTACTTCTACCTATTTCGCCAAATGAAGTAACAATTGTAGAAGAAGCTGTCGGTGGGTTTGTTGCTTGGCTGAAAAGATTAATTGTCATTGACACGAGTCTGAGCCAGGCAAATCGAGGTCTTAGTCATGTTACCGACCAAGTAGTTAAGGGAAACAAATGCATCAAAAATAGAGCAGGGATAAAAAAATTACAGTCACAACCGGAGGTAAAACAACAAAATGTGCAACAACAACTACCTTCGTTCAACTTTAGTGAAATTTCCTTCGACTTGAGACCGTTGGCTTATTATGCACAATGTTCCATGCGTGACGGCTTGCAAATAAAGTGCCCAACACAACTGGCCATCAGTGGCAATGACTTGCCTATCTATCTTGGGTTTGAAGATGTTTACCATTTCATTACATTTCAAGAAATTAGTACAAACTGTATAATGATATATATCAGGTAATAGATATATCTTTAAATAATACTTATTTTTCCTTGTTAATCTTATGTGTTTTTCATAACAAGTTTGACTAATTATTTTACAGCTATTTAGTGGAATGTTGTGCAAAAGAAGGCGTTGATCAACGGTTCGGGTTTATTTCTCCAACCTTTGTCTCACCAGTTAAACATAAAGTAGATTCGAAAGTCTATTGTAGAGAGATAGCCAACAATATTTTATGGCTCTTAACTAACGCACCAAAAGGAAAGTTATTTCTCATGCCATATAACAGTAGGAAACATTGGATCTTGGCAGTTATTGATCCGTAGGATGACTCGGTCATGTATTTTAATCCTCTTGGAAACAAATCGGGTGATGATTTTGAAGACCTAATTAAGTTGTAAGTATATTTTTATGTTCCAAATTGTGATTTGACATTAAATTATTCTTGTTTTAATTGGTTTGAACTTTGTTAAATTGTTAGGGTGCTTGATGACTGGAAGATTTTAGTGGGAAAAGGAGTAAGAAAGCGACGCAACTATGAAACATTGATCGATGCTACACGATGTCCTCTACAAGAAGGTCATGTTGAATGCAGGGGTTTTTTTTTAGCCTTTATGCGGGAAATAACCTTGACTCTTGATGGATTATCCTTACTTCAAACTAAAGATTTTTATACCAACATTGAGATGAGTTTAGTAAGGCAAGAGTGCGCTTATTTTGTAATGTGGTTCATCTACTATAGTTATGAGACAATTTATAAATTTTGTAATTTAGTGTATGTTTTTGTAATAATTGTTGTACATTCTGACACAAAATTAATTACTGATTAGCTATTATTTCAATCTAGGCTATGCAATAGATAACATATGGGATTTGTCACCTGTGGGAAATCGCATGAATTAATTTTTTTTTTCATTCAAAACTTTCCACAACCGTCTTCATGGAAAATAGTCATGGTAATTGACATAACACGTTGGCTTTTAGAGAAAACCCTAATGTTATGTTAATATTTCACGACGGTTTTCAGTAAAATCCGTCATGGAATCTCCCTCTTTACCTTATATTTGGTGCTAGTTTTGTCTATTCTACGACAGTTAAAAAATCGTCATGGAATTCAAATAGATTTCACGACCTTAGATTTCACGACGGTTAAAAAACCATCGTATCTTTCCACAACGGTTAAAAAAATCGTTGTGGTATCTTCTTTTTGTACTAGTGTATTGAATGATACTATATTTGCAAATGCTTAATTACTTGTATTAATTGATCTTTTCGGGTTTTTGTTGACTTTCACCAACTATCATGAGGGACAAAAACTTCCATACAAAATTGAAAAATGTTAACCCTACCCAAATAAAAAAATATATAATATAACCTATAAAAATTTCCACATGCAGATGATCAAAAAACCAGTAATGACCTTGACCAAGAAACAACAATACGCACTTTTTAAAGAATAACTTACTATTAGTTTTACCAGTAACTATTAGTTACTATAATCTTTTGTGGAAGTCATTCTAAAATCTCATCATCGATCTCAAATAGGCTTTTAATGGGAAACTATATTGGGAATACTTAACAAAGAATTCGACTCCGGAATCCAAATTTTTGTCTCTTTTGATTTTTCTGTTATAATACATAATTATGTCTATTTAAGTGTTTATATCAATAAAAACACTAATATTAAGGTCTTGTCAGTTATAATTTTTAAAATGCCTGACATGAAATCATTGAGGGGACACTAAAGGGTAAAAAAAAAAAAGACATGTGAGTCAAATACTTTAATTAATCATGTTCAACGATGTTTCAAGTGAAGTTTAAAACGATAAACATAAGATATCCATTCATATTTACAAATAAGGCACTCCTGGATTTGCTTTAGTTACTCTTAGTCCAGCTCTCACCGCTCATCTTGTTGCCCCCATATCTAATAGCAAGTCTCACGGGGAAGAAAAAAAAGAAGAAGAATTTATCTAAAATCATCTCATTTGACTCGACAACAATCTTGTTTTCCTTATAGATTGAACAGTCAAAACGAGTGTCTCCGTGTCATTTTCGTGTTCTTTCTTTCATGTGCAAGGAAGTGGCAACATAGAATAAGGGCTCATTTGGAGAAGCGTACTGTAACTGGTTTCAGATTTATTATTATTATTATTATTTTTGGTATTTTTTCTTAATTCAAAACTATATTTTACTATTCATATCTCCAATTGTCCATGATAAAAACTTTAAAAATCTATATTCAAGTCAAATGAGATGATTTTTTTTAATAAATTGAATATAATTACGAGAGCAACCAAACAACATCTATATTGATTTTTTTCAAATACATTTTAATTTTTTTATATATTTTTTTTACCCCAAACAATTTTTCAACCAAACACACATTTCCAAAACTCTAATTCAAATATCTCTAAAATTATATCTCCAAAATCTCCCCAAACGAACCCTAAGCGGTTGTGGACTTCTATTATGTCACACGGAACAAGAACTTTTATTAAAACTAGTTTTTAGACACTGCTTCGCACTTGTAGATTTAATGTATTGATTTAGAAAAAAAATAAAAACAGATGTAAATTTTTTTTCTATAAAAAATTAATAAATGTTAAATTTTTGAAGAAGTCAATATCTTTTCTTAATTTATTTATTGTCTCCTAAAGAATTTTACATACTAAAAAAACCAACAAGTGATTAAAAGGGAATATAATAATTTAAAGAATTACAAGAAAAAAATTTGTTGAGATATATTTGAAAAAAGTTATTTTACACCGAGACAGATTGAAAAAATTCAAAGTATTTTATACGAGCCGACTATAAATATGTAAAAGTTTTAGGGAAAAAAGTGAAAACAAAAATAAAGCAGAGAAAGAGCTAAACAACCCAACCAAAAAAAAAAAAAAAAGGGAAGAAAAAGAAAAAGAAAAAAGAAAGAAAATAAAAGTTTACAGAAAGACAAAATAAAGAGACCAAGTTTTTGAATAATATCAAAAATGAAACTCTCTTTTATAATATGAGTAATGATATATATTATGAAAATTTTTATTATAAATATTATGAATTATCAAATGTTAAAATTCTATTAATTTCTACAAAATTAAAATGAATATTTTATCTTTATTTTTTTTAACATCTAATAAGTTACTTTTTAATTCCGTATATGTGAATCATTTTCCTTATAATATAGTTAGTTATAGATGTATATATAGATTAAAAGAAAAGAAAAAGAGGCAAGTTGCGAGCGGAAGAAGAGAAGGAAAAAAAAATAGAGAATATATTAAGAAAGAAATATCTTAATAGAGATAAATTCAAAGAAAAACAATTTAATTAAAAAAATATAAATGTAACGGACGAGAGTAAAAGATAAAAAATCAAGAGAAAGAAAAAAAAAAAGGAAAAAGGAAAAAGGAAAAAACAAAACAAATATATACAAGTTGCAAACGAGAAGCATAAAGAAGCAAAAGTAAACAAAAAGTTAAAAAATCAAATAGTAGCAAATAACGACAAAATACATGAACGAAAAAATGGAACAATGAAAAAGGTAACTAACTTTTTATAGTAGGTATAGATTTAGAAAAGTCAAATATCTTAACTCGGCACGAGCCGTGATGAACCCCACCATGGCTCGATCTCAGTCGGGATAAGCACTGAAATCATTACTATTTGATTTTCTTTATTTAGACATAGGTAAAACTACTAATATTCCAACAAAAGTATCTTATAGTCATTTTCCTCTTTTAAAACTGGATTATGCTTCTATGAGAAGGTTTGGACATGCTTCGAAACTATGTGGACTGGTCTTATTTTTTTTTTTTTATTTTTTATTTATTTTTTTAAGAACACGTGGACTGGTCACTTGTTTTGAAGAATAATAGATCAACATTTTCTCTTAAAAAAAAATCAAATAAAAAGCTTTTAAACTTCCAATTAAAAAATCCAAAAGCACACACCTTTTTCATGGTACGTACCGTTGGAATATAAAAAATATGCACATCCAAAGATTTGATCTGAATAATCGCCAAGTCCTTTCCACATGGGCATGACTCATAAGAGAACCAGTTATGACATGGACCAATAAACAACAATAATCACTTTTCCAAGAGAAAATTACTTTAAAAAAAAAAAAAAACCCAAAGTCTATCTCATCTTCTTTTCTTTCTTTCTTTCTTTTTACTCATTTTTCTTTATTATTAATTGAACTTATCTTGTTTGAAAAGTGCACAAGAATACAGTATTTTAGATTTTGCGGGTAACATGTTCACTATCGACCAACCTTTTGCAAGAGAGGGAAAAAAGAATTGTCAACCCAATAAATTTCCAAGTGGTCGTTAAAGGAATCCAATTCCATAGTTAATGGAGGGCAGATATATATCTTGAGCAAAATTATTTGTTTTATGTGGTAGACACTGTAGATTTGGATAGAATATAGAAGCCTACATTTACATATGTTTCCTTTTTATTCTTTTAACTCTACTTTTTCACATTTTATTACATGCTTATGAAGTTTCAGAGTTTTTAATATGCAAGTTTTTAATTATCTAGTAGTAAAAGATAATTAACAGAAATAATTAACTAACCGGAAAAATTTAACTTGAGATGGCCCCTAAGTACCACTTCAGGTACTTCCAACTGCATATGAACTCTCTAATTTCTAAATAATTAACCGGAAAAAATTATTATAGGAATTGTACGTTTACTCTACGAGTCATATTATTATTATTACTGTTAGATTAACTTTTTAACAATATCATATATAAGTGTCACATTTTAAAAAGATTTATAATGTGAGATACAAAACTGTTTATAACCATAGATCATACCATTGAAAAGTTGACTCCAACGATTAAGATAACACCAAAAACTTGTCCTAATCAATTAGTACCAAAAAGTCGAAACTAACTATTTTTGTTGTTTTTGTGTATTGAAAAAATATATATATTTTTGTTTTTGAACAAGGCTTTACATTAAGAAGAACCATGAGAGTAACCTCAATATGACAATGTGTCGTCCTCAATTCAGACTACATAGTGGCCGGTCATTTAAATCGGAAAAAGATTTTGGGACATAAATAGCAAACAGAAAATAAGGTAATAAACCGTTCACATGAACCAAGTTGCGACTCCAAAAAATGAAAAATAAAAGGGGATACCCGTTTTGGGAAAATGTGAGAAAACCTATAAAACTTGAATTTTAATTGCTGTGATAAAAAGTACGAATTATCCCTAGTCCCAAGTTCCAAAAAAAAAAAAAAGCCAAATTTTTATCTTATATATCTATACTAGTTGTATATGCATACTTCACATGTATAGATTTAGTTTGTTACATAAATATGTATATTATTTTTCAAGTTTTTTTTTATTTATTTAAAAAGAATGTAGATATAAAATTTCTAAATGAAATGAGTAAATCAAAAGTATTTCATCCAAAAAAGGAAAAAAAATGAAAAAAAAAACCCCACAAAAGGACAAAATAGAAAAACCAAAATTTTAAATAGTAAAAAAACTTGAACTTTATATAATAGTAATAGGTAATAATTTAACAAAATTGGATGAAGATTTTTAATCAATAACTTATAATTATGTTTTTGTTTTTTCAAACCTCCACCATTCTTTTTTTTTTTTTTTTCCCTTTAAGATAAAACAATTTTTGATAAATAACGCTTTTATCTATGGCTTTTACAAACCACCAAAGCATTAATTCTAACCTTAACTGATCAATATCTGCCATATATGAGGTAGAAGTGCATTGAAAGATTTCCCCCATGGAGAATCTCAGAAAATAATTCAACTTAGTAATTATAGATCTTTATTACCATAAAATTATTACCCTAAAATTCTTGTCTGTACATGCATAATATCATGACCCTCTTGATTCTTTTAAACGGTAAGAAAAGGCCAAACTCAAAAAACAAATAATAAAATGGTAGATAAGACAAAAAGGATTTATGGAAATTTCAAACCATCATTTTCTATGCCAAAAAAATGCGGCTAATATTTCAAATTTGCATGCCAGTTCACCAAATAACAAATGATGAGAATCTGGCTAATCAAATAAACTCCTATTTGTCGTTTAATCAACATATATATATTTATAAAAATTATCTCTGATATGACGGTCGAACAAATATGATAATATTATATCTTATTATAAATAGTTAATTTATTATGTAATTTTTTTATTAAAAATTTTATAACATAGATTATTTAGAACTATTAGCAACGGGCAAATATCATTAAAAAAATAATGTACTAAAATCAATTAATTGATACAATAACTTACAAAAAAAAATTAACAGATATTCTCTCATAGGTATTTCAAATTATAATTTTCTTAAAATCTTGAAAGCAAGTTAATTGTCGCAAAGTTGTGAAGAATTCCACAGCCATAAAAAAAAAAACACACATGGATTAATTTTCTAAGCCTTTGAAAATAAAAAATAAAACAATTATTACAATTTCTATTTAAATTTTCATATATATATAAGACCAAGACACACCCTCAAAAATAAATAAATAAATAAATAAATAACTATGATACAAGAGAATGTATGATAGTTTCTTCACTTATTTGAAGCGAATATAAAATTTCCTTATACATCGTATACCCTCGATATATATGTACAATTTAATTACTTCGTTTCTCAATCAGTTTACTTATTTAAGTTTATATTTGGTACACCAGTTACATCCAAATGCAATCGTCTTTTTACAATTTTAACTATTCACAGTTTTCTATTACAATTTTGTAACTCAAACTTTAAAAGTCCATAACTTTTCATATACAAGTTTAAATGGGATGAAATTTTTTTTTAAATTACAAAGAATTTCGAGACGAATAAAACAAATTCCGTATTAATTTTTTTTCTGAATAAATTTCAAGTTTTTACAATTTTTAGCTCCAGCCATTCAAACTTGTGCATCAAACGTATGACAATTCAACTCAAATACAACTCAAAAAACTTAAGTTAAACCCGTGCACCAAACGCATGCTCAATCTCATGAATGATATAGATTTAAAAAATAGCAAAAAAGAAAAAAAAAGAAAAAGAGAAAAGAAAGAAAGAAAAACTAATTTATTTTTCCCTAAAAAAAAAAAACTAATTTATTCTAATTCTGGTGCAATTCAATTAATTTATGGCTTTGAATTGTCGTTCAATTAAAAAGTCTTTCATCACCTTATGCGTTAAGTTAGAATGGCTGTCCTTTGAAATTAATTAAAGATTTCTTTCAAATAAAAACAAGAATGTTGGAGACGAAATTTTATATTCACGCGGTTTGTTTGATTGTTTAGTCAATCCGCAGAAATAAATAATCTATACGCAACCAGGGACGTAATGGATATCTTTTCTGCTTTTTTAGGAGGAGTTTAAATTCTGATATCCAAAACTCCATTTTTAAGGTCTTTATCTGAACAATGAACTATACAGCGTTGAATTTGTGATTATAAGAATAATGATCTTTATTAGTGGACTCTTACATTTCAACTATACAATTGTATCACCAATAATCTACTTTTCCATGATGAAGAGGAAAAAAAAAAAAAGAAAAAAAAAAAGTAGAAAGAAGTAATTTACAAGCAACGAAAGGACTAGTTCTGCTTCTGATAACTAATTTTTGTTCGGAGCAACAATCCATAAAATCCTAAAACTTTTTTGTAGAAAGAGCCTGATGTAAGATCGAGGCAAAAGAAATAGAATTTGTATTAAAAAAAAGAAGAAGAGAAAATTACCTAAATAGTCATAATTTTTTCATTTAATGACTAACATGACACAAATTTATTCATTTTGACCAATATGACATAAACTTTATTTTTATTTATTTTGATTTGTCATATTGGTCTAGTTAAATTTTTGTGTCATGTTAGTGTAATAATCTTTAAATTTGTGCCTTTTTAGGTGCTTTCCGAGAGAGAGAACCAAGAAGATAATAATCTTAAAAAATATAGAAACACAACCAAGAGAGAAACAAAACAACTAGAAGGGAAATCGGATAATTCAGTAGTCCATAGTTGTTATATTGTTTGGTTCGGTGTTTTCTTGAATACTAGGCTCCGTTTGGTTAGCAGGTTTGGTTCCAACTTTTCAACTCAAATTTTGTCTTTTTCCTCAAAAGTCTTTGTCTTTTTCCCAAAAAGTTTTTTTGTTTTTTCTGAAAAGTCAACAAAATTTACTATTTCAACTTCAAAATATCAACTCAAACCTGCGAACCAAATGGACCCTATATTATTTTTATGGTTAAACAAAGGTCTTTGTCCAAAAAAAAAACAAAACAAAACAAAACAAAACATGAAAAAAAAAATAATAATAAAACAAGACAACAAATAAGGTTGGTCGGGCTATAGACCAGTAAATCGATATATATATATATATATATGTGTGTGTGTGTGTATATACTAAATTAGAAATACATTCAATATAAAGGGTAAAATAAATAAAATTATACATAAATGTCAGTCCCAAACAGTTTGAAAATGAGTTAAAGTATTTAAAATTGGTTGAAGTCTTTAAATATTATATATGACGATCACTATGACTATAATTCTTTTTCATTTTTTTTGAGGGACTGACTATAAATATTGATCCTTGGTTAAAAAAAAAAAAAACCATAAAATCAATGATAATAGAAGCGTATGGCGACCAAATTAATTATTCTAATCATTTTCTAATTTGTCTTTTATAGTACTTTAATATGCACAAAGTAAATGTGACATAATAATAATTGGGTGGGCTGTGAGAGCAGTAAGAAATCTCACAGATGATCAGTTTTGATTTGTCTAAAAACTGACTTCTGAGATGGAGTCCAATTGAAGTACTTTAAAACAGAAGTCAAAAAAGGTTTATATATAGATTTTATTATTTAATTATATTCTTAAAAAACGAATATATAAATATATATATATATATATATATATGGTAGGAGAAGAAATCAGTATTAATAGTACTAAAAACGGATAGGATATACAGTACATACGTTTGGTATGATAAAGTGAGTATTAATATAATTCACATTTACATGTGCATTTCTTTTTACTGTTATACAATTCGATATCTCCAAACTGTGTGCATGGGAAAGGATACAATATCAATTAGTTTATATAATTTATAATCTATTTGGATCATCATTTTGAAACAATTTTTGATATTATTTAAAAAGTTTTATACAGTATTTTTTCTTAGGATTATTTGAATTTACTATTTAAATTACTTTGTTTTTCAAACTTATAGTCACAATAGAGACAACACTACTACAAAATAGAGATTCGACGACGGTTAAAAACCGTCGTGGTAATACTTAAACGACGGTTTTCTAACCGTCGTGGAATCCACAGTCGTGGTATATATTTGGATTCCACGACGGTTCGAAAACCGTCGTGATAGGTAACAATGAAAAAAAAAAAATTTACGAATGGAGCTACCACGATGGTCGAGTAACCGTCGTGGTAGGTAACAACCAAAAAAAAAAAAATTTACGAATTCCCACTAGATCAACACTTTTTTCCGGAACACATTTAAATCACAAAATCAACACTTTTTTTTTCGGAAATTTCCCAAATCCGTACCTTAGCCAACCAATTTAATTCAATCTAAAACACAACCACAATGAACAATCACCGAAAATGTAGGGGACGGATTTTGACCATTTCGGACGGAATATTCCCAACTCAACAATCAACAAAATCAACATTTTGGACGGAACATTTTATCAACAACCACAATCAACAAAATCAACATTTTGGACGAAAAATTCCCAAATCCGTGCATTACCCAAGCAATATACATTACAACTTACCGGCTTGTCGAGCGTCGGTATGGGCAGAGTGCGGCGAGAGAGAGAGGGAAAGCCGCGTGAGTTCCTTGGTGGACCCGTCGGAGAATGTAGGAGGCCGCGTGAGTGGTGGAGGAGGCCATCGGAGAGAAATAGAGGGAATAAATTGGGTGGCTTTGGGTATGGAGTTAGAGAGTGAAAAAGTGAAAAATGCTCGGAATGTAATGGGATGGGAAAGATGATATTTTTTTGGGTTTTAATACACGCTCCAAAAAATTGAATTTAATTTAAAAAATTTCAAAATTCCCGCCTTAGTACCTATCACGACGGTTTTTGGGGAAAACCGTCGTGGTATGTAACATACCACGACGGTTTTCCCCAAAAACTATCGTGGTAGAGTCCAAAAATTTAAAATTTTTTTTTTTGAAAAAAGACCCTTCCACGACCGTTTTTTAAAAAAACCGTCGTGGAAAATGCGACAAAAACACGGAGCGGAACAGAGTTTCCGAAAACCGTCGTGGAAGCCGAAGTTTCCACGATGGTTATAAAAAACCGTCGTGGAAGAGCATGCTTCCACGACGGTTTTTAATAACCGTCGTGGAAGCTTGCAAAAAAAAACAAAAAAAAAATTTTTGCAAAAAAAAAAAAAAAAAAAAAAAATTTTTAAGCTTCCACGACGGTTATAAAACCGTCGTGGAAGAATGGGATTCCACGACGGTTTTAAAACCGCCGTGAAAGCAAAAAATTTTTTTATTTTTTTTTTTTGCAAAATTTTTTTTTTTTGTTTTTTGCAAGCTTCCACGACGGTTATTAAAAACCGTCGTGGAAGCATGCTCTTCCACGACGGTTTTTTATAACCGTCGTGGAAGCTTCGGCTTCCACGACGGTTTTCGGAAACTCTGTTCCGCTCCGTGTTTTTGTCGCATTTTCCACGACGGTTTTTTAAAAAACGGTCGTGGAAGTTCCGTCGTGGAATCCACATTTTGTAGTAGTGCAATACGCATATTTATCATTACTTTTCAAAATTTTGTAATGTGTTATGATCGAAAAATATCAATTTCAGTATTTGAAGTGCTAAATAAAGTGTTGAGATTACATATACAACATATGCACGTATATGATTTCATCACAAGACATACCATTTGAATCTTCTATTCAAGTTATTAAAATAAAAGAAAAAAAACAAAAACAAAAACAAAAAAACACCCTTAATCCAAAGTTCATGATAAAAGTAGTATATATTTACAAACAAATGGTATCAGTCATATGATATTGCCTTCATCAGTAAATTGTGATAGTTTTCAAATACAATGTCTAAGTAAAAATATATACATTTCAAGCAAAAAAAAAAAAAAAAAGAGTAAAAATCTATACATGTATATATTTGAAACAAATAATTATTACATATAGTTGTTGTAACAACGTAGCAGTTTAATAAACATATGTAGTGAATAGTTTTAGAAATTTCTTTTCTTATAATAAATACATTCATAGTCTTTCGGCAACAAAAACTATATATGTATGGTCATCTTGAATACATTAACTCTAGCAATATAGTAGTTTCAATTGCATCACTACTATAACTTAGCAATTTTAATCAAATGATATATTCACAAGGTATTTAATAGAAAGATATTCTTACAACTTTAACATGTTTTCAAACATTTTACTATATTGAAACGTAATAATACACAAAAGTTGTAAGTTATTTTGGAGATTTGATGTTTTAAAACTATGATTACTGGTAAGATAATATTATTTTTTTAATTATTGACAATGCAAATAATATGATAGGGTACGAAATTTGTAGTGCTTTTATTTAAACTCTCATATTTGTATTAGGCTCAATTTAGTTTTACATTTTTTTTTTGAATACTTGTTCAAATGATCTCTCAACTCCTTAAAAGGTGACGATTTAATCTTCGTTTTTTTAAATTTGACCAAAAATCTCTAAACTCTAAAAATGTTTACAATTATAGTCCTTTATGTCAAAAAAATGTAAAGTTTTTAATGGAATATGATTTTGGGGAGTTCTAACATTTAGAGATATGTATTATATATAGAGAGGATATATATCTCTATTGTAAATAAACTTAAAACAGATGGTTGATTTTTTTTTTTTTTTTTTAAACAAAACTGTACGTGATAGGGCCTCTTCCTACACCAATGAATATCTTTGGGATTGACAACAAATTCTTTTAAAACTGGCTATTTATTCGTTTCCAAAAATATTTGCAATTGAATAACTAGCTCTACGAAAGAATAAGAATAGACAGAATGGAATTAGAAAATAGCTATATTGTATATAAACTCCATTAATGTAAGTAAACTCTAACTATGGATGAGAGAGAGGGGGGGGGGGGGGGGGGGGGGGGGGGTGGTGGTGGTGGTGGTGAGGAATCTCTATTTGACTAGCCCTTCCTATACAAACGAATTTCGTTGGGGTTGACAATAAATATTGTTTTAAAATGGACTATTTATCTCTTTATATTAAAAGTATTTCAAAAATACCTGAAATCGAGTAAATGGCTCTACGTAAAAATAGATAGTATCAAATTGGAAAATTAAAAGACATATGAACGTAAGACTTTTAGTCATCATTTTGTGGAGAAGTGTTAGGTATTAAATATTGGACACTTCTAACTGAATTGGTGAATGTTATGCTCTAAACCGTCTTATTTTTGTTTATATATATATATATGTATATATTAGTTTTATAAATTATTTCAATTTAGTATGATTTTGATTAAAAAAGTTTAAAAACACGCAGTATTACATGCTCATAAAGTAATCTAGTGTACAAGGTTCTTAATGAAAAGGCTAAATTGTACCAGTGTCCCTGTAATTATCACATTATTCTAATGCGCGACCTGGAATTTTTAATTTTAAAAATTTACATAATGAGCATTTAAATCTGTATCTAACCCTTTGATAGCAATATTGATTTTTTTTTTATATATATTGAAATTGACACTTAATTTGTAAATAAGTCATTAATTAAGAGTATAAAATGTAATATTATTAATCCATCTTAACCCAAATTTATATTTAAAAAAAACTAATTTAAAATTTTACATTTTGATAAACATAATTATATATCTTATTCTTGATAAATTTAGAATAAAATAGATAAAAATGATAATTCATATTATAATTAATGACTCATATACAAATCACATGTCAATTTCCTTCAAAGGGTTAGAATTCTCAATGAGGTAACTTGCTACAAATTGATAATGCAAATTCTCAAAATTAGAAAAGGAAATTGTAGCATACAACATATTTCATATGTATTTTTAAAATTTATAATAGGTTTTTTAAAATATGATAAATTATAGCACATTTGTTAGGGTAAATCCTTGGATTTGTTAATAAATTATTGAATTTTTGTGTGTGTGTAAATAACAGATTTTTAATTTTTAAACAAACTTCCGTGCACAGTTTAATATTGAGACAGAAAGAGAAACGAGGAGAGATGGGAGAGAGAGAGAGAGGAGGAGAAGGAGGGAGGAGAGACAATTTTTAATATTGTGTGCGTTATCTGATAATGTTATTATATCATGTTTAAAATATTATATTATATTTATAATTATTTTTCTAAAAAATGCTATTCTACATTTCTCTCAAATTCATAATGTAAATTGTAACTATATAAGAAATTCAAAGAGCACTGATGTAAAAAACCTAGGGAAAAAATTATCTCCCTGTTTTTTTGCCCCTAAGAGAAGATTATCCTAAATTCTCCACCATTAGTTTCTGAAAAGATGTTGATAACACACGTTAAGCAAGTGGTGAATAAAATCACTAATTAATTAAAAAAGGA
>BKCH01000770.1:0-29222 GCA_008635985.1 Ficus erecta
CGAGAGTATAACAATACAAACAAACGAAAGTCCAATAAAGTGAAAATGAGAATTTTGTCAAATTTTGGGATAAAATAGAAATTTCTTAAAACTGTTTGAGGTTGTTTTTTTTATATACTAAAAAGGTGATTGTTTCTATGTTGTTCTAGTAGAAAGCAAGATATAGAGAATTTAAAGCAGCTACGTGCAAAACAGTAAGGATTTGGAAAAAAATAATAAAAATAGAAAAAAATAGAGAAAAGAAATATTCATAAGAAGAATGGTCAGTTTAAAATACTACTCTAACTGTCGGGTGTCGCTTAAATCAGGACACGGTGCCGACGGTGTACTAGAACAACGTCGACTGACAGAAAAATCCCAGATTATTGAATTCCTGTAAGTACAGATCTCACCTACAACATAAAACCATGAATGTTTGTTGTGTTGGTGTGCATATGTGGTGAATTATGTGCTAATTATGTGAATATGATTACGATGCCTCAATGTTAATGTTAGTCAAATATTTTTTTTATGATGTTGTGACATGTCATATTTGCATGATCACTCACTTAATTATATGAGGCTAATGAAAGTGAAATGTTAAAAAAAATGTCGTACCAACCTCCACTCAGGTGAGGTAAAATTCATGAATGATTTATGTATGACTTTGGGTATAACTGGAGGGTCGCTCCCCCAACTACCCAATGGTCGCGCGCACCTGGTACGTACACAATGGGGCCCAATAAGTTTATAAGCAAAAGACTTTAGAATTGCATAAAATGTCATGCTAATTATTCATGCATTGTGAGATTTATATCTGTACTTGCTGGGCGAAAGCTCATTTAAGAAATTTATGTTGTAGGTAATATAGGTAAGAAACCCGTGATCAACTGAAGGGATAAATGGACAAGACAGATGATGTGACAGTGGAGGAAGAGGGTTTATGGATATCACCTTGTAAAAAAAAAAAAAAAAAAAAAAAAATTTCCGCAGCTTAAAAAAAAAAAAAAAATGAAATGGTTTGTAATATATGGTACTATGATACTTTACTTATGTTTTTTTTTTTTAACACTCTATGAATAGTTATCTTATAGATAGTAAGTTAACAAGTAACAAATATATAAAAAAAAAAAAAAAAAAAATTCCTGAATTTTTAGAAAGTAATACAAGTTAAGTTTACGTACGTAACGGACGGCTCCTCTCCCAAGGGGGGGGGTTGTCACAGTTGGTATCAGAGCCCAAATCCTGCCATCCTACTCCACTCTGTCGCACATCAGTTTTGATTGTTCATGTAAGTTAGATGTTTATATATATACTTACTCGTGACTTGTGATCTTTAATTTGTTTTAGAAAATGATTATCTCATGGAAGACGGAGCTTCCTTTGCACCATCACACCCACCACCAGTGGATGCTAATATACCTGTAGCCGGAGAACCTTATGGACCTCGTATGGGTTCTCGGGCTGTGGCAGCGTTTCGAGCTTGTCTGCCAGATACTTATGATGGTAGTACCCTTCCCTATCGATTGGGAAATTGGCTCCACCAGTTGGAGTCGATTTTCCTATCATGCGATTTTGACACCACTGAATGGACTGGACTAGCTGTCATACAACTAGTTGGTGAAGCTATGGAGTGGTGGAGGACCGTTGGTACCTTTCCACGAGAGACCTCATGGCAAACTTTCTGTTATGGCATTACCCACCGTTTTCCGGTTGACGAGCCACCAGTAGCCACACCCTTAGCTATGCCTGCTTCACCGCCACCCCAGCCTGCTATCTCCTTTACGACTGCGAGATTGGCTGTGATGCGAGTCTTGCGATGGAAGGCTCGAGAGGGAGAGGAACTAGAGAGTTATCTCCAGCGTTTCATCCAAGAGATAGTCAATGCTTCCTCGATTCCACTTACTGAGGAGGAGCAGTGTTTCCATTTCTGGCAGGGATTGCCGGAGCAGGTGCGGGCACGAGTATATGCAGGTACTCGCCTTAGTTTTGACCACTTGGTTTCTGAGATTTACTACGTGGAGATGGGCCTTCAGGAGGAAAGGCGCGCAGAGGAGGAGCGCCGAGAGCTTGACCAACGTACCGAGGCGCGACACCAAAAGAAGAAGCTTCAAGAGGATAAGCACATGATGAGATCTACTACCTTTGGGACGGTAGACCCGCATAAAGGAAAAGCAAAAGCTGGTACCAGTCACATTTATATCGATAGCGATGAGGATGATGATCCTGTTGAGTTCCAGGAGAACACTCAAGATACTTGAAGGAAGATAGACATAATTCTGCACCATGGCTAACATGAGCATCTTTTTTTTTTACTGCTGATCTTGGTTAAAAGATCTGGCATATGTAGAATATTTTTGGGACTTATGTGTAAAGTATCTATGTAATATAAGGGGATGAATGACTTGTAAAAAAAAATGTGTGAAATGTATCTATTTTGATAGCATCTCCTATGATCAAGCTATGTATGTTTTGCAGGTGATAGCAGAATGTATATATAACTGCTTATGACAGTGAATGTATGTATGACATGATACGTAAATGAATATAATCATGTGATGACTATAATCTTGCTACTATACTTTTTGTTAATAATCTCTATTACACAAGGAAATTTTGAAAAGAAACCATGTTCTCCTTTTGTTCTTGGAAGGTAGGCCGTCATACACGGAAACATGGTTCGCCCACGTGCTGCAGCGGCCAGAGTGCCACAAAATGTGGAGATGGCTGAATTAATTGCCAACCTGCAAGCTAGATTGGATGCTCAAGAACAAGAAAATCAAGTCATTCGACAACAATTAGCACAGCTGACTCAGCAGCAGCCTCAAGTTGAAATTCCACCTCCACCAGTAGTGCCTGCTGCACCAGCTGTTCCAGTTAATCCTAATGCACGACCCGTGGTTTATCAAGAGCCACTTTTTGAACGGTTTCGTCGCATGAAACCGCCTGAGTTTGAAGGGTCAACTGATCCTCTTGAAGCAGAAGAATGGTTGACTTCTCTCCAAATTATCTTGAACTTTATGAATCTCACCGAACAAGAGAAAGTACTATGCGCCTCTTATGTGTTGAAGAAGGATGCACGCTATTGGTGGGAGACTGTTTCATTGAGAAGAAATGTGATGGCTATGACATGGAATGAATTCTTGGGAGAATTTAATGAAAAATACTACAACATAGTATGCATGAGAACCCAACAAAATGAATTCAATGACTTAAAGCAAGGAACCATGTCGGTTACGGAGGCTTGCCAAAAGTTTGACCGTCTGGCTCGACTTTGCCCCTATCTTGTGCCGACCGAAGGGGAAAGAGTAAGGAGAATGATACGAATGTTTCGGCCAGAGATAGCTGTAGTAGTTGACAGTGGTGATAGACCTCCACTCACTGTAGCTGAATGTGTTAGTCGAGCACTCCGAGCTGAGTTTCATCTGACTGAGGCTAAGGAAGAAAAAGCTAGATATTGGGAAGCCAAGAAAAAAGAGAAAGGTGCGAATACGCAGAATCCAGGAAGCAGTCAAGGTGGACCATGGAATAAAAACAAGCAGAATAATCAGAACAACAACAAGAGAAATGCGAACTTTAATGAGAATAAGAATCAAAATCAGAGGAACCAACAGCAGAAAAGAAGTAATAGTGGAAACAATAATCCCAGCTACCCAACTTGTGTTAAATGCGGCAAGAAACACCCCGGTGAATGTAGAATGGGAACAAATAGTTGTTACATTTGTGGTAAAGAAGGCCATTATGCTAATAACTGTTACTTCAACAAGCAAAATCAGCCGGGGCAAACTCAACAGAGACAGCAAGGGAACTAGCTCCATGGCCTCCAAGCTAAGATCGAGGGTTCACAGATTAGCCAAGGACGCCTCGAAGCCCCTCCAGCTCCAAATGCTCACATCTGTGCTTATACCAAGAATGATGTTGAAGCTGGAACATCAAATGTGGTGACAGGTCAGCTTTCTGTTGCAAACCATGATGCTCATGTTTTATTTGATTCGGGAGCTTCCCATTCTTTTGCATCATGTGCCTTTGCTAAAAAACTCGATCAAGCCACCGATAGAATTGAACAGACTTTTCGAACTACCTTACCCTCTGGGGAGGTATTACTGTCTGATTATTGGCTACGACATATACCGATAATTATAGCTGGTAGAGAATTGTTTGTTGATTTAGTCATATTAGAAATAGTGGACTACGATGTCATCTTAGGAATGGATTTCCTAGGAAAGTATCATGCTTCCATAGACTGCCGAGGGCGAAAGGTTGTTTTTCAACCCGAAGGAATTGAGGCTTTCAACTATGTCGACACTTCCAGTAAACCACAGAAGTGGATGATAAGTTCATTAAAAGCCAAGAAAATGATATCCAGCGGATGTGATGGGTATTTGGCTTACGTTATGGATACTTCAAAAGAAGAAAAGCTCCTGCCGAAAGATTGTACCTATAGTTAAGGAGTTCATTGAAGTTTTTCCTGAGGAATTACCAGGATTACCACCAGATCGAGAGATTACTTTCGAAATTGAATTGCTTCCAGGTACGGCTCCGATATCGAAGGCACCATACCGGATGGCACCTGCTGAGCTCAAGGAACTTCAGACACAATTGCGGGAGCTACTTGATAAAGGTTTTATTCGTCCAAGTTATTCACCATGGGGAGCACCTGTTTTATTTGTGAAGAAGAAAGATGGCTCGCTTAGAATGTGCATTGATTATCGTGAGCTCAATAAGGTCACAATAAAAAATAAGTACCCACTTCCGAGGATTGATGATCTTTTCGACCAACTTAAGGGAGCAGCAATATTTTCAAAAATTGATTTGCGATCGGGGTATCATCAGTTGAAGATTAGGGACAGTGATGTTCCTAAATCAGCCTTTCGAACACGTTACGGACATTATGAGTTTTTGGTTATGCCGTTTGGGCTAACTAATGCTCCAGCAGCCTTCATGGATCTTATGAATCGAGTTTTTGAGAAATATCTGGATAAATTTATCATAGTCTTTATAGATGATATTTTGATATACTCGAAAACCCGAGAGGAACATGAAGAACATTTAAGGATCGCTTTGCAGACATTAAAGAATCATCAACTTTTTGCAAAATTCTCCAAATGTGAATTTTGGCTGGACAAGGTTCATTTTCTTGGACATGTTGTCTCTAAGGAAGGAGTGTCAGTGGATCCTATAAAAATCGAAGCAGTTAGTAGATGGCCAACACCAAAAAGCGTAACTGAAATACGCAGCTTTCTAGGCTTAGCCGGCTACTACAGGAGGTTTGTGGAAGGATTCGCAAGACTAGCTGCACCTCTCACAACACTCACTCGTAAGGACAAGAAATATGAATGGGGTGAGAAATGCGAGGAAAGCTTCCAAGAGTTAAAAAGGAGACTCACTAGTGCGCCTGTTCTCACAATTCCGTCAGATGAGGGAAAGTTTGACATTTACAGTGATGCTTCAAAGATGGGCTTAGGAGCTGTTCTGATGCAGAATGGTAAAGTCGTAGCTTATGCGTCACGTCAACTGAAAGAACACGAAAAGAACTACCCAACTCACGACTTGGAGCTGGCAGCGGTGGTTTTTGCACTCAAAATATGGCGACACTACCTCTATGGGGCGAAATGTTTGATTTACACTGACCACAAGAGTCTCAAATACTTGTTCACTCAAAAAGAACTCAACATGAGGCAGAGAAGATGGTTAGAATTGGTCAAGGATTATGATTGCGAGATTCTTTATCATCCAGGAAAGGCGAATAGAGTCGCAGATGCTTTGAGCCGAAAGTTTTCACCTATAACCCACATGCCAATTGATTCCTTGCCTACATCTCTTCAAGGAGACATAAACAGTTTGAAGCTGGAATTCATTTCAGGACAGTTATCAGCTTTACTTCTTCAACCATCGATTTTTGATGAAATAAGAAAAGCTCAAGAGCTAGATTCAACCTTGATCAAGCATAAGGAAGAGGTTGTCGAAGGAAAAGAGTCTGATTTTAATCTTTCAGCTGATGGAATTCTCCACTTCAGAAAAAGGTTGTGTGTGCCTGATTACGTAAAGTTGAGAAAGCAGATTCTCTTAGAAGCTCACAAGACTCCATATTCTATACATCCAGGAGCAACAAAGATGTATCAAGACCTGAAAGAACACTTTTGGTGGAAGAGAATGAAGAACGACATAGCTGAATTTACCAGTCAATGCTTAACTTGCCAGAAAGTTAAGGCGGAACACAAGCGACCAGCAGGAGAATTGCAGCCCCTTGAAGTCCCAGAATGGAAATGGGAGCAAATAGCAATGGATTTTGTTATTGGCTTACCAAGGACCAGTGAAGGATATGATGCCATCTGGGTAATTATTGATAGACTAACGAAATCAGCGCACTTTTTACCAATAAAAGTCACGTACACGTTGGAAAAATTGGCAGATCTTTACGTATCGGAGATCGTCAAGTTACATGGCATTCCTTTGTCTATCGTTTCAGATCGTGATAGTCGCTTTACCTCTACTTTTTGGAAGAGTGTACAAAAAGCTATGGGTTCTGAATTGAAGTTTAGCACAGCTTTTCATCCTCAGACAGATGGTCAATCTGAGCGAACCATTCAAATCCTCGAAGATATGCTTCGTGCATGTGTCATGGATTTCAAGGGATCTTGGAACAAGAAGTTGCCATTGGTAGAGTTCTCCTACAACAACAGCTACCAATCTTCGATAGGCATGGCACCCTATGAAGCTCTTTATGGAAGGAAATGCAGATCTCCTGTTCATTGGTATGATACCAGAGAAAAGCAACTTCTGAAGACAGATTTTATTCAAGAAACTACGGAAGCTGTAAAGAAGATTCGCCAAAGGATGGAAGAAGCACGAAGTCGTCAGAAAAGTTATGCTGACATACGAAGAAGGCCATTGGAGTTTGAGGAAGGAGATTCAGTATTCCTTAAAGTAGCTCCTATGAAGGGTGTAATGCGCTTCGGAAAGAAAGGAAAGTTGAGTCCAAGATACATTGGGCCGTTTGAAGTTACTGGACGAGTTGGCAAAGTGGCGTACAGGTTAGCTTTACCGCCGGAATTGTCAAGCGTACATAATGTTTTCCATGTCTCTATGTTGAAAAAATATGTACCAGACCCGTCACATATCATAGAACATGAACCAATTCAAGTTCAGGAGGATCTTTCCTACGAGGAACGACCGGTGAAAATTTTAGCTCGTGAGGAGAAGACTCTAAGGACTAAGACTATACCTCTTGTCAAAGTGCTTTGGCAGAATCATGAAGTAGAAGAAGCCACATGGGAGCGAGAGGATGAAATGAGAGCAAAATACCCCCACTTGTTTTAATTTTCGAGGACGAAAATTTTTAAGGAAGGGTGATTGTAACGACTGGAAAATTCACGACATTAATTTCTGAGTTAAACAGAAATTAAACTGTGATTTTTCTGTAATAAAGATGTAAATTCCTGTAATTTTATAATTCAGTATGTCTCTATGTCACTAGTTAAATTTTTTTCTCTATGCAAGGAATTTGGGAATTTAGGAAAATTTCCATAAAGATCATAAATAGATAAAAGTGATCATGAAAATCCCAATAAAGAATGCCAAGTCCATCATACAGCTTTATCATGTAAAAGAAGTGAAATTTATAATTTTTCTGAATCGAATTACAACAGTCAGAATTTAATTCTGAACTGTAAAAATAAAATAAAATAAATAAAATAATAATAATAATAATAAAAAAGTAAAATTGTTTTAACAGTTTAAACATATAGATATTTTTAAATATCAAAAGTTGTTTGAACAGTTTTTAAATATATATATATATATGTATATATATATATATATATTTTTCAGTTTAAAATTTACTATGTTGAATCATAATATATTGTAAATGACTGCTGAATAGGATAAGGATTAAAGTGTAATTATCTTCAAGGATCAAGGGTTAAGATTACATGAATTTTAATCTAATGGCCCATGCTTTGACAAGTATGACTTAATGGATAAGTTAAACAAAACAAAAAAAAAAAAAAAAAAAAAGGGGAAAAGAAGCAAGCTGTCATCCACTTAAAGTAAACACAAGGAAAGACAATTGCTTCTTCATCTCCAGAATACAATACACGTCTGGAGACAGAGAAGTAGAAGGGAAAGAAAAAAAAAAAAAAAAAAAAAAAAACGTCTGGAGACAGGGAAAAAAAAAAAAAAAACAAAAACAAAAAACAAAAAAATCCCTCTAAATCTTCATGCTTGGTTCTCTAGCAAGTTTTTATTCAAGAGATCAAAGTGTTTGGCAGTCATAAAAGGTAATAAATTTGCAAAATTTTATGTTTTCTTTTAGTATTATTTTGAGAAATTTCTATTCTAAGAACTGAAAATTTATTGTCTAGTTTCTATCAAGAAATCAAAGGATTTTCAAGGAGGTGCTATAAGCTAAAAATCAATTTGAAGGAAGCTAGGTAAGATACTCAAATTTGTTCTTTTCTTGAAATTGGATTATGTGATTTTAGGAAAAAAAAAAAAAAAAAAAAGTAAAGGGATGAATGTATATGTATGTAAACTATTTCGGTGATGGACTTGGTTTAATGAACTAGTTGGGAATCATGAATATGTGTATGTTGTGAAATATCTCCATGCTTGTATGATTAGTTGAAGTTATGGTTTGAATATTTTTTTAGCCAAAAGTCATGAAGCTAATGAAATATCATGTGTTTGGAATGGTTATGGTACAAGAAACAAACTTTTTATACAAAGTTTGTAGTTTAGTAGATAGAAAGTTGACAACTTTTGTTTGTGTGTTGCTCATGAATGGATTTTAGTGAGAAAGGTTGATGTAAGTATATATATATATGGAAGTCTATTCTTATTTTAGACTCTGGGATTTTTACAAGGGATGCATGTGATAGGAAATTGATTAGTGAAAGTTTTATGTGGAAAAAGTGTTAGATGAGCACTTTTCGAAAAGAAATTTATAAAATCAAGTTAAGAAAAAAAAAAAAAAAAAAAAAAAGGAAACAAATTTGTAAACTGGATGTTTCAGTGTGAGTAATTGTTTCAATTGTCTTAAACTACTTATAGGCGAAGAGGTATAACAATACAAACAAACGAAAGTCCAATAAAAGTGAAAATGAGAATTTTGTCAAATTTTGGGATAAAATAGAAATTTCTTAAAACTGTTTGAGGTTGTTTTTTTTTATATACTAAAAAGGTGATTGTTTCTATGTTGTTCTAGTAGAAAGCAAGATATAGAGAATTTAAAGCAGCTACGTGCAAAACAGTAAGGATTTGGAAAAAAATAATAAAAATAGAAAAAAATAGAGAAAAGAAATATTCATAAGAAGAATGGTCAGTTTAAAATACTACTCTAACTGTCGGGTGTCGCTTAAATCAGGACACGGTGCCGACGGTGTACTAGAACAACGTCGACTGACAGAAAAATCCCAGATTATTGAATTCCTGTAAGTACAGATCTCACCTACAACATAAAACCATGAATGTTTGTTGTGTTGGTGTGCATATGTGGTGAATTATGTGCTAATTATGTGAATATGATTACGATGCCTCAATGTTAATGTTAGTCAAATATTTTTTTTTATGATGTTGTGACATGTCATATTTGCATGATCACTCATTTAATTATATGAGGCTAATGAAAGTGAAATGTTAAAAAAAATGTCGTACCAACCTCCACTCAGGTGAGGTAAAATTCATGAATGATTTATGTATGACTTTGGGTATAACTGGAGGGTCGCTCCCCCAACTACCCAATGGTCGCACGCACCTGGTACGTACACAATGGGGCCCAATAAGTTTATAAGCAAAAGACTTTAGAATTGCATAAAATGTCATGCTAATTATTCATGCATTGTGAGATTTATATCTGTACTTGCTGGGCGAAAGCTCATTTAAGAAATTTATGTTGTAGGTAATATGGGTAAGAAACCCGTGATCAACTGAAGGGATAAATGGACAAGACAGATGATGTGACAGTGGAGGAAGAGGGTTTATGGATATCACCTTGTAAAAAAAAAAAAATTTCCGCAGCTTAAAAAAAAAAAAAAAATGAAATGGTTTGTAATATATGGTACTATGATACTTTACTTATGTTTTTTTTTTAACACTCTATGAATAGTTATCTTATAGATAGTAAGTTAACAAGTAACAAATATATAAAAAAAAAAAAAAAAAAAAATTCCTGAATTTTTAGAAAGTAATACAAGTTAAGTTTACGTACGTAACGGACGGCTCCTCTCCCAAGGGGGGGGGGTTGTCACAGTGTAAGCCGAAACTTCCACGACGGTTACATAAAACGGTCGTGGAAGGCCATGCTTCCACGACGGTTTTCTATAACCGTCGTGGAAGCTAGAAATTCCACGACGGTTAAAAAAACCGCCGTGGTATCTCAACTAAAAGTTTGAAAAAAAAATTTTAATTTAAAAAAAAAACCGTCGTGGAATTTTTTTAAAAAAAATTAAAAAATTAGCTACCAAGACGGTTTTCAGAAACCGTCGTGGAAGCGTGAATCTTCCACGATGGTTCGTGGTAGGTATGAAAGAGGGAATTTTTCCAAAAATTTTTTTTTTTTGGAAAAATTCAAAAAAAAAAAAATTTTTAATTTTTCACCCTACCACGATAGTTTTTTCCAAAAACCGTCGTGGTAGATATGAAGGTGGGAATTTTGAAAATTTTTGAAATTGTTCAATTTTTTAGAGCGTATATTAAAACCAAAAAAAAAAACCCCCTATTTCCCACCCCATTACATTCCGAGCCTTTTTCACTCTCTAATACAAACTCTAACTCTAACTCCAAACCCGAAGCCGCCCATATCCTCCCTCCATTTATCTCTCTCCGCTCCTTCTCTACATTCTAGCCGCCATTCCTCCCTCTCTCTCTAACTCCGAGCATTTTTCCCTCTCTCTCTAGTCGCCATTCCTCGCTCTCTCTCTAACTCCGAGCCTTTTTCCCTCTCCCTCTCGCAGCCATTCCTCCGTCCCCTACATTCTCTACCACTCCGCCCGTACCCACGCTTGACAATCCGGTAAGTTGAAATGCATCTTGCTCGGGTAAGGCACAGATTTGGGAATTTTTTGTCCAAAATGTTGATTTGGTTGATTGTTGATTTGGGAATTTTCCGTAGAAAAATGTACAAAATCCATCCTTTCGGTGATTGTTGATTGTCGTTGTGATTTAGATTGCTTTAAAATTGATTGGGTAAGACACGGATTTGAGAATTTTTCAGAAAAAATGTTGATTTTGTGAGTTAAATTTTCCGGATTTGCCACTCGTAGGAAATGAAATGAATTCGCAATTTTTTTTTTTGGTGGACCCTACCACGACGGTTCTACGTAAAAAACCGTCGTGGTAGGTGGACCTACCACGATGGTTTTCTTGAAAAGACGTCGTGGTAGGTCCACCTATCACGACGGTTTTTTGCGTAGAACCGTCGCGGTATGTTCTTAAATGTCCACATTTAGGCTCTGTTTTTTACCTATTCCACGACGGGTAAAAAACCGTCGTGAAATCTGAAAAGATTCCACGACCCTGGATTCCACGACGGTTAGAAAAACGTCGTGGAAATGTTACCACGACGGTTAAAAACTGTCGTGGTATCCACATTCTGTACTAGTGTCTACAGCAGCCCAAGTTAGTTGGTGGGCCCCACGTGCATCAGAGTTGGGCCCCGCTATCGACCACTCTCTCTGTGCGCCACGTGGCCGTCGTCAGCATCTTCTTCCAATCCAAGATCGTCACATGGCAATCCTTTTGCTGCAAATTTGCTTCGAATCTCTTCTTCAGTATATTTTGTTTTTGTGCCAATTGGATATCAATGGGATCCGGATTTCTACCTCAAAAAGTCAATTTAGTTTAGTTTCCTTTTCTCTTAGTGTCTATATTATTTTTATATATATTTATTTGTAATTTTTAGTTTCTCGTTTTATTTTGTTTCCCTATTTGGCTGAGCCTCTAAAACTCTATAAATAGAGGGCTTTGATTCTTGTTTCCTTAGTTTTCTTATTAGTGTGAAGTGAGTGGTACACCTTTTTGTGAGTGAGACACCGCTAATGAAAGGCCAAGTTGGAGAAATTTTTGTCTGCAAGCGTTCTTTGCTTTAATTTCTAATCTCTTTTGTTCTTAACACTTTTTTTTTTTATTTCTTTCTTCTCTTCTATGTAATGTTTTTGATTTTTATTTTCATAGTAGCAATGGTTTTAATTATCATAATATGTGCACACAATCACTAGTGAGAGGTGGTTCCTTTTAATTATTTTTGTAAGAATATCATTTACTGTATTCTGCTGGTGGTATTTTATCGCTTTTGGATAACTTATGGAAATAATTGTGCTTGTTTTAGAGAGAGGAGATTAATTAAATCAAATAATTTTTAATTCACACTTGTGCTTCAAATTCATATTTTCTGATTACAGGTTTGGGACATGAAATTTGTAATTGAGTTATAAGATTAGAATTTTGATGTTGAATAAAAGCTTTTAAAGTTTCTCAATCTTTTTCTTTCTTTTAATTAATTATTTATTTGTTTCAAAATCAAAAAATATTTACTCGTTTTATTTTATATTGCTTATTTTTTAAAATGTTTATTTCCAATAATTTGTCTAATTTGCGTCTCTATCACCTCCTCATAGGATCGATCGTCCTCATTGTGTTACAATTGACCGCTTTATCTAGATACAATTTAGGCTTAATCAGTCATCTACATGGTAACATTGTGGATTGATGTACCTAAGATGCGTCTCTAAAATGTTTTTCCTGATTCATAACTAAAAAAAGGGAAAATTTACTTGAAATGCGGTGGTAAACATTTTACCATTAATCTCACATAATAGAGCGAGATTTACCTTGCAGCACGGCCAAGCTTGGGACACAGCGTGTGGCTCCTCTACGCCTAGGAAACCAGAACATCAATACCATCACCACAAAAATTAACATCGAAATTCACAATATCAAACCATAAACTATCCTGAAGGTCATTCTATTATTGCTTTTTATATTTTTCTTGCTGAAAACCCCGTATTGAAGGTCATTCAATTTATATCTTTCATTTCGCCAAATGAAAAATATCTCAGGCAACTGTCTTTTCAGAAAAGGTTGAAAAGGGCCGAGAAGGATTCTTTAAACAGTTACTTCAAGTTCAACCACAGACAGAGATGAAAAGCGAAAGAGAAGATAGGCCGTGCTTTGAGCCCTCGGAGAGGGATTGTTTGAGCTGAAGGGACGAGATGTTAAGGAAAAGACTCTTGCAAAACGAAGGGATATTGGTTTTGAGGAGAGTGGTAGCTTCGGGTGATCATCAAAAGGCAAGCAGCAAGCCAAAATCTTAAAAGAATTCAGGAAGAAATTACTTGGGAGCAAATAGATGAAAACAGGAGTGAAAATGGCAGGCTTGGAGATCCAGAGAAGGGAATACCCATACAGGAAAAGAATCAGTAGGAGGCAAAGTCGAAGTATTTGTTGTCTAAAAGATTTTAGAGGGAAAAAAAGCTATCGAGAAATATGTTAATGGTCCTGGAGATGATGAAAAGTTTAACGGTAACAGCATTGATGTCACAGATTGTAATATGTCTGGATTCAGGAAACCAGTGGGAACTGGAAAAGAAGTCGACAAATGCAAGTAAGAGGCTTAATGATGGAGATAGGCAGGGCTTTTGATTATTATTGGTGCCGCACTTCTGGCGATTGTAGCACTACAGGCTTGTGTTTCCTGCAGATTTGGGTCCTCGGCAGAATGCGAAAACAAGACTTCTATCTGTGCATCTCTGTCTACCCCTCATGTTATGGCTTTACTTGGTTTTCATATAAGTGGTGGAATGAGTACATAGCATTCTTCGGCTTTAGTCAATTGTACTAGTACTTTGCTTTCTTTTTAAGATGCTTGCATGTATTCTCCCGCGCCAACGATTTTCGAAGGAACACTCCTTCAGATAGGAGTAACAAGATATGCTAGGACAACAATTAACTTGGACCAGTTACACGGAATGCTTCAACTTCACACAATTATTTGATTGTCATTATATTTTCAAGAAAAACAAACTAATTACAACTTATGCTCTTAACTCCGTATTAATAAAAGTTGTGAGTCAAAATAAAAATAGCAATACGACCGATATTTCCTGCATGACTTCAATGTTGACACAAGGGCAAAGAAACAAATTGGCGACCATCGATGAACCTTACTAAAAAAAATTCTAAAAGACAAGTTCAACATACTCTGCTCTACAATCAAGAATTTTTTAATTTGATCAGGCAAGAATCTAAAGGTAGTAAACATTCACAAAGATAACCATGAAAATTTTATAAAAAAAAAAAATGTTAGAGACTACCCTGTTAAATCAACCAGCAAGAGATAGGGCTTTCATAGTACAAAAAGAAAATTACTAAAGTATTAGATTCTACTGATAATCATCCGAGCCATCATCTCCATTGAATCCATTACTAGTATCGTCATCAACCACAGATTTATTTTTAAGCTTTGATGGTCTCGCAGAAGATTTCGAAGGTTTCCTAACCTTCTCCGCCTGCAACTCCAGCCCCTTTTCGGAAGGTTTTCGCTTTCTTTTTAAGCGTGTTCCTCCAGCATCCTCTGCAAAAGCGACTGTAAGGAGGAAAAAAGTTTCAATATCTCATTTAAACAAGTAAGCCGAACCAAAATAATTGTAATAATAACGGAACAGACTTGAAAGGGATATTACACAGTAAAACCACATCTAATCCAATGGCTATTGCTGTAAATCCTTGATTCTCTTCTCCTCTCTTTTAATCTGAGTTTATTTCGAAGAGATCCTTGTGAACATTTACGATGAAAAGGGATATTTTCATTCACTTGACAGTGACTGCACGAAGGAGATAACTTAACTTTGGAGCTCTGAGAACACAAACCTATAGGCAGATTTGCCAAGAGGACCACTGTACTTCTTTACTTTTAAAAGACAGTATCAAGCCATTAAACTATAATATGGGCACCTAAATATCTAACCTTTTTTTTGGCAGAAATTTAAATATCTAACATTTTCATACCTTCAAGCGGACTCGATGCATGATTCATCACTCCACCATTTGGTTCACCTTCTTCGGAAGAGGGGATCCAGAATTATTACTGTCCGCTAACTTAGACGAACTCTCAATGCATTTCTCTTGCTGCTCAGGAACATCAGGAGAAGGATCTGCGGGCAAAAAGCATAGTTCCTCCTGTGACATATCTGAGTCACTAAACGCTGAATCCTTCTCCACTGTGACAATATCAACTTCATCATCTTCATTGACGTCAGTTTCTTTCACCTGTAAACATATGTATTGGTGATAGAGCTCAAAAGAGAAAATAAAAAAACTAAACTTAAGAGCTATAATTAATCCTTGACCTTTTCAGTTTCAGGAACCAAATCAAATTCATCTTCTCGTTCTACGTACTCCTCATTTTCCTCGAGCTCTTTAAAATCAGGAGCAAACGCACTCCAGTTCTCGGTATAATCTTTAGCCCATATATAAATCAATCCAGTCAAGGAAACAGAAACAATGATAGGGTGAACTGGATGCCAAGCTAAATCAATCAAGGCTTCTTTTGGCCCTTCCAGAATTTTAACGAGATGTCCACCCCTATCCCATATATAAATCTTGTGCTCTCCTTTGCTTGCAGAGCCAGCAATTACCCACTCACCGTCCCCACTGAAACAAGGTGCTTTCCAGTGCATCTTTGTGATTAAATCTTGAAACTCCCGGAAAAGTGTTAAGCACTTTGACCCAACCGCCTTCAACTTCTCAACACCATCTAGCCCCTCACTGGCCTCACTTAGGTCGTCAAGGGCTTTAAGTCCATCTTTTAACGGCAGAAGGTTTTCATAGATTCTTATTGTTCTATCATTTGAATTTGTCAGCAGGTATTGCCCATTCCTGCTGAATACTATGTTCTTAATCACAGCGGCCCCAGAAGTCGGAATTAAAGCACGCACTTGGGCGCTTTTGTAATCTACAAGAAGTACTTCGCCTTTAGAGTTCCCCACATAAACCACATCTCCACAGTTGTTAAAACACGCAGCAGTGGGAGTGAATGAGGGTGTTACATCCGAGAATTTATTCTTTGGCGGAGGTGCAGCTCCATTGCTGGCATCAGGGACAGAAACCGGAAGCACAGTTGTGCTTCCTGAATCTAAGTCAACAATCATAGGAGCAGATGAGAGGGGACACGCCAAGCAGAGAGATGGAGTAGAAGAGCCAGGATAAAGGCGAGCCTGTAGAGAGGTCTGCTGCAAAGTTGTATGAGTTATCTTCTCACCACTGACAACATCCCATAGCATTAATGACTTATCAGCAGCAGATACAAGAATACGATGACCATACTTTGACCAACATACACTAGTAATCGCAGCACTGCAATCCTTATCCTTCAACTCCTTGGCAATACCCCTCGTCTCAAAATCCCATATGACGCAACTTCCATCAGAGCATCCAGCTAATATGATTAGAAAACAAAGAACCAATGCACAAGTATGAAATCAAATTACAAAACCATACCTCTAGAAAATAATAAAAGAAAAGAATACAGCCATTATCCAACTGATCCGAAATCATCATAAAACTCCCCTGCTTTCTTAACCTAGGTCCCTAGCAAAGGAATCAACAAGTAAATGTATACAGAATCCACAATGCAAACCAGTCCATAAACAGGACCAAAAAAAAAGCAAGTTTTCTCATCACGTTTTTTGTAATATTTCCGAAAAACTATATCCAAATAGAGCAATCAGGCATCAACTTATAAATTAGGTCCTCACCAAACCACATTCCACCAGTTAATCCTTCTACATCAGTAAACTAGTTTAGATGGCAATCGCGGTTTGATGAATTTAGTTCATATTTAAACCATACCACGCCAAACATATGTTAAATTTATTGACGTATGTGTTTATTGTAGAAGGTTTTCATTCCCTCAATCAAACAAACGTGTCTCTGGAGGTCAAGGCTACCTAGAATGAGCCTACCATCCCTTACATCTTTCTGGATACGGATACTTGTCGATTTCCTTCATAAATTGACTAAAGAGTGTCTGGTTCGCAAAGATTAATGCATAATTGAAACAACATGAATTTCCACATACACGAACAAAAAGCACAAATGGCCGCAGCCACCTATTAAATCTTCCCTGCGAGAGACAACTCTATCACTATCTTTTACCATTATTTTTCAACACAAAGTAGAAGAGAGAAATTTATATGACAAATGAAATAAAAATATAGGAAGATAAGAGAAGAGAGAGAGAGAGTTCTTTACAAAAGCAATTTTTAAAGTCTACACCCACACTGTCATCAACAATCCCGCGAAAACTATGCACATTAAACACACAACCTAATATTTCAGAATTACTTGGTGCTAGTTCGTTTGGAGGTTTTGTGAAGGTTTCGGGTTTATTCGGTTTTTAAATTTTTGTGAGAGAAAACACTCTAGAGTAAATTTGAACCAAAAAACCTTTGGCTCAAACCCTCCAAACAAACAAGTAATAACTTCTAGCAACTTGAATCGAAATATAGTGTCGAACAAGTAGGTGTAACCGTTGAGTTCTATGGCGGTGAACTCAATGGAGTATTTTTATTTCTTTATTTATTTTCGATTTTTCCCATTTATTTGATCTCAATCTTACCATCTTCGATTGTCACTATGAACCAATATAGAACCTGTATTTGGGTCTTTCTGTTTGAGCCGTAGGAGATGAAATTATCATATACGGTTCTCAGAGGGGGCGTACCTCGAGTTACCTATCTCAATAAAATCTATGATTGGTTCGAAGAAACTTTGAAAAAAAAAACACCAAAAACCAAAAAGTAATGCTTCAAAATGAAATTTAGAAAACCCAGAAGGGAAAATAAGGAAATTTACCGGCGAGAAGGGTACCGCGACGATTAAAGGCAATGCACTTCATGACCCCATGTTCCAAATACTCCTCAATCACTTCCGGAAAATCCCCTTGCAAAGGGTCTTTAGAAAATTTTCCCGAGAATATAAAAAGAAAAGGTGAGAAAATCACGAATACTAAAAAGTACGAAAAAATTCATCAAATAAATTACAAAAACAAAAAAAGAGAAGAAAATATTCACAAACGAGAGAAAGAGAGAGAGAGAAGACCGATTATTGGAGCGTTCATCATCTCTAAGGGCTTCGAAAGCCAAAGCAGAGGCTGGGGCTTCTAGTAATATGGAGACGGAGATTTGAATTCTGAAACAAAGCTACACCACCGACTTCGACATGTTTAACGTTGCCACTGAAGAAGAAGAAGAAGAAGAACCCCTCCCCGACTGCTAGTTGATCAGTGCTTTCGAATCTCGGTCTCCCTCCCTTTTCACTTTGTCTGGCTAAAGCCTGATTTTCAAGCCCACAAACTAACGAACAAACAAACAAAGGGTTCCGGTTGGTTTTTGCGCCGCCCCCAAAAAAAAAATAAATAAATAAATAAAAGTTATCTAAGGAAAGGAGTGAATAGTAATTTTAGAAAATAATTAAAATAAATAAGAAGTTTTTTTAAATAGTAAATTTATTAAGTAAATAAGAAATTTATTTTTAAAAAATGTAAATAAATTTATTTATTGTTGTTTATTCTATATGTTTTAAAATCTTTATTATTTATTTTTAAGTATTCTATATTTATTATAATTTTTCTTTTATTATTTAGGAATTAATTTTAAAAATCTCCTCTAGATATGAACTTTTGTAACACTATAATATTGAGTCCAATGATCCATAATCTAGTAATAAAAATTTCCCTTGTGTTAAGATTATGGAGAAGACACCATGTCACATTATGGAAGAGTGTTGGTTAAGATGTTAAACTACTGTTATATTTGATTAATACATGTAATATAACTTCATGTTTTTTTAATAAAAAAATAGGGATAAATTTCACGTTTGTCCTTCAAATTTTGAGAATTGTCACAAAATATCCTCCAAACTTTAATTTTAAATATTTGTTCCTCTTAACTTTAAAACGTAGCAAAATTTCCTCTTCTATTTGTTTTGTTAACAGAAGTTTAAGACAAATTTCCACAAGGCAGATTAATCAGAAGAGCCTTTAGGAAGATGAATCAAGTGAATCCATTAATGAACCACATTAAATTACAACTTCTAAACAATTGTTAATACACCGTTAATATTAGAAGGAACACATCACTCAAATGTCACATGCATTTGATAACAGGGGATAATTTGGTAAAATACTAATATATTGTAAAATATTAAATATAAATCACTAAAAAAACTAATATGTTTATAATATATATCTATAACTATATATAAAGGAGAGTTGCATTTTGACATTATTTAAAAATTTGGTCTCTCTACTTTGTCTTTTGTGCACTTTTTTCTTTCTCTTTTCTTTTTCTTTTTGGGGAGTTCTACAATGAGATCTTCCCATTTTACCCCATCAATGGGGTAAAAAATTTTGATCATTCGATTGGTTTTGAAAGGTTGAGATTGAAAAGATACAAAATAAAAAAAAAAAAAAATACCACACCAGATTTTCTTTTACAAAACATTTCAAGTTTAAAAAAAAAAAAAAAAAAAAAACCCCTCCATTGGCAGCCTTCCTTCCAGCTTCGTCTTCCCCAACTCCGACCACTGCCCTAGTTCCGAACTTCAGGCAGCAGCCCTTCCCACACCACCACCGCCAACCCTGGCTTCCCCTCTGGCGTCGATGAATACTTCTTCGCCTACCACGACACCCAACCACCTCATTATAGAATGAGTAATTGGCTAAAATGGTCCATGAACTCTTTAGAATATGACGATTTGATACCTGTTTTTTAAATTTTTGCCAAGATGACATGTTAACAATCTTAATCTTTTCAGTTCAATTCCGTTAAATTTTAACGGAAAAAAGTTATGTGACCCATCATATGAGTTCTATTAGTCATCAAAAGATAAAAATACCCTTATTAAAAACAATACCCCACAATTACAATAAAGAAGAAGAAGAATGAGAGAGATTACCCCCCGGCACCCCACCAATGAATTTAAGATCCAGCCGCCCCCCCCCCCCCCCCCTTCCCGCTCTAGTTGCCGAACCCACACCCCCTCCTTCTTCGTTGCCGATTGCCCCCCACCGATCACCGAACCCAGCCCCCCACACGAACTTAAGATCCAGAACCCCCCCACCACCACCAAGGCGCACGCCGGTTGCCAAACCCAGCACCCCCTCTTTCTTCATCGCCGATCGCCCCCCCTTTGGTTTTACTGCTTAGATTCAAGCAGTGGAAATGGAGAGAGAGAGAGAGAGATGAATTTTTTTGTGACTTATTTTTTATTTTTTAAATAAATTATTGTTAAATTATTAAAATACACTTTCAAATTAGATCATATGTATTGCATATGACTCATTTCATTATAAATTTAATGGAATTAGACAGAAAGGAATAAGATTGCCAACATTTAGAGAGTTCAGGTCATCTTGGCCAAATTAAAAAAATAAAGACTAAATTGTTACCTTTTAAAGAGTTCAAGGGTCATTTTGGCCAATTACTCTTGTAGAATTGCCAAGAGCTCGCCACTTTTTAGGCTGAAGGGATTCAACGCCGGTGAGCTCACTATCTTGTGGACACTGGCAAGAGCACAAAGGATGCCGCCGCCCTCTTAGTCGTCGAATCTCACAGACCTCCGAGGCGCTGTCCCTTCTCCAAATTTCGAGCCCACCAATTGGGTGAAAACAGATCTAGCGTGAAGGGTGGCGAAGAGATCTGGATTCCGACTTTGACTTGCGATGTCGGGAAGGGCGTGGAGTGGATGAAAATTTCTAACGGCGACGAGGGCAATCCCCTATAGGTGCCAGATTCGTGCTTGGAATTTGGACAATTGGCACCTTCCCCTCCAGTAGATATGTGAGACCCACGGTGGGTGATGGCAGCCCCATGTTCGACCCACCGAATTAGCAGCCCTTGGTAACCCAACAGCATTTGGGTGTCAACATCTTACGGCGGCATGAACAGTCCCCTTGGCTCAGATGACTCGTTAGATGTGGCAGCGTTGACGACTAGACGAAGGCCGGCATCCTTGAGCAGCGGTGTTTCTGAGCAGTAGAGTTTCTGTGACAGTCATCAGTCCCTACAAAGAAATGATAAACTCTACAGGCTCACTTGGGAATGAATATATGTGATGGTTCATAGGTTAAGAGACTACCTTCTAATGATATGAGGCCTTTAGGGCTGAGTTTCAAGAGTAAAATCATACGGTCACGAGACTAAAACGGATAATATCATACCAAAGGAGGCACATGTCGTTATAATTCCACCCCCCCCCCCTGCCCCCAATTTCAAGTGTGATCATGTGTTTCAATCCTATAATAATTTTAATGTAAATTTTTAATCTGAACCGTTTGAAAGTTGATCTAAGGATCAAAAATTTTTCCCCATTAATCAAGTAAAGTTAGGGGTTCTTATTATAGAATTGCCCTTTCTCCTCAAAAGTTTTGTATATCTATAGTTGACTCATTTAAAATACTTTAAAATTTTTTTTTTTCAATTCGTCTCTATGTAAAATAACCTTTTTTAAATATGTCTCAATAAATTTTTTTATTACAATTCTTCAAATTGTATTGGTTACTTGATTTTGTTAAACTCTTTATGAGACAATAAATAAATTAAGAAAGATATTGATTTTTTTCAAAAATTTAACATCTATTAATTCTTTTATAAAAAAAAATAACATGTGTGTATTCTTTAAAAAAAAAATCAACATATTAAATCCATTCGCACGTGCCTAAAAACTAGTTTCTCTAAAAGAGATGGAGTTCTTCCTGATCTAAATTTTAACTTAGTGAGGACTATTTTGTACCATCCATTTTGATCAATTAGGAGCAAATTTGATAAGACATATTGTATTGACATTTGACTTTTTCAATTAGAGAGTAAAAAATTTGAAACTACTATAACTAGACACTAATCCAAAGGGAAATTTTTTTTTTTGGACAATCTTGAAATTGACACTAATTTTTATTATTCTTTTAAAATATGCTATATTCCTTTAAAATAGGCTATTTTGCTCTCTCTCATAGGATGGCAATCTAAAAAATTATTTATATTTGTTGGTTAATTTGGCAGGATAAAGATAAGCTGGTTTTCAAAGACATAATCATCCCCAAAAAATTCAGCTAAGGTCATGATTTGGACGGTGGTTAAATATACTAATTCTCTTGATATCGATTGCATGAATAATTCTCAAAGTGATCTCTTGATTCTAATAAATTTCATGTTATCAGCAAATTTCTTGTGGCTTCAGATACCACAGTGGTGAAATGACTGCCTCCTCCTTAAGGTTTGATCAAGGTGAAGATAGATGGTGTTATGTGAGGTGCTCTGCCATCGCAGGGTTGTAGGGGTTTTGTTAAATATTGCTTGTTGTACTCGGGAATTTCTTTTGCTTTTGAGGCTGAATTGGCTACTTTATTCTAACAATTGAAAACTTTTAGGAGTTCAATTGCATAATTTGTGTTTCGAATGTGATTTCATTTAGCAGTTAATCTTTTCAAGACTGAATAGATAAAATTCCTTGAATATTTCATAGCAGATGGTTGTGTATTTATGCTATGTGGCGATCTTGCTGGGGTTAGGGTCTCTCGTAATTTTCGTGAGACCACCAATGCTATTTCAGAAAAATTAGTAAATTATTCGATTAAATATCATAAGTTTCATTTGTGGTTATCGACTCTGAATTTTATTCTCCCTTTATTTCATAAGGATATGAATAGTCTTACTTTTTATTGGTTTTCTTTGCTTTGGTTTTTGTTTATTTTAGATCATGCACTCTTTTTCCTTTCATTATATTTTTTTTTTGCTAAAGGGTTTAAATAAATCACCGGGTTTGTCCGTGTAAATCTTACAGAAAGTATAGGAGTAGTTCATGTGTTTTTTCTTTTATTTGGAGTAGGTTTGTTTAGTGTTTACTTCGTCAAACTTTATTGTATTTTCCTTTTATTATTAACTTCATAGAGATAAGTAGATAATGAATGTGCTAAATAAATGCTGACCTAATTCGAAATATATTCGATACACTTATTGATTTTACACTTTTATTTATTTAAAAATTCAAGATTTATCTAATAAATTTATAATTTACTGCAAATACTTTGAATTTTTTTTTTTCCGGAATGTAAAACCTGATTGTTTACCTCATTTATTGCAAATGTTATTTACTATAAATATGGTTTTTTGGTGAATAGATATGGTTTTATTATATAAATATATTTTGGTATTAGAGTGTCAATGTGTTACTTTTTTTTTTGTTGATCAATGTCAGTGTGTTACTATTTTACTAACACAACACTCAAATATAATAAGCAGTGAGTGAAGGGCAACATGTCTCGTTAGGCTCTGTTCTGTTCTGTTAGAATGCGCAATTCAAAGGCAGCCATAGCTTTTCTCTTAGCCCGCGCCAAATCCCTGTCCTCCAATTCCCAGTCTTCTCTTCTTCTCTCTTCTTCGACGAGGCCCATCTGTAACCTCCGCACTCTGCTTCTGCTCTCTTCTTCTTCTTTTTCTTCTTCAGCCATTTCTCATGGCGGATTTCTCACCGCCAAGCGGGGCTTCTGCGGGTACGCCGCCGAGCAGTTCTCCGACGACGAGTACGACTGCGATTTCGAGAACCACCAGGTCTTTTGGAACTTGATTCTGTTTTTTGTTATTTGTATTTGTTTTTGCTTTTGCATTGTTTGGCTGCCGAGAAATTCAAGGAAAATACGGGGTTTTTCATGGAATTGAAGAATTGTTCTTATTTTGTTTCATTGTTTAGCTTACTTTTAGAGCTTGTTTGGTAGGAGGGAAAGTGAGGGAAAAGTGGAAGGAGGGAGAGGGCTGAGGGATTAGTACAATGATTTTGAGATTCATGGTTGTTTGTTAGGAGAGAAAAGAGGAGAAAATAGATTGGGTGAGGGGTTTCAAATTGAAGAACTTTAGTTTTAATCTCTTCCAATATGGAGGAGTTGGAGGAAGAAATGCATATCATACACAATAGGAGACTCCTTGTTCCTCTCTATTTTTCTTACTGACCTTTGTTTCCTTCCTATTTTCTTTCCCTTTTACCAAACACATCCTTAGGGCCCACTTGGACTTGACGTTGGAGTTGAAGTTTTTGGAGTAAATGTTTGGAAATGTGTGTTGGTTGAAATGTGAATTGAAAATGAACTGTAACATTTGAAAATCATCTCATTTCGCCTTGAAATAAGAAAGTTATGGACTTTTAAAGTTGGGTTTCATGAAAATGGAAGATAGAGAAAGAGAGTTGTAGATTGTAATTGTAGTAGGAGATTTTGGAAACCAATCTCAAAAACAGAGGTTAGGGTAGGAGCTCCAAACGGTTCAATTTTAAAAAAATCTATTTGGTTTCGATGAGATTCACTTATTTCCTCCATTCTCAGGAAATCATACGTATCCCCACTCTCTTTTTTTTTGGTTGAAATTTTCCCTTTCCACATCTTCCTAACAGCCAACCAACGTTATGAGTATTTTCATTTATTCATATCAGTTCTTGTGTGTTCCTCAATCGTGGGAATTAATTTCATTCTGTATCAGGATTGACTATAGAGTTTTTTCAACGGTTAGTTTGAAGTATTGAAACAATTAAAATAAGTTGGATCAGCTCAAATATAAAAAACCACACCAAAGATCTAACCGGAAGGTGGTCGCCTGAGCTTTACTATCAGGATTGACTATAGAGTTTTTTAACAGTTAGTTTGAAGTATTGAAACAATTAAATTAGTTTTTGTTCATATTATCACCTGCCCTTGAGGTATGGATATGGCTTTTCTTATTGTTCAAATCAAATTTCCAGTTAATTTTGGAGTTAGTTCATTTTGCAATTTTTTGAAAAAATTTGATTTCTTTTAATATTTGAAGTCTAGAAACAATTTTTCAATTTATTTGGAAACGAGAAATTTAAGTGAATACATTTCAGGCATCGTCTTCGGTCGCCAACATAGATGAATGGAAGTGGAAACTCAGCCTTCTATTACGAAATGAGAAGGACCAAGAGATTGTATCCAGAGATAAGAGAGATAGACGAGACTATGAGCAGATATCTAATCTCGCCAAAAGAATGGAACTTTATTGGTAGAGAACCATTCATCATCATAATCATCATCATTGCTGTTATTGCCATCAACGCCATCATCATTTTGGTTACTAATTTATATGTGATCACTGATCGTAAATGAGAAGAGATTAAACTAATACACTGTTCTTTGCATTAGTGAAATGTATGGGAAAGTTATGGTTGCCAGCAAAGTTCCTCTTCCTAACTATAGGCCAGATTTGGATGATAAACGGCCACAGAGGGAGGTAATCATTTCTGGGTTATCAAAATGTAATAATTATTGAATCTTCAAGACAATTATTAGTATGGAGAGATGTAATTTTGATTCACTATTGTTGCAGGTGGTTATACCACTAGGCTTGCAGAGGAGGGTAGAGGGTTTATTGCAGGAACACCTTGATCGAAGTGAGTTGAGTTCTGGAAAGGTGACTAACAATTTGGGTGATGATAAGTCTATTGATCAGGTTGAGATGAACCTGGATGAGAACACAGACCCCTTCTTTGACCAATCTGTCATGGAGAAGGTTCTTCAGAGAAGGAGTTTGCGAATGCGTAATATGCAAAGATCTTGGCAAGTATGGTCACTTACCGTATTTGTTATCCTTTTTCTCTCCTTCCTTTAATGAAGTTTTTTCCCCCTGATAAAAAAAAAAAACTATGGTCAGATAACAATTTTGTTTGAGTTATTTATCATCTAAAAACTTCTTGTGGCATCAAATGAACGCATCACTAAGTGTAATATGAAATAAGGTTAGCTGCTATCCTCTCATCATCATTATGTTGCAAACTCCCTCATTTGGATTTGAGCCTGGGAACGGCATTTTTGTCTAATTCTTTGCAAGAAGCATATTGACATGGGAAAAATTAGCTTTCTTCTGATGCCAGCGAAGGTTCCATTATTCTTCCATAAAGCAGAGGGCCATTGACATACGTTACCTGTTATATGATCTTTTTTTCTAAACATGCTGCCTTTTCTTCCAAAGGAATCACCTGAAGGTAGGAAGATGTTGGAATTCCGGAAATCTCTACCAGCATTCAGGGAGAAGGAAAGGTTGCTCCAAGCTATTGCACAAAATCAGGTCGAATCCTTTGACTCTGGAACTCATTACTTATTTCAGTTACACACATATTTTTGTGTTTCTGAATTTTTGCTGTAAATTTGATAGATGGATGGGGGACTTGATGGATTCTTTGGTTCTTTGGTGCTTTCTTTATGATCTTTTTTAAGCATGTGTTTGCATCTGCCGGTACTTTAAGCACGTGTTTGTATCTGCACACACTTAAAGTAGTTTAACAAATAGCCTCTTAACTCTAAGCGTATTATAGCCAACTTATCCCTTTTAGTCCTTGTAGATGAAAACATTGTTTCCGGTCATTCCTAAAATGGATCACAAAGTGTTTTATCATCTCTCTCTCCCTACTGTTTTTTATGTTCTTGAAATTGAAAGTAGAAAATACTTTGTTTTTGCTACTAAAAGAGCTCTTTCTTGAGCTCATGCTAGCCAATTTTATGATGTGGAAATTTCTATACGTCTTGATTTGATCTTTTTAGGTCTTCAAATGTTTTTTTTTATTTGGTCTTATAAATCTATCACCAAGGTCTGGTTGATTGCAATTTTTTTTAACTGTGAGATTAATATCAAGAAAGTTTTTTTTTAGTAGATGCTTTTAAAATTTAATCTTCCAAATAGTTTCCACTACTTTCATGATTTGGTTCCTGCTATCTCTTTCAACAATTATTAAAACATTCTATGACTAATTTCTGAGCTTCCATCTATACCACTTACCTTGCCTGTCAGATTCTGAATAAGTCTTTACAATGATAGGTGATTGTCATATCTGGTGAGACTGGATGTGGGAAGACCACTCAACTTCCACAATACGTATTAGAGTCAGAGATTGAATCTGGACGAGGAGCATTCTGTAGCATCATCTGCACGCAACCTCGGAGAATATCTGCTATGGCTGTTTCAGAAAGAGTGTCTACAGAGAGAGGAGAGCCTCTTGGTGAAACAGTGAGTCATGTTTTCGTCAACACAGACACACACACACACAAAAAGAAGCTACAGATTTCCTTGTGTAAGCATTGAGTAAAAGGTTCTTTCTTTTTCCTTAAAAAGAAAAAGGTTGGGTTCAAATTGAATACTTCTTTATGCATGGTGCCATACCACAACAGATATTTTTTGGTAGGTTGGCTATAAAGTTCGACTAGAGGGAATGAAAGGGAAAAACACTCACTTGCTCTTTTGCACAAGTGGTATTTTACTTCGACGCTTGCTGAGTGATCGCAACCTAAATGGAATAACCCATGTATTTGTTGATGAAATTCATGAGCGAGGCATGAATGAAGGTTTGTTACTTGACATTCTTAGTTTGATGGCCGGTCTTGCTAAATTGGCCTAGAATAGTTCTAACTTCTGGCATTTTTCACAGACTTCCTGTTGATCATTCTGAAGGAATTACTTCCACGCCGTAGGGATTTGCGGCTAATTTTGATGAGTGCTACTCTAAATGCTGAGCTATTTTCTAATTATTTTGAAGGGGCGCCAACAATTCATATTCCAGTAAGCTAAAACTCAAGTTTCATAACAAACTTTTACTTATATCTTAATTTTTTTAATCTTTCATAAGTTGTGAGCCTGCACTACAAGTTGTTTGATTATCTAACATTTTTTCCTATTAAAAAAAAAATCTGGAGACTACATTGTAGATAACTGTAGCAGTTGACTTTAAATATCAATGTGACAGTGATATTTATACTATACAGTGTTAATGGAGTTTCATGTGTTCATTATGTTTCCAGTTTTATTTGTTGTGGGATGAATAGTAACTGTGCTCTGCAATTAAGTTAGTTCTAAAAGTAAGCTTTTATCTTTGTGTGTTCTCTAGGGCTTTACTTATCCAGTACAAGCGCACTTTCTAGAAGATGTACTGGAAATGACAGGCTATAAGCTGTCTTCTTTCAACCAAATTGATGATTATGGACAAGAGAAAATGTGGAAAACACAGAAGCAGCTAGCTCCGCGAAAAAGGAAAAATCAAATTACTGCTCTTGTTGAGGTGTGATTCTATCCTGTACTAGAAAGTGTGGTATATAAGACCTGAGTGATTTATATATAAAGTTACTAATGGTAATTACTAATTAGTACTAAATTCGTAAGCAACTCTTATTAAAGTTTTTTGAGTTCTTATTAACTTAGTGGTCAATTTCTTGCATCTTTTCATTTGTAATTTCATTCTCTTTGTCCTGGTTATGTGGATCTTCATAAAGAGCTTCATTCCACTAACAGATAGTAATTCTTCAGAAAAATTGCTTTTGCTGCCTGTATCTGACTTTTGATTTCCCTTTCGAAAACAGATAAGAAAGAGTATTATTCAGAATTCCTCTCTATTGTTCTCCTCTCTTTAAGTTCTAAATTCTGCCTGTCTGTCTGTCTGTCTCTATTTATATTTGTTATGTGTTTGTCTTGCATCACATAGCCTATCTTGTTTACAATGCCCACCTAGGTCATTCATTCTTTTAGTTATTGTGATTAAAAGAAAACGATTCTGTAAATTTTCTTCTGTTGCTTTATGCATAAAACAATTTGAATATTTAAGAAGCAGAATTGGTTGTAGGAGATGATACAACAGTATTGTATCAGAAACTGCTCTTATTTTATCTACCTTGTTACTTTTTCAGGATGCTCTTAACAAATCAAGCTTTGAGAATTATAGTGCAAGGGCACGTGACTCTCTGTCATCATGGGTGCCTGATTGCATAGGATTCAATCTTATTGAGGCAGTTCTATGCCATATATGTCGAAAGGAACGACCTGGTGCTGTTTTAGTGTTCATGACTGGGTGGGAGGATATTAGCTGCTTGAGGGATCAACTTAAAGCTCATCCTCTGTTAGGTGATCCTAACAGAGTTTTGCTTCTAACCTGTCACGGTTCAATGGCAACTTCTGAACAGGTTATTTAAGTTTCATGTTGGCTTTTTGTTAAAATTTGTGTTTGAATTAACTCATGCAGTGTTGCAATTTCATTGTCTTTGAAGTTGTCAATGTGCTGATATATATTTAATATTGAAGTCATCTAGCAGGATCTCGAGATTGCCATTGTTTTTGACCTTTGGTTATTATGTCTTATAAAGGACTGTGTCATAGGACATAGAATAACTTGTGGTTTTTCTATGTAGTTTTGTTTAAACTAACAAAATG
>BKCH01000771.1:0-29745 GCA_008635985.1 Ficus erecta
ACAAAATTTTACACTTGTGATTTCGGTTGTTAAGTTGTAAAGCCTAATTAATGTCATACATATAGACGGTATGCAGATTGAAACACTGAGAGTTTTGAGGGTCTGCTATTTTTCTTGTAAACCTCTTGACCATCATAGTGAACCAATATACATTGATAGAAACATGCCTCACATTGAAGTGAACTTGTTTTAAAATTTGTGTTTTTGTGATTGTTTATTTTCCTTTGCAATTTTTTTTTAACGCATGGTGACATAGAATTAGGGCGTAAGCTCTTAACACCCTTTTTTCTTTATAAATTTTGGCGTCATCATTAGGACTCATTATTAGAGAGAGAGATTAGAGAAAAACACAAGGATTAAAATATGTGTGATTGCCCTCTTTTAACCTTTCTCTTCGTCATAGTGACCTACTGTAACAGCTAAGTAAGGATACAATATCACAGTCAAGCAAACCTCTATGAATTTTGTGTGTTCGTTTTTATTTATTTTCTCTATGATTTTATTGATATTGGTAATACACAGATAATTAGGGAATCTAATTCTTTAACTACTTAGGTCATTTTCTTTTATTTTTATTTTGTTGGTTATACCCTTTTGAGAAAATTTCTTAAACCTTTGTAATTTTATTCTCTTTTTTATTTAGTAAATTTGGAGTGGAGAGCATGGTCGAGAATACGTCTTAAGATATGTGTCAACCTAATTGGGATGCTTGAGGAGACCTTAACCTCTCTTGTTCTCTTTCTCATTGTTTTTTATATGAAAAAGAAAAAAAAAAAGTCCCGAGTCGTTAGATATCACCTTCAAAATCTGTTAAATTTTTGTAATTTTTTTATTCAATATATATAATTATGATATGATTAGACTAAAACCAGATATATATATATATATATATATATATTATTTTTGTTTCTATGTATATAAACTATAAAAAAAAATTCCAAACAAGTATGGTGGACCCAAATTCGTTAATCAACTTGATTATTACTTTTCCTTTTGTAAATATCTCCAGAAAAAAGTGCATCCAATCCGAAGGATTCATAATTATCTCCCACCATTGCAATAAAGCGAAATTGTCACATTCATGATTCATGTAAAGCTATCATCATTAAAAAATTTCCTTTTCCCCAATCACATTCACAGTGGTGTATATACGTATAGAGCGCACTAGCAAAATCTGTAGGGCACAAATGCCTAACAGAAAATTTTCTATACGAAATGATACCAAAAGAATAATATTGTCTATCTATAATGGAGTATATTGTCTCCTATAGCAATCATTTTTCACACTTATTTCATATAATCTCCTTGGCCTCGAAGGGCACCAAAAAATGCTCAATTTGGTTGCGAAAGGTGAGTACTAAAAACAAACATATATGATTGAACAAAAATCTCTTTTAGCAAGAAAAAAGGAAAAAGAAAAAAAGAATAGAGATGATATAAAGAAAAGTTCTTGATAGAGTGCCATGTTTAGCATATCAAATCCTTTGATTTTATGAAAGTAGCTTCTTCCTTATCATGACACACCGCAAATTAGAAATTAAACTGATGAGTACGTACGGGACATCACTTGAAATTGAATAATATTGTTTTTTTTTTCTTTTTTTCTTTTCACTGCTAATGATGCGATATTGGGACATGTATAATTAATAGAAATATCTCATGTTAAGGATATATAAATAATTAAATTTCTTGGACTAATCCGTTGAAGAATTAAATAATAAACTTGTGTTGTGTAGATAATATTATATATAATCATGCATATAGCTTACGATTCTTATTATTATTTTAATTAAGGTAAGTCAACTAGAAACAATATAGCTAACTTGTCTAGTTACAAACTCAAAGACACAATTCGGAGTCTCTTCCAATTACCAAACATAGTCCTCAACGGAATTAAAGCCAAAACGCTAAAAGATGTGCAAAAAGAGTCACACTAAGCGGGATAATACAACACCTAGTAGCTGTTGTGCAGTGACGGAGTCAGAAATTATTGTTAATGGGAGTTAATAACTAAAATCAAAATTTATTAAATTTAATAATGAGGTTAAAATAATATGTTTTAATTTTTAGTGGGGGCTTTGTGCATATTAATAAAAACGAACACAGATTTTTGCAAAAAAAAATAAAAAATAAAATAAAAAAAAAGTGGGAGCTTTAGCCCCCACTGACCCTATGTTTGCTCCATGCCTACTTGTGCAAATCATTTATGATGGCGATTAAAATTTTTAGTTATGAGATTTTTTATTGCGGAAAAAAGTGTTAATCATGATGTGGCTAAAACATTGTGGCTTATAAATCTTTTAGTATTACAACAAAATTTTGTAACTAATTAAATGCATATTATTGGTAACAATTAAAAGGGATATTTATGCACATGAAAATGTTATGACTAAAAGTGTCATAAGAAAATGTAGTGACAAAAGTATCAATTTTTTATAGTGCAACTCCAACTCAAGAAGAGCCTGGGACCAAAGAGGCATATATTTTTCTTCTAATGTTTTCTTATAACATTTTTAGTCACAACATTTTTCTATGAATAAATTTCATTTTATCTCAAAACTTTGAGATTAATATGCAGTCAATCACAATTTTTTTATTAGGATTAAAACTTTTACCCACGAGATTTTTAATCAAGGGAAAAGTTTAAGTCACAGCTTGGTTAAAACCTTGTGGCTAAAAGTGACATTTAAACGCAAAAAAACAAAGACTAAAAGTGTCATGATAAGAAAATACTATGACTAAAAGTTCAATTTTTTGTAATGCAGTGCGAATTCAAGAAGAGCGCGGTACCGAAGAGGCATCGACATTTAGTTTAAGCTCCCCAACTGTCAGAGGCAACCAACTTTCGTCTTCCACAATCTGCCTATGTCAACTTTCCAATAGTGACAACGTGCTTTCCCTTTTGAAATTCTTTCCAACCAGAAGATAGCAACATTGATAAGTACCGAAGGGTTAGTGAGATGACCCCATGGATAAAAGAATTTCTATCACTAACAATAAAGAAAGGAAACATGTCAAAATACTTTTCCTTCCAAATATTCTTCCTTTCTGTCAAAACATAAAAGGAGGTCGGCCATGAAGTTTTCAAATATCTTCCCAACTCACCATTCAATTTTGTTAGAGATTTTAATTGTTCTCGCTAATAACCAATCACATCTTGTTTATTTAAATTTAAAAAAAAAAAAAAAAAAAAAAAAAAAAAACCTTTGTCATATGTGCAATAACAAAAGCTTAAAAATTAAGAGGTCATCTGGTTGGTTCGCTTGAATTAGAGAATTTGATTATAGTTGAGTTGAGTTTTAGAATTGTGCAATTTTGTTGAAAATAAATTATTTGGGGGTAACAAATGTAAAAGAACTTAAACAGTATTCGGAAAAAATTATCAGTATGAATCATATTTTGTTTATCTCAAAATTCTTTGCAATTTATTTATTAAAAAAAAAAAAGGCATCTCATTTCGACTTGAAGTAACAAAGTTATGGCTTTTTAAAGTTTGAATTTTTAAGTTAGAATTGGAAATGCAAATAGTGGAATTGAGTTTATTTTTGAACAAAAACAAAAAAACCATTGAAATCGTTTGATTGGAGTGAATCAACCAAATATATGCTAAAAGTATTTAATTTTGCCTAACCTTATATCTGTCTCCCAAATAACTACAGCCTTATCACATGTCGTAATTTTTTTTTTTTTGTTTGAGTTTTGTGCATTTAAGGACATGTGAACAAGTCGAACGATTGGTTGTGGTATTAGGCGAGGAAGGCTATATTACTTGCACTATTGGTGTCACATAGCTCCAACAAGCTTCGTCAAACTTTGACATCAGATTGCTCTGATAACAACTTAAAATTTGGGAATTCTAATTCATGATATGTGTTGAATTTGTACAAGATCATATAAAGTTGAATTACGATCATGAAACCTAAATTAAGTCCTACAATCAAGTTAATTGACACATACAAGTTTGCAAAATATCCCTAAATTTTTTTTTTTAAAAATCACAAAACAATAATTAGAAGATTAATCAATCAATCAATTCCATATATAAAATCTCAACATGTGGCTGTTTTATTTATTATCTTTTTAAAAATAAAAGAAGAGTATTATGATGAATTTGATATTTTTATCATTTTGAAGCCAACTTCATTAATTTCAAACCTCAATAGCAAAGAATTGGTATAAAACTCTAATGAACAGATATATAAACGCACAAAAGAGGGAGGGGGGTAAGAAAAATAAGGAATAGCATAGCATTTGAAGGCGCATGTATCCATTACCCACAACAAAAAACTGAAATTTAATGGAAAAAAAATAAAAATAAAAATAAAAATAAGCGAGAGAGAGGGGGAAAAAAGGCCAAAAAAGGGTTGAAGAAAGGGAGGTTACCTTTATGGCTGAAAAAAAGATGAATTCTACAGTTCAATTATAGGGACTTTTTTGTAAATATAAAAGGATTATAACTACAAGTAATATATAATATTTAATTTTCCATTGATGGGTGGTTTAAGAAAGTGTGTGGGAATAATAGACATGAGTTGTAAACGGAATAATTAAATTAATTCCGCGTTAGGCTTAACTCAATGTACATCCACCACTAGGAGATATATCAATGTATCTACCAAGGAGTTGGAGTTAATTTTTAATTTTATGTGTTTTAATGACTTTTTTTTTTTTTTCTGTCCTTTGAGCTTTAATATTAGTGTAATTTTACTTTCCGAATTTAAAAACTGATACTAATATCTCTCGAATTTTAAACCATTAGCGAAAAATACCTCTCGAACTTAAACAAGTCCCCCGAAGACGAAGACAACTACATTGATGACGTTGTTGCTGCCGTAGGAAAGTGTGAGTATTTGTAGTTTATAATTGTTCCGCTCATTTAATCTTCTAGAACTTTGTTATATGGAAACTAAGATCACCTTTCTTGTTTCGTTTTTCTTTTTTTGGTCTCTAGTTGATTGGTTAATTAGTCGATGTTATATATATATATATATATAGGCTACATACGATTCGGCTTAGAGTTCAAGTTCAATTCCCCAGCTCAATGCCGACTGACTTTTTTGATTCTCCATTAACAGCTTTCTTATATCGTTTTTCGGAATAATATTATAAAAATATTGATGGAGCAAATATAGGTTTATGTTATGGTGTTTTCTTAATTAGCGTAAGCAAACTGTAATGACTATATTATTTGATGTAGAAGGGAGTTGTAGTTCATTTTTAATTTAATGTGTTTTAATGATTTTATTTTTGCCCTTGAGCTTTAAGTCAAAACAACAGTTACCGGAGTTATTCACATGACTCTTGTCCCGTATTTCACGCTCAAGTTATCATTATAATGCACATATGATTTTTCAATTTTGAATTTTCTTTTCTCAGTTGTTTCCTTTAGTCAATTATAGAGAGGGTTAGAGTTAATATTTCATATTTTCATCTAGAATTGTCTTGTCTTAATTTCTTTTATAATGTGACAAAGTTCATGGAAAAAAATCATCGTAATTGAATGTTCTTTCGTCTCCCGTCATTCCTTTTCTTTAATCTCTTGCGTGATTTGTCAGTAAAATTTGACATTCAACGTACGTTCCTACTCATTAATTATTCGCATCTCTTTTGGTTCTCAATCAAATTTGCATTTTTAATTTTTTGTATTGGCGACTAGAAACTCTAATTGAGACCTTCATACATTTCACATCAAATGTGAAATTACCGTTATATTATATTTATAATTAAGTTTGTACTTTTTGAGGATGTAACCACAAGTTTAATATATTTTATCTTGGTTTTATTACACGACAAGCTTGTAATCATTAGAATATTAATATAATTCATAAAATTAAAAGATCACATGATTCCCAATTCCAATTTCAGGATAGTCCACACCCGACAAAAATTCATATAATTTGACAAAAAGATAAATATATATATGTATATATATGTATATATATAAACACATTCATGCTTGATGTTCCAGATTTGCAGTTTGGTTTCCCATTAATTGATAAGATTGGTTTTTTTTTTTTTTTTTTGAATTTCATTGAATAGCGAATGATGACTTGAGTAAGATATTAGGTTTTTCAATTTTACATCGTTTAATTTCATTATCTAATGAATTAGTAAGGGTAATTAACAACTGTGTCATTGAGGATTAGAGTTTCTTAGCTCTCTTTAGCAAAAAAAAAAAAAAAAAAAGGAGTTTATTAGCTCTAATTTATTGAACGAAGAAATTAAATATCCATCTTAAAATGGTGTTCAAACATACCCAGTCCTAAACAAATTAGGTCTCTATTATACACCTTGAATCCACCCTTTACAGATTTCCTATGTACAAGTATGTTTAAATACGTATTCTTAAAATAAAATAACAAAATTCTTATAAACTTTACAAATCCAAAAAATAAGATACTATTGCGGCAATTGTGAGAGAGACCAATTCGCATGGACAGAATATTGCACCAAATTGCAAACACTTTGGCAGGCCATTCATGACCCGATCATTTCGAACCGGTACCACCGGACATATTACCGTCACCCTAGCTGGCCCCAGAGCCAGAGCCAGAGCCAGAGCCAGAGCCGTCGTGTTGGTCACCGCCATCACCTCCGGTAGTAATCGTCCGAACCTTGATCCACTCGTTCCTCAACTCACCGTACGTGTTGGTCACCGCCATCACCTCCGGCATTAATCGTCCGAACCTTGAACCGCTCGTTCCTCAACTCATTCGGTTCAACAATGTCTTTGACTCCGGAAGACCGGGGCGACCCGAGGCTGAAACTCCTCTGCACAGTGGTGAACCGAGTCCCGTTATTACCCGACTTGACCCTCCGCAGTCCCATACCCGAGTTTTTCAACAACTCCAAAAGCTCATCCTGTACTGCTTGTGAAAATATTTTCCTCAGCAATTCCCTCCTTCGGAAATAGAGCTCCCTGAAGAACTCCATCAAAGCCAACAACCTCAGATTCGACAACGACATGTCGTCTTTCGCGCCCCGGAACCAAGAAGAACTCGGCATAGCTTGGTCTTGTGTAACAACTTCCGGATATCCTTCTGGCTTTTCCATGGAGATTCTACGTATACTTATATGAATAGTGTTCTTGTATTTGTTCAAGGTTGATCAGATTATAATGTGAATAAGATAGGTTTGGCAAGAGCACTCTGGCATAATAATATTGTTTTTGGTATTAAAAAAAAAAATCAGAAGTATCTTCACGTTCTTTACTTGTAAATTGTAGTATTGTTCTTGGTTGTAATTTGGCCTTGGAAGCGTGCATGTATATATATATAGAAAGAGGGATTAGAATGTATAAGAATTCCAGGCAAAAACTTGGCGAACTTCAAGCTAATTAGATACGCGTTGCTGAACTAAAATGATCTCTAGATGAATATCAAGTACAAATAGGAACAGACCAATCCTGGCCATATATTTATCGTTTCTGTAAACTCAAAGGGCAGGTGTACGGTCATGGTTGGCCTTTCCTAGAAGAGTTGATTTTTTCTTTTTCTTTTTCTTTTTCTTTTTAATTTTCCTTTTTAATTTTCCTTTTTGATAAAAGAGTTGTTCTTTGTTGCTTGAAGAAATGGGCCACATATACAAAGGATTTCTTGTTCTCTACGACTCGGTTGAAGACTTGGGACACAAGTAAGTGGATATTCTCTCTTTTATGGTTTCTGAGAACTTTCTTTGTCGCGACATGTCTGTTTCCTCTACAGGGAACCGAAAATGCAAATCGAAGTAGTTAAAGAAGGTTCTTATTTTAGACGAGTAGAATCCAATTTTATCCCAAATTTCCTGTTTTATTAGTTGTTCTCTAGCAGTGTCATGTTATATTATCTAAGTTTAAAATGTTAACTACTGAGTATAACACGTTTAAAAATTTAACTACATAATAAAAAATGCCAAACTTACATCAAAAATGCTAAATATATATCAAAGATGAAAAATAATTACACAAATTGATAAGATGTCAAAATATTATTGAGAAACTGGACTCTTTATACTTAGAGGACTATTAAGATATATAATTCCTTTATTTTCTTTTAATGACCTAAAAGGAAATAAAAATACAATCATGACATTTGCCATTTACAATATAAAATTGTGTTCTGCATTAATAATTTAATAATTCTATACTTGTTCGTGACAAATTAATATGGCAAATGTGAATTTAACATTAGACTGTTATGGGTTGATTCTTTACCCTTTTATTATAATATTATTTTTAAAATATTTAAATATTACAATTTTATTTTTACAAGTTTAAAGCTTACTTTTTTTTTTTTTTTGAAGATCGAAAGCTTAATAATTAGATAAAAGGTAGATATATTAGTATTATATTAAACAACAAATACATTAAAATACAAGATAAGATATATAAAATCATTTCTAATGTGCATATGTCGATGTGAATGCTATATTTGTCATTAAAATTATAAGAATAACATATTTTATATATTAATTCTACTTCTACTTCGATGCATAATTTTGTTGTATCTATTTGTTTATCATCATCACCATTAAGTTTTTGAAACTTATAAAATAAACTTTTAGCTTCTAAAAAAATTTAGAAGTGGCAATATGGTAATAACTGATAGTAAATTAGACATTTTAATTTTTACTTGATGACAAATTTACCATTAAATATAATAATTGTCAAATTTAAGATTGGAAAAAGCATTATATTAGAGAGTGGTGTTTCTATTCAAATGTCAATTTTCGTACACGAATTTAACACTCTATTGGTGATATGCTCTAACATGTCAAATTTTTTTCGCGCTTTTTTTTTTATTACAAATATAGTATTGGTGTTTACATTATAGATAGACTTTTATACCCAAATATATGGGATGCGGATATTCTACAATTACAATATTCATAATACAGACAATTAAATGAACATATCCCTCTTAAAACATGCAAAAACATCAACAAGTTTACTATTTGCCAATGAATATATCTGATCATATTGTCGCACCACTGGACTTACCGGCGTCCCCCTGTCCATCACCGGAGCCGCCGCCTTGTCGATCGTCGCCGTCCGGGTTAATAGCCCGAACCTTGATCCACTCGTTCCTCAAAGGCGGTTCAACTTCTTTAACATGACCTGCTTGCCGGCCTCTTTCAAACTCTCCGGCCGACCGGGGCGAACCGAGGTTCAAACTCCTCCGTATGGAGGCGAACCGGGTTCGGTTATTAAATACCCGACTTGACTCTCCATAATCTCGTAGTTAATATCTTCACCACATCAAGAAACTGATCTTGATACGGAAATAGAGCTCTCTGAAGAACTCCACCAAAGCCAACAACCTCAGATCCGACAACTTCCCATGTTTGGATTGAAAACTGTAATAACACGAATCCTCGCCTTAAGCGGGCAACACTTCCCCAATAGACCACTTTCCAGCAACGACATGTCGTCTTTCATCCCCGAGAAACAAGAAGAACTTGGCATGGCTTGGTCTTCTGTGACAACTTCTGGATATCCTTCTGGCTTTTCCATGGATGCTTTATTTATGCTATGGATTAATAGTCTTTAAAACGCTCACCGTATATGTCCGTCAGTTTATTGGTAACCGCTAGATCAGGGTTCGTAGCGTAAAACCGGCTATGCTGCGTTTTTGAAAGTCAAAGGGCAGTCAACAAAGTTCTGACATATCTTCAGGCTGTGGGGGTCAGACTAAGGAGGGTGTAGAGGTAAAATAATAATAATAATAATAATTGACGTTGTTGGTCTGTGGATACTTGATTCAAGTGGCTGTAATAGTCTTTAGCAAATTAAAAAAAAAAAAAAAAAAAAAGTGTTGACTGTAACAGTCGGTGTTATATATTTGCGACATGCCCATCCAAAATGTGGTCAACCCGGCAAAATGTGGTCTTAATTATTTAACAGATTCATGTGGAATTAAGAACGTCAATTATTATTAAGAAAATCATGTAGTTTTTTTTTCACTCAATATTAAGTTGTTTTTGATAATCGCACTAAATTTATAATGTTTTGATTATTTGATATAACTTTCTATTTTTAAAGATTATTCGTAAAAATAAAAACAATCAACGGATTAATATGTTAAAAGATTGTATGGGGGCATAATTTGTAAAATACAAAGATTATAGAAAATAAATATAAAATAATATCTAAATGATTATAAAAAAGAATAATAATAGAATATTCCTTTTAGAGTATAATATAGAGTAAATGAGTTGGAGATAAAATAGTATTCGAAATGATAAATATTCTATTTTAGAATTTCTGTACTCTAAAATAGAGTAAATGGATTGGAGATGACCTTAACACTTATTTCCATTCACACCATAATTTCCAACATTTTCAACACGTACGGGCCCACTGTACAGCTTCCCTCAACCCTCTTTTTCTACACCCTCCTGACAGGCTATCGGCATTGCATGATGACCCAATTGTCTCGATGGCTGTAATAGTCTCATAAGTTGTTGGTTTGTTTTGGCCTCATGGGATGTGTGTGTATTTATAGTACTCTATATAGCTACATCTAGGGGATACGAGAATCTGAAAGGCTATCTTATTAGTTAGTTATTATGTTTGGATTATTTTATTTATTTCCTCCAATTATAAGTCCAATCCTGTTTTAGTGTCTTAATTTTAAAATGTTTGGAAACTAATTTTTGAACTACTAATTTATCATGTCCTTTCTTCAAAATATTGTTAAAAACTAGAGTATAATTACCTTAGTTAGAGTTAATTTTGCCGATTTCATTTTGAAATTTCAATTTTAAAAGTTATAAATTCTCTCAAAATATGTATGCTTTAACATTATAATAGCAAAATTTACGTTGATTAAAATGCAGTACTTGATTTTCACGTGTTAATTGCAATTTATTAGTTTTTAAATTTTTTTTAGACGAATTGCTACTGTGAAATAATGAATAGTTTGAGGATTGATTATAAGACATTATAGAATTTGAATATTAAAATGAGATATTTGAACTAATAATTTAGTGGCTAAAAATGAAACTAACCCTTATTTTTGTATATTGTTAATATTATTGGATCAAAGTACAACATTTCTGAGCAAAATCTTGGTCAACTGGAAGCTAAATACGCGTAGCTGAATCACTAGAATAATTTCTAGATGATACATACATATATATATATATATATATATATGTCTGTGTGGATATTCACTCCATCAAAGGATCTAATAGGAAAGGAGCAATCATGGCCGTACAGTCGGTGTGTTTGAAAAGTCGACTGACAGGGAAGCGGTGATCTATTTTACTGTTGTGGAACACTCTTTCAGAAAGCTGTGATGGAAAATTTTCTTATGTTTCTTGTAGAAATGGGTTCGCTTATAAATTTTGACTTAGAATTTCCTAGGGTCAATTCTTTGTGACTTGTAATATAAAGATTTAGGACCCACGTAAGATGTGGTTTTTTTCTTTATGATTTCTGGAAAACTATTTGGGTCAATTTTTGCCAAAAAGAAATACATATTGTTTGATTTTACCATCTAAAATATAAAATGTATCACAATTGACATCCGAGTCAATCATATGTTTCACTATTGATTCTTCTATGATATAAGCACTTAATTAAAAATAATAATAATGGAATGAAGCACATGAGCTCATGTAATGGGTGGATAGAGGGTAATAAGGTAAAATGGATATTGGATATATAATTGATGGGTTGATGAATTGCATCAAATATATGTTACCCAATTGATCTAAAATTTTGTTTTGACTCTATTCAACCGCCCCAATCAACCACTAGTTAACATTTATTTTAATAAATCATCATACACTCATGCTTAATCCATTCTAATCACTTTTCAATATTTACTAATGGTGAAACGTTCGTAAAGTTCGGATATCAATACTATAATATTTCAGTTTTAGATTAAAATAAGTTCTTTGGGCTTAAATCTAAAATTAAGATAAAACTTTTTTATCAGTGTTTCACCTTAATGGAAACAGTCCTGGAACTTTGATTTTACATATCCATTAATAAAAAAAATACAAATAAATAAATAAATATCGTTCTATTTTCACAATGAGACTACGTGTATATATATATTATATGAAATGTCTATATATGTATATAACTTGCACAGATATTAATTTTTTATGGTCGAAAAATAAGGAAGTTTGCTATAAACTTCATATATAAAAAGTTGCTTCATATGCTCTGATTGGTTGTGTACGAGCAATATTATCATTGTTTTTGTTTTGTTTTTGTTTTTTGTTTTTGTTTTTTGTTTAATATGGAGAGGAAGGATATTGGTGTGAAATTATATGCAACCACTGAGTAATTGGACTTCTAGCAAAATAAAGATGCTTTTCACGGAAATAAACATTTTTTTAATATAAATATAAGAGAAGACAGCTAATAAGTAAAATTATGATATTTTAATTGTAGGGAAAAACACCTCTGTACCCAAAAGCGCAGTAGAAAAATAAATTTATCAAACATAAATAAAGAGAAGATAAATAATTTATATAGTTCGGCAAAAATTGTCTACATTTACGAGAGAAAGAGGATAAATTCAATAATACCTTCAGAATTACACATTCAACAAACTCTCTCAATCTCTCTCTATCCAAAACCCCTTACACTCTCTCTATTTCTCTTGTCACTTTCTTTTAAAAGGAGACATTCTTTCTCAATTTTTCTTAACCACACATAGGGTGTGGCATGGGTACAAAATCCACTTATCCAATTCATCCAACCGAACCAATCCAATCCATCCAAATACTATTGGATTGGACTTGGATTATAATTTGACTCATCCAATTAGATTGAATTTGACTTTGAATTTGAATTTGAAAATTCAATATGTCCAATAAATCCAATCCAATACTTATATTTTACATAAAAATAATTTATATTATAAATTATATAACATATATCCAATTTATTTTTTATTTTTTTTAATCTCTTTTTGTCTTTCTCCGCTAACCCCATTGTTTGGTCCTTAAAAAAACTATCACCTTATATTCTCTCAAAATTCAAAAGAATCAAAACCTATTCTCAGGAGAGGAAAAAAAAAAAAAAAAACATGTTTTATTAACTTAAAGTTTTTACTTTATTTAATATTTACTATGTTGGGTAATTTGATATATTGTACATGTTGAATAGATGACGGGGGATTAAATTCATATTTACAAAATGTGATTAGTCATATTTAGTAGGATTTAATAAGTTTTTATGATAAATAAGTATAATCCAATCATCCAATCCAATCTAGGTCAATAGATTTTGGATTAGATCGGATTGGATTATAAAATAAATTAGATTGAATTGATTAGATTTGAAATAATTTTTTCACAATTGGATTAGATAATGAAGGTAAAACAAAGCTGGTTTCGATCTAATGCCCTACCACTAACCACAAATAACCCTAAACAAAAGACCTATTTTGTAGTCCGCTAATGAGCCACAATTTTGATCGTTTGTCCAAACTCATAAAATAAACTTATCTTAACTTGAGTCAAACTTAAAAATACGTAACACTAATGAAGTTATGATCCTACTACTAATCGAAAAATAAACTTGTCATCGCTTGAAATATCTATCTAATATTCTCATCAGGCTCTGGTCCATACAAATTCTACTTTATCATCATTATTATTATTATTATTATTATTATTATTCTAAAGTTCTCATGTCTGGCACGCAATTTTTGCCGAACATGAATGGCCGCTCATCCGGAGGCCTTGGATGCAAAATGGAGGGCAGTGATGAGAAGGGGAAAGGGAGAGAGAGACAGAGAGTTATCAATGTGCCTCGCTGCTCAATGAAGGCTGGAGGACAACTTCGCCTTAAGTTTTTGGCGAAGTCCTCGACCTTCTCCGGATTGGCTTTTTCTACTGCCACGTTCGGAAGCCGGACCACAAGGACGAGCAATAGCAAGGGAAGGTGAAGATTTTCTTCGACGACGATCACCACTAGCTACTAATAAGTGCACAAACATGCACTTTTGTTCATATAATTTATTAGATAATTTAAGTTTTAATAGAGTATTTTCTATAATATTAATTCAAAATATTTTAATTTAGAAATATTTAATATTCTGTTTATTTTGATTTATTTTATTTGTTTTCCTTTCCCTTTCTTTTTCTTTTTCTTTTTCCTCTTTTTCTTTCTTTCTTTTCCTTCCTTTTCTTCCGCAGCAGCTTTCTCCCGCGTGGGTGAAACCAACCAACTCATGCTTTTGGGCTAAAATTCCTCCCACCAGATCACGTGATCTCAGGCCCACGTGAGCTCTGGGTTGCACTTCTCAAGCCCGTGATTCCATCCTTTCTCCAGCAGCAGGGCATGCACGCATATCTCCTCCCAGGTGGCCACGAGTCTCCAGCTGATTTACTAGCTGGGTGGCAGATTTTTGGGACGGATTTCTCTCTCTGGGCTCTTGGACATCATACCTATTAAGGTTGAGCCTTGCAGCGAGCAGGGAGGTTTTTATTCACTGGTTTTCAGCTTAGTTTTTTAGAGTGTTTTCTTGTGTTTTTTTTCTCCTTTTATTTTCATCTCATGTTCTCTTTTAGAATTTTGTGAGATGAATTATAAGCTAGGTTAGACACTTTGGTAAGGCTAGTGATGATCTCATGTGTGAAATGATCCAATTTGTGTTTGATTTTGTTTTGATTTGTAAAGATTATATGTTTTAGTATATTGAATCTTTTCATCTCATTTTTCTATTCAAAATATTTCGTGTAAATCTTTTATATAAATTCAGTCATGCTTTATTTATGTAATATTGTCACATTCTGTTTTGACAAAGATTTATTTTATGAGTTGTTTTTTACTATAATTTATTAAAAACAGTACTTTGTCGATTTTGGATAACTTATAATGATAAATCCGTTTGGTTCCAACATAGAGATTTAATCCACCGAAACACTTTTGTTATTTTTGTTGATCTTTAATTCCATATTTTCTGGTTCTTTGTTTGCGATGTGAAACATGCAATTGAGTCATAAATCGAATATTGGATTCAAATTTTAGAACGAAGAACATGAGTGATTCACGACACCTTGTCTCATTTATTATTAAATTATTCTCTAATCAAATTTTATCTCTTTCATATTTTGTTATTTTCTCAATCACAAAAATCGACCAAAAATATCTGCACTTTTTATTATTTTATTTCCTTGTCTTTTTAACATTTAACTCTAATAATATTATTAATTTTTATTATCGCCTCCTTGTGGATACGGCCGCCCAATTTGTAATACAACCGATCGCTTCGCGAGTATATTTTTTGGTGTTAATCAAATTTTGGCGCCGTTATCAGGGAGGTGTCAAAAGCAAAATTTTATTTTTGGAGCGGACATGAAATTAGACCGGATAAGTCCTTGCATTTTTTTTTCCTTTCAAAAATAGAAAAAAAAAAATGTGTTATTCAGTTTGATTTTTTTTTTTTTTTTTTCCCGTTTACAAATTTCTTAATATATATACATATATAGTTACGTTTAAAAAAAACTACTTTTCAACTTTTTCTTTTCCATTACGTGTATATATATATATATATACATATTTTAAAAAAACTGAGAGAATTTTCATTTTTTTTTCCATTTTATTATATATTTAATTTTGCATTTGTTTGGTTTCATTTTTTTTTTTTAATAATTTGCTCAAACTTTAGGATTTTTATTAGGTTGATAATTAGGCTAGTTTTTAGGCTTTTTACCTTAGTTTAAATTATGTTCGTATACCATAAATTAGCATAAAACTTAAACACTTCTGAATTAGTTTGGGAACATTGCGAAATTTCGTGAAGGACCATTGAATCTAAGGAAGTTCTGTCTAGGAGGTTGGTTTTTAAGGAGGCATCGCCCACCAATCTTTCCTGAGAGCATTCTTAGAGAATATTATTCATTGTAATTAACATGTTATTGTTTACCAACCTGAGATCGTCAAGCAAATATAAAAAATAAAAAATAAAAAATAAAATCACGTGGGTGAAAGCATCGATATAGAGACGAATTGGGGAGATTCACAAGAAGGCCAGATCCAGAAACCCCAAGTGAAACCTTTTCTAATTCATCTTCTGCCCCCTTTTCTCCGACCTCGTCGTTAGCAACTATCTTTTGCAATCCGATAGCAATGGTGCAACATGAAGACAATCCACAAAGGATGTTGAAGGACTATCTTCATCCCATGCGCATAGCCACCCTATCATGCATCATGTTTCCGCCGAATATGCCGCAACAGGACTTCAAGCCAGGCATGATCCAGCTGTTGCCACCTTTCACGGGTTAGAAAGTGAGAACCCTTATGTGCATATTCGGGAATTCAAAGAAGTGGTGGCCACATTCCAAAGCCGTGCTGAGGTCGTTGATTCTGTGAGATTAAAGTTTTTCTCCTTCTCTCCTAAGGATAAGGCCAAAAGTTAGTTGTATTCTTTGCGACCTAGGTCGATTGGAAAATGGGAAGAGATGACAAATGCATTCTTCAACAAACACTTCCCACATCACAAGACTAACGGTCTCAAAAGACAAATCTTAACCTTTATTCAGAAGGACAATGAGACTCTTTATCAAGTTTGGGAACGGTTTAAGGATTTGTTAAATCTGTGTCCCCGCCATGGGTACGAGAGTTGGCACTTGGTCAGCCACTTCTACGAAGGACTCATAATCTAGGAGCACCAATTCATGGAAATGATGTGCAACAGTGAGTTCTCACACAATGATGTGCAACAGTAATATTTTGTTTGAAGTGTTTTGACAGTTTTGTGAAGTTCCGACTCAATTTTATTCATCATAACTTGATTTTTCTTTCGCTTTAATTGCTAGAGACTAGCAATAAGCTGGTTGAAAGTTGTGATAAGTAGACAAAAATGCACTTTTATTCATATTATTTTTTAGATAATTTAAGTTTTAATTGAATATTTCCATAATATTAATTCATAATATTTTACTTTAAAATATTTAATATTCTATTTATTTTAATTATTTTATTTGTTTTTCCTTTCCTCTTCCTTTCCCTTTCTTTTTCTTTTTCTTTTTCCTCTTTTTCTTTCTTTTCTTTTCCTTCCTTTTCTTTCGCAGCAGCTTTCTCCGGCGTGGGTGAAACCAGCCAACTCATTCTTTTGGGCCAAGATTTCCTCCCACCAGCTCGCGTGATCTCAGGCCCGCGTGACCTCTGGGTTGCACTTCTCAAGCCCGTGGTTCCATCCTTTCTCCAGTAGGGCATGCACGCATATCTCCTCCCAGGTGGCCACGAGTCTCCAGCTGATTTACTAGCTGGGTGGCAGATTTTTGGGACGGATTTTCTCTCTCTGGGCTCTTGGACATCATACCTATTTAAGGTTCAGCCTTGCAGCAAGCAGTGAGGTTTTTTATTCATTGGTTTTCAGCTTAGTTTTTAGAGTGTTTTCTTGTGTTTTTTTTCTCCTTTTATTTTCATCTCATGTTCTCTTTTTAGAATTTTGTGAGATGAATTATAAGCTAGGTTAGACACTTTGGTAAGGCTAGTGATGATCTCATGTGTGAAATGATCCAATTTGAGTTTGATTTTGTTTTGGTTTGTAAAGATTATATGTTTTAGTATATTGAATCTTTTCATCTCATTTTTCTATTCAAAATATTTTGTGTCAATCTTTTATATAATTTCAGTCATGCTTTATTAATATAATATTGTCACATTCTGTTTTGACAAAGATTTGTTTTATGTGTTGTCTTTTACTGCAATTTGCACAAAAAAAAATTTACTTTGTTGAGTTTGGATAACTTATAATAATAAATCCTTTTGGTTCCAAGCATAGATATGTAATCCACCGAAACACTTTTATTATTTTTGTTGATCTTTAATTCTATATGTTCCGGTTGTTCGTTTGGGATGTGAAACGTGCAATTGAGTCTTAAATCGAATATTGGATTCAAGTTGGAGAACGAAGCATATGAATGATTCACGAAGCCTTGCCTCATTTATTATTGAATTTTCCTCTACTTAAATTTTATCTCTTTCATATTTTGTTTATTTTCTCTCTCATAAAAATTGATCAAAAATATCTGCACTTTTTATTTTTTTTATTTCCTTGTTTTTTTTAACATTTAACTCTAATAATATTATTTATTTTTATTGTCGCCTCCCTGTAGACATGACCGCCTGATCTGTACTATAACCGACCATTTTACGAGTGCATCTTTGAGCATTAATCAGCTACTGAGAGCTCCAGCTTGGCCTCTTTGCCGCCGGCGATTGGGAAGCTGCTGAGGGTTAGCCTCTCTCTCTCTCTCAAACTTGTCACAGCTGGACGTCTGGCAGCCGCACCAAAGAGTTTTCCTATTATTATTATTACTACTACTACTATTATTATTATTATTATGACTACTACTATTGTTATTATTATTATTATTATTTCATAGCATAAAGGCATGGGTTTGGGTTACCTGTTGATGGATGATCACCCCCATGAAGGAAATTAAACTCTTGTTTTATTTTTATGCCAACTGTACCTTACATCATTAACGTTGCCTCAACTGCTAACTTAAATATCCGAGGCCAACAGAAGGCCTTTTTTTTTTTTTTTTTTGGCATTAAGAAATGAACGCATAATTAATTTGTTATTTTATTTTATTTTATTCTTCCTATTAAGAAATGTAGGCATAATAATATGCAGACTAATAACGAATGGTGAAATTAGTCAACTACTAGACAAACTGAGGCCATTCCCATTTTAATAATTTCGTGCGTCATGCAGATAAACAAAATATAGATATATATATATATATATTACATGTAACTTGAAATATGAGGATTCTAACATTATATCTTATAATAAAATCAGATAGTTTCAGGCCTATAAATCTAAAAGTTACACTTGGATATATGATTTGACTATTATGTTTATAAATTTAGTACAAAAGAATTACTGGTGATAGTGACGCAATGATTGTGTCTAATTTTTTTTAGATCTCCTCTAACCTCAGCACTGGGTTTTATATGTCGCACTACACGTTTTATAAGGTCCAAAGTTGTGATACATATACATGTATATAAATTGTCTAATAAACCCGAAAAATAGGTAAATTGTGTGAATTTTCCATTAGTAAATGACAAGTACAAGCCACGCATGTAATTAATTAGTATAAATGATTTGGGAAATGTTAAGGTGTGATGAAATTTGAATTTGGGTTGCGGAGGCTAACAACATCAATGTTCATGCTTAAAAATTTTTACGAACACGGAGTGCCTACCATTATATATATGATCAACAAACTACAAATATTACTAAAAAATATGTTGTGTATTTAACTCTATTATCTCCAACTATTCTTAATTGCCAAATAATTAACAACAAATATTTAGTTCTCCCCATAAAAAGAAAAGGAAAAAAAGACAATAACACAAATACAAGGAGCCTCAAAGAAATCTTAAAAAAAAAAAAAAACTTAATTAAATGAAAAAAAAATATAAATATGGTGAAGAGCCTAAATATTGAGTCCAAATTTTAGTTAATTAGTAGCCATGAAACTTGGTTTTACCCGTTTGATATCTCTCCCTGTGTGTATTAACTTTTCACTCTATCAAAATCTACATCTTTTTTTTTTTTTTTTTTTCCTTTTTTTCTGTTTTTTTAGTACTCACACAACAACAACACTCACATAACCTCATGGGACACCGCATGGGACAAATCGACTACAATAGCTTTCTAGAGGAGGAATCTTAGTCGACATCTAAATCTACATCCTTTATTCCATAGCAAATAGTTCTTAGAACTATAAGCCACTTTCAACTTAGCCTCAAGCGTGTTGAATTAATTTCTTGTCTGGTGGACTATATATCACATATCAATTTGGTCTTAGTTTGTAGAATCAATTAGAGAATATATTGCTGATCACTAGAAGATTATCAAATACTTATCCAATGTTAGCTACATCTAATTCACTAATTAACTAGCTAGCTTCCCCTCTATTTGATGTAGGAGTGACGTAATCATTCTTCTAAAAAATTACAACATTGAGAGAGACGCAATCAATCTTTAGACACCACTCACTACTAGACTAAGAATCCATATTCCCAAGCACTATCCTTATGTAACTTTATTGCGAGAAGCCCGTTACCAATCTATGGGTGCACCAAATGGACAGACTCATATAGTATACTTCGAGGTGCAAGCCTAATAGACTACGTCCTAAGTTCATGTATGCTCCTATATCACACTCATATATATATATATATATATATATATATATATATTTATAAGAATATATAATTTCCTCCTACCTGGTTTCACTTTTGCAACATAATGATAATGATGATCAGTTGACTGACTTGGAGTAGTGATATATGTGGTAACTGAGTTCACCATTTTGGTATATTCTTCTTTGATGATCAGGTTGTTGCCTCTAGGATTAGTTAGCCTCTTGTTAGGTTGTCTCTAGCTAGCCATGAAGAAAAATCTCAATATTCCCTTGTTTTGTAAAGACATTTTGAGAGCTGCCCACAATATTTTGTGGCTTGGTTGGAAATAAAAAGATTAACAAACAACAACACCAACCTAGAAACAATGGCAAGGGTCACGCTCAAATCAATATCAAAATTGAATTTGTTAAATGGGTGTTCCTTTTTTCCACTTTGTTTAATCAATTTTTTCTCTTTTTCAAATATTTGTCTTTTGATAATTTGTTCGAATTACCTAAAAGGAATTTTGGTCATATCTTGATGGTTTTTCATTTTTGCATTATTTCTAACTAGTCATCCATGACAACAGACCATGGCAAGAATCATGCAGCTATTGTGCCAGCTAGCCTATATATATATATATATATAATATTCATTCCCACATTGATTTCCTTATTATGGTGTAAATTAACTAATTAATTAATTTAATTATTTGTTATCATTTTAAATATTTGCCTTTAATTTGTTTTGTTTGTTTGTGTGAAATCAGCATGAAACATCCATTGGTGAGATCAACCAACCATTGCAAATAAATTCAAGAGCATATTAAGTAACATAACATGCCCTCAAAATCCTATATATATAGGTCACTACTCTTTGGATCTGGACACTCAAAACTGAGCTATTTATCTACAGAAGTTACTAAAAGGTTCCAAGGAGTTTAGAGATAGCATGCACACAACTGTTTATATTTCAAAACAAATTAATTTTCACAAGAGATGTCATTTTGATGATATGTTGTTTCAATTAATTCATCTCAATATATATATATATATATAAACATACCAATATTTAAATTTAAAATTACAACAAAATTGATCCTTAAAAAAAATTTAAAAAAATTTTGTAAAAGGTCAACGGTTAACCATTGACCGTTGACTCACTGACCGTTGACCAGATGGGGGGCTGGACCAAGTCGGGTTAGGGGATGGACCGAGTTGGGTCAGCCTAACCAGGATCCTACACCAGCCCTAGGCCCCACCTTTTTCTTTCGATCATGGGCTCGCAGCCTATTCTTGTCATGGGCCCAATTGGCCCAGTGTATGAAAAACAAAAACAAAAAAACAAAAAAAAAAAAAAAAGCTCTACACCTATTGAAAGTAGCCAACTTCTGGAAAAACAAAAATTGTAAACGGCAATTTTTTTTCAGAAATGGAATTTTAACAAAATTGTGAAAATTATTTCTCAATAATTTAACATGAATCCCGCTTTGATATCACTTGTTAGATAAATTTCCTTGGCAAAATCATCACCTAAAATCCCAAGAATATTCATGTTGGATCACTAAGAATCTATTAACGAATAAGCAGAATCGTACCTGAATTCATAACAGTTAATCACTTTCTAGAGCCGTGTAGTTGGCCTTTCAGACCAACGCGTTTTCCAAGAGAATCCTTAATTCTTCTCTATGTTCTCTCTCTGATAATGGGATGTGAAAATTGGGTAATGATAATAATACGTACGATCTGGGGACCATAATCACTATATATAGACAACTTCCCTATTATCTTTTGGTATTTCTATTTTAGTCCATTATAAAAAATAAAAAAAAAAAAAAAAAGAAGTTACCCTTTAAGTCTCTACACATTAAAGGCTCACACCCTATCAGATACATTAAAACCCAAATTAACCAAAATTTAGTAGATCACTTTTAATTGGACTTAACTTTATTTGACAGTCCATAACACATAATTACTCACATATAAGCCCAACGTTGGATCAATAATCCAACACAGGTTGTTGCCTCTAGGATTAGTTAGCCTCTCGTTAGGTTGTCTCTAGCCAGCCATGAAGAAAAATCTCAATATTCCCTTGTTTGTAAAGACATTTTGAGAGCTGCCCACAATATTTTGTGGCTTGGTTGGAAATAAAAAGATTAACAAACACAACCACCAACCTAGAAACAATGGCAAGGGTCACGCTCAAGACAAGAAAAAAATTAATTTGTTAAATGGGTGTTCCTTTTTTCCACTTTGTTTAATCAATTTTTTCTCTTTTTCAATATTTGTCTTTTGATAATTTGTCCGAATTACCTAAAAGGAATTTTGGTCATATCTTGATGGATTTTCATTTTTTCATTGTTTCTAACTAGTCATCCATGACAACAGACCATGGCAAGAATCATGCAGCTATTGTGCCAGCTAGCCTATTATATATATATTATATATATATCATTCCCACATTCATTTCCTCATTATGGTGTAAATTAACTAATTAATTAATTTAATTATTTGTTATCATTTTAGTTTTGTTTGTTTGTGTGAAATCAGCATGGAACATCCATTGGTGAGATCAACCAGCCATTGCAAATAAATTCAAGAGCATATTAACACAACATGCCCTCAAAATCCTATATATATAGGTCACTACTCTTTGAATTTGGACACTCAAAACTGAGCTACTTATCTGCAGAAGTTACTAGAAGGTTCCAAGGAGTTCAGAGATGGCATTAGTAAAATTTGAAGCATGGAGATGATGGGAGAGATTCTTTATCAAACTCTCCGATTTCCTTTTTCTTGATCTTTCATAAAGCCATTCGTAACGAGCTCGATGAGCTTCATCAAATGGCAATGGCACATCTCAGTGGCCAACAAAATGCTGACATGAATATTAACCTCTTGGTTGAGAAATACCAGTTTCTGTGGTTGATTTATAAGCACCATTTGGATGCCAAAAACGAGGTATAATGTGCATGAGCTAATTTTTATTTGTTTATTTTCTTCTAGTCTTGTCGAATTTAGCTTGTTTGGTTGGTGAGAAAAATGTTGGGAAAATGTGCAGGTGATCTTTGTAGCTCTTGATTCGAGAGTGAAGAATTTTGTGCATGCCTACATGCTTCAACACAAGGATGAAAAGATATTTTCGATCAACTTTTGAGGCTTTTGAATTCTGAAACATTGCAAAATGAAGTCAGTTTCCAAAGAGAATTTGTGCCCTTGACCGGAGTCTTGCAGATGTTGATTGCCAAGAACATGGCCAAGGAAGAGGAGCAGGTAGAGTGTATATATGATATATATAAAAATATATATATGTTCTTATATATATATATATTATAGTATTATCATATATGACGATCAGATTTTGTTTTTTATATCAGTAAATATGCAAGTGTCAAAAACATGATATGGGTTCGTGTATTATAACACTAAACACAACATGCCGATGAGGTAAGGTTAAAAGTTGACTACTAAATAGAAATTATGTTATCAAAAAGTAGCATGTGATTTAAGTTGAAAATGATAAGGTTGATCATGACATTTTTTTAAGTAGAGAGACAGGAATAAACACATGCTTAAACTATATTATTTTTGATTAGTAAACTCTTATATTCAATAGATTTTGGGAACCGCTAGACAATCCACTAAAGAAGTTGATTTCTTTTTCTAACTATTGTATCTTATCTTTTTGGTATAGTCAATGACTTTCCAGCAAATTAATAATAACAAAATAAAATAAGTCGACAAGAAAAGGAGAGAGACTTTGTTTGTATCAGTGTATGACTGTACTATGAGTATGCTTGCATGTCTGAAGCGGTGGTGAATTTGATAAATTACTCGAAGGGGACAAATTTGACAGTACCAAATTTGATAAATTTAGAGTGTTTTTATTATTATTATTTTTTAATTAGTGAGAGCCACGCATCTATTATAAGGGATAACCCGACTTTGAACATGGATAATATGAGGATGTGAAAAGACGATGTGGGCTGGGCCTATTATGGGCCTCCTACAAGCTGACTTGGGGAGAGCACTGGTAAATAAGTGTGTGCTTCAGAGCCCAAAAGTAAAATTAACTAGCAATTTTGGATGAGGCTCCACTTTTTTACATTTGAGGAAAATATCTGAATTGTATAAATTTAAAAATTATTAATTAATATTATACAAAATTAAATTAAAGTTTATATTATGTTAGTCAAGATGGAGGAGTTTTATATTATATTGGTGAATAGATGAAAAAAATGTAGTTATTTGAGTTTTTTTTTTTTTTTTTTTTTTTACATTGACACTAGTACAAGCCAAGTTGGGGATAAATTGTCTTGCTTTCGATATATATATTTTTTAATCTAAGATTATTCTTATCTCACTTTCACTTTATCTGTAAACTTTAAACACTCTCACTTTACCGATTCAATCAAATTTTTAGTTAAAACTAGACAGGAAAAAAGTGAGTTAAGTGTAGTTATGTGGTCTTTTCCCATTTGTTTCAAGCAAAAATCCTAAAAGAATGGACGTAGTGAAACTGATTTTCCTATTTTTCCATATGTTATTAACTAAGATTCTGATAAACTAGGCGAAATGGCGTTAAATTCAAAATCCAGGGACAAAATGAGAGATTTTAAAGTTTTGGGGTAGAATGAGCGTGATCCTAAAGTTCAAGGGAGATAGATGAAAATAATCTAAAAATCTATTAATGGAGTCCATGTTGTTGCATCAAGGTCACCATGACACCTAAAAGTTGATTTATTAGTATTTCTGTTTCCTTTCTGTTTCCTTGTCTTATCAAAAAAAAAAAAAAAAACTTTCTCGCAAAGTTACAAGTCATAGTAATAACAGAAAACATAAAAATTAAGCACCCCATAAATTATTTTTCTCATTTTTTCCCCTTGTTGTCTTTACTTTATGTTTTGATAGTATGAACAAAAATGACACTAGTCTAAAATTTTCTTTTTTTCAGGTGTTTCCCTTACTTCATGAAAATTTCACTCTTGAAACAGGCCTCTTTGGTATGGCAGTTCCTTTGCAGCATGCCCACTTACGTATTGGCCAAGGCACTTTCATGGCTGTCGGCTTCTCTTTCGAATTGCGAACATCACAGTCTGCTCGAGTGCTTGGGCAAGATAGTACCAGAAGAGAAGCTTCCCCAGCAGGTAAATATTCAAACTTGTTAAGAACATTAAATCTTCTGTCTTTCACCAAGCAAAAAAGCTAATTTAAACATAATTTTTATGAAAAGGCGATTTTCAACTGGATTGGAAGGAAAGATTCTCATGATATGAAGTTGATTAGTTCAATGGCAAAAGAAAACTGTGAAGGTGAACATACTGGATCACATCCCATAGATGATATGTTACTCTGGCATAAGGCTATCAAAGAGACTTGAAGGAAACATTTGATCTGATTAAAACAACGTATCTCACTGGCGATTTCACCACTCGATCAGCTTTTGAAGAAAGGTTGCGGTTTCTAGCTGAAATCTGCATCTTTCACAGGTATCTCATTCTTTTGGCTGTGTAATTTGGCTACCTAAATATGTGTAATTTATGGAGAAACTTCAATTTTACTGCATTATTTTTCTTTGTTTCCGGTTGTAGTTTTGCCAAGGACAAGGTCGTATTTCCGTCGGTTTATGTAGGGACTTCATCTTTCAATCAACGTGCTGAAGTAGAAAGTAAATTCAATGAGTTTTGGACTCTGATTCAAAGTGCCAGAACAGTCTCAATTACACCAGCCGAATATCATTTAAAGTTATTTTCTTGTGCTGATCAAATAATCGAAACCTTAAACAGACAATTCTACATTGAGGAAGTCCAGGTGATTTTTACTTATATAACACTTCTGATAGAACATCTTTACCTTCGTTTTCGTAATAAAAGCTAGTGGACTATGTAAGTGATCACATAGATGACCAAAGGAATACTTCACTCTTATTCCTTCATTTGGCTATTCTCTCGACCTGTCTAGGTTCTTCCCCTTGCTCGAGTAAACCTAAAGGTCGAAAAACAGCGAGTAATTTTGTATCGAAGCTTGTGCATGATGCCCTTGAAATTGATCGAGCAAGCCTTACCATGGTTGATAGGGACAATGAACAATGAGGAAATGAAAAATTTTCTCAACAATTTGCAATTGGCAGGTTCGGATTACTTCTTTTTGAAGCTACTTGTATATAGCACAAACATTGGTGTTACATATTTCTTACCGACATTTTTGTTTTTCCAGCTCCAGCATCAGACACCGGTCTTGTAGATCTCTTTTGTAGTTGGGCTTGTAAGATTGGTAAACAAGATTTATACTCATCTTCAAGTGCAAAAGGAGTCTGTCCTACCATAAGATCGTTTCATGACGATGAAGACATCAAGAGTAATGGCCATAAATTGCAATTTGATCATCACTCTTTTAGTTTCCCGGGTTTAGAAATGACCGATAACAATTTCAAGGTCAGTTCTCTCTCTACAGCCAAGTCATCTTTTTTGTTTGCCTCTCAGAGTTCTGGTTTCATCGCTTAACTCCAAGTCTTTGTGTCCAGGGAACATACGACGGATTTTCTGCAGAACAGCCAATTGATGTCCTATTCAAAGCGCATAAAGCTATACGCCGAGACCTGGAATATTTAAGCGTTGAATCTGGTAGGGTTAGGGATGGAGATGAGGCTTTTCTTCACCAATTCGTCGGAAGATTCTGTTTACTCTGGGGTTTGTACAAAGCTCATAGTAACTCTGAGGACAACATCATACACCCGGCACTTGAATCCAGAGAGCCGCTGCGGAATGTGACTCGCTCATACACACTGGATCACGAGCAAGAGGAGAGAATTTTCGAAGATATTTCTTGTGTTCTTTCTCAGCTTTCACAAATTCATAGGATCACAAAATGTGTTCACATCAAAAAGGACTCAAGTACTAGAACCTTCGAACTCTCCTCGTCCAGTCATAGTGATTGTGTGACAAAATATTCCGACCTATCCACAAGCTTCAAGTGATGTGCAAGTCCATAAGAGTGATGATATAGGTCAGCATTTCAAGGGAAGAACATGAGCTATGGCCATTGTTTTGGAAGCCATTTTCCGTGGAAGAGCAGAACAAAATCGTGGGCTTCGTATTAGGGACCACGGGTGCCGAAGTGCTTCAGTTATTCTTGCCATGGGTGACTTCTGCACTTACTCAAGATGAAAAGAATAAAATGATGGAAACATTGAAGCAGGTAACAAGGAATACAATGTTCAGTGACTGGCTTAATGAATGGTGGAAAGGAGCTTCAGGATCACTGTCGGAAGCTAATACACCAGAAACCAACGTATCGCCAAAAGGTAAGCAGGAAAAAAAAGGGATTGTTTGTTGTGTGAAAAACTACAAAATTTGCTCAATTTTCCTCAATTATGCTGGATTTTTTAGGAAGCATGGGCCAGACTGATCAGATGTTTATGCCCCGTGACATCAAAACTGTTTATCTGGACTCAACTTCCGGTCAAAAGAGAAGGGCAAATCGTCTTCAGAGTTACATGGCTGGGTTGGTGTCAACAATTATGCTCTTAACAACTTCTCTTTTGTAACTTACGAAATATTTCTATCCATTAGTCCTAAAGTTACCTACTATTAACTGTCTTATTTTCAGCCATTGGATAGCTGCCCAGCAGAGACTTACTCAAGCAGGTGAAAACCTAATAGGAGAGACACCATCATTCTGCGATCCCGAGGGGAATGTATTTGGATGTGAGCACTACAAAGAAATTGCAAAATCCGAGCAGCTTGTTGTGGCAAGTTGTTCACATGTTGCTTTTGCCATGACAAAACGAGTGACCACCCAATGGATAGGTAAAATTCTTGTATAACTACTTAAGTATCCGTTTCGGGCTACTTACGATTGATATTGTGCCCGCCATTGCAGGAAAGAAACAAAGGAAATGATGTGCATGCGATGCCTGAACATGCAGCCAATCGGGCCTAAGTGCACGACGCCTTCATGCTATTGCAAGGGATTGCCAATGGCCAAGTACTACTGCAGCATATGCAAACTTTTCGAGGATGAAAGGTAGATGGGTTCTATTTCTGAGTTTTGAGCTTGTCACTAATCAATTTCATTAAGGAAAGATTAATAAAAACACTCCTAGTTTCGAATCTGATAGCTCCTACCTGAACCCATCCCCCCCACCCGCTGAACTAGACCCAGTGGTGTAACTCTCATCTGTTGAAGCATTGAAGAACTATTTCCTAAAGTAAAGATTTTCAATAGAACATCAAATTTTCTTTGTACCTAAAAGTCTTCGCAATCTTGTGTGGTCCGAGATGATGCCAATAGAATGTGAGAGAGGGATTAACTCAATCTTCTACTTACACATTCTGCATTTCCTCAATTCTTGAAACTTAAAACTAATATATACATACGAAATATTAAATAAAAGGTTATAAAAACGAAAATCGTACATTATTTAGGTTAGAATCTAAATAACAAAAATTTGATGTTTTACACTGTCTTTTTCTTTTACTACTGCAGACAAGAATAAACTTTACAAACTAAAGCTTGTCAGCAAACTGGAAAATGCTCGTTTAAGAAGTTGAGCGGGGGTAAAATGAGAGGTACCAGGCATACCTTCCTGTTACGACGATTACTTGAGAAAATTCAAGACTTCGTAGTAAAAATAGCGTCGGGATTTAAAACCAAAGTCGTCCTAAATTTCTTTTCATTCCTTTCTCTGTCTTTGCAACGTAGACTTGATATTTGGCTTGTAAATTTAGTCTTAAAACTCTTCCTTAATTTCGTAGGCATTGACATTGTTTTCTTACTACAGGAATGTTTATCATTGCCCATTCTGCAATATATGCCGCATCGGAAAGGGTCTAGGCATCGACTATTTCATTGCATGACCTGCAACTGCTGTCTCTCTATGAGATTGTTGAGCCACAAGTGCAAGGAGAACTGCCTAGAACCCAGCTGCCTGCTCTGCGACGAGTTCTTATTCACATCAACTGCACCTGTCAGAGCTCTACCTTGTGGCCATTTTATTCATTCGACTTGCTACAAGGTAATTATATCTATCTCAATATCTTGGTTCCTTTCATTTTTCCAATTTGACATCTCTCTGTCTCTATCTCTCTCTCTCTCTCCCTCTCTCTTAGCTTATTGTTTGAACTTTATCTCACTCCTTGTGCTATAATATTCTGTCAGGCATGCGAGCCGAGTCCTTATAGATGCTTAATCTGCAACCAGCCTTCGGGAGACAGAATGGTAAGATAACTTATTAACTTTAACAATGTTATATTTCACCTTTAGCGATGTAATCACCATAGATATGATAGTATATCAAAACCGTCACATAGCAGTGTGGAACCCAACTATCGTGCATTTCTTTTTTTCTTTGATCTCTCGCCATAACTGTGACTGAAAGTGATTCTCCGACCAAAATTTTGACAGAAATCAGCAGAAAACCTCAGTATTAGTGATTGATGATGGGGAGATGAAGATGTACAATCAAACCGAAGAGGAACAACGAAAACCTCATCATGGACCGATGAAAACTTGGAGAAACATGCTTTTAGCTTTGCAAGGTTTTTGGTAGGTCAAACTTTCTTGTTGGAAAATGAATGTTTTTTCGGTTATGATGCAACTACATATTTTTTAAGGCACTATATCTAATATCTACAGGCAAAGATATTA
>BKCH01000772.1:0-22914 GCA_008635985.1 Ficus erecta
ATGAAGGGGGGGGTGCAATTTCAAACTACCAAGAACATAACTGAATTATAAAAGACTATATTGTTGCTTTGTTATTTAAGATTTTTTACCCCTTTTTTGTTTGATAGTATCCCATTTCGGGATAAAGTTACCACTTCAAACTACCAGCTTTAAACAAAAATTTTCCGAGTATAACCCATGAAGAAACAACATCACATACTCAATTACCATAATTCCTGAACAATCAACTCCTAGATCTTTTAAATTCTAAAGAAGATCGCAAAAATAATTATCTATTTCACTTTCGTCCTCCATTTCTTGATTAAACAAAAACAATTGAATGAATTTGCGCATTCTTAATGGAACATATTAGAACAACAAACTGATATCAAATCTAGTTGATAGAAAATCTAATCAGCGTAAACTACAACATACCATAAACTGTTTTTGTTTACAATATTGTAGATGGCAAGGTTATTTTATTTTATTTTTATTTCTATTTTTTTTTTGTGGGGGGAGATAGGGGTTTTCAGTTAGGAGATCGGTTAGTAGATTATTAACAGTTGGTTAGAAGTTTGTTAGTATGAATTAGTAGTATAAATAAGAGGGTTAGCAGCTAATGAGTATAATGTTGAGTTTTTTTCAGAGTTGAGGAAATACGTGGGGCGAGTTTTGCAATCTCTCGAATCCACAAGTTTATCGTTCTAGTATATGTTGTATCTTCAAATCAACAAATACATTCAGTAAGATGATTTCTTTATAGCTCTTTGAAGCTCTGAACCGTATGCCCGTTCCCTTGAGCCGATCCATATTCTCCACATGTGCACATAATTAGATCAGAAAAAAGTTTTATACTACTATGAAAATTTTCTGGTTAATAATGTTGATTTCAAAAACCGATTTATTAAAAATTTTGCGGAAGCATAGTATGGATCAAATCAAATATGTAAAAGATTTTTTCTCAAAAATTTATCCGGCGATCAACACCAATATTAATTTAATGAATAACGCAAGAAGTTGATTTTGAAATTTACAGTCATTCGAGTAGAATGATAATCTTGAACTCCACCAAAACCACCTTGGAAACTCCAAATTCTCTATAACACCACAAATCTTTCTCAACATTCTCCAAGTTATGATGGACACGAACAAGTAGGCGTTTTTTATTTGTGTTTTGATCACACAATTTAATTTTGAATCACTTTGTATTCTCAACACACGAGACAAAGTGAAGAAAGGAGAATAAAACTCTAGGGGATTACGTTCTTTTTCTCTGTGTCAAAAATGTTGTATGTTCCCTTTTTAATAATGCAGACAAAATAACTGACAGTTTTAATTAATTAAATCCATTACCTCATCATGTGGAAAAAATTACACCCACTACTCTGTGAAGTAGACTTTTTTTGCAGATAGGGGAGAAAATCTCTCCCATTATCGCACTAATCAGTTTAAATTTTATCCAAAAATAGATATTTTATTTTGAATAAGTCTAAATAAAATAAACTGATTTCTCCTTTTTCCACATGTACCAAAATTGGAATTCCACAAGGACTCCTTGTGGAAAAAAGGTGTAGCCACAGGGATGCCTCCTTATGACACACGTGTACAATGTGGTAACCTTACCACACTGTTTAATTTTCAGTTAAAAAAAAAAAAAAAACAGATTTCCAAACTCTGAAAAAAAACAAAAAACAAAAAACAAAACCAAAAAAAAAAAAAAAACAAAACAAAAACTATTTTTTTTGTGTCTGGGCACTGCCCATGTGTAACCTGGCCAATTAATTGTCAAAATTATTAGAGCTTAAAATTAAAATGTCCATAGTTTCCTCTCAATGGCTCTATTAAATTATGTTAACAAAATTTTATGTTGGGTTAAATTTATTAATTTGGAATTAAGATTTCTAAATAAATTTCACACAATAAACTGAAAACTATACGGTGAGGTAAGGACCACAATCTACATGTGTGCCACAAAAAGGCATCCCTTTGGCTACAGGAGAGTCCTTGTGGAATTATAATTTTGGCACATGTGGGAAAAAGAAAAAATCAGTTTATTTTATTTGACCAATTAAAATAAAATATATGTTTTTGGCTAAAATTTAAACTAATTAGTGGGATAATGGAAGAGATTCTCTCTCCCCTATCTACCAAAAAACGTCTACTAAACAGACTAGCGAGCGTAATTTTTTTCCACATTATGAGGGAGTGGATTTAATTAATTAATTGAAAGTGTTAGTTATTTTCTCTACAGTATTAAAAATGGGAACACACAACTTATTTGACAGAGAGAAATTCTCCAAGAGTTTTCTTCTCTCTTATTCACTTTGTCTCATGTGTTGAGAATACAAAGTGATCCAAAATTAAGTTAAGTGATCAAAACCCAAATCAGAAACACCCACTCATTTGTGTCCATCATAATTCGGAGAACGTTGAGAAAGATATGTTCGGAGAACGTTGAGAAAGATATGTGGTTTTCTAAAAGACTTGGAGTTTTTAGGTGGCTTGGGAGGAGTTCAAGATTATCGTCCTAATCATACAACGCTAATTTCAAAATCAACTTCCAGAAAAATTTTATAAATCAGTTTTCGAAAACAACAAATAACATCAAATACACAATTACCGTAATTCCGAATAACTCTAACCCTAGATCATTACGATGCTAAAAAGAAAAAAGAAAAAAAAATCACAAAAGATTCAAAATTTTCACTTCCTCCTTCCATATCTCGACAAAAACAAAAACAATCACCATTCAACACCAAATCTAAAAGAGGAGAAAAAAGAAATTACAAACAACCTATTAAACCAAATAAAATTAAATAAAGGGCAATGAAAGAAGAGGGGATAGAAAATCAAACCGGCGTAATTGAGGGTGTAGGATAGGCCGTTGCAGCCGCGAGCCTTGACGCCGAGGCGGAGGAAAGGGCGTTGGCGCTGCTGGAGAAGGCGGCGTATTCTGTCTGCGGCGGCGTCCGTCAAACTCAGGACTTGCCGTCGTACAGTGGGTCCCGCCTTCGACAACACCGAAGACGACGAAGCAGCTGCCATTTCCCTCTCTCACTCTCTCTCTCTCTCTCCCCCCTCTCTCTCCGAATGTTATGTTCTAGTGTATTCTTATGGGCCCGACTTCCTACGACCTCCAAGTCTACCGGCCCAAGCCTTAAAAATCGGAGAAATTATACTGGATTTTTTTTTTTTTTTTTCCCGAAGTAAAATTATACCCGATTTTTTATAGGGGGAGAAATAAGTAAATGATAATTTTCAGAAATAATTAAAGTTAATAATATATTTTAAAAATATTTGGAATATATTCTTAAAATAATTTAGAATAAATAATAATATTAAATTTATTCCCTTAAAAAAAAGTAATAAATTTATTAAGTAAATAACTTATTTATGTCTTGTTTCAGCTCCTTAAAATTATAATTCCGCAGGGCTCCACTTAAAGGAAATCTATGAATACTTGGTTCTCCCAAGTCAATTGAAGGATAAGAATGGAAACAAGTTCTACTGCATTCAAGCGTGCACTGAAATTTCTTGGGCAGTGGATAAATAGCCTATTTACCAAAAAGAAAAAAGTGAAAGTTAATGCCTTTTTAATTAAATAAATAACTTAATTACATTTAAATAATAATAACTTAATTACATTTCATAAATTAATAACTTAATTACTCAAAAAAATTCATTATTTATTTTAAAAGTCTAATATATACATATATATGTATTGAATTTGTGGTGGGAGAACTCTAAAATCTAGATCTTATATTAAAGTGAAATGAAAAATTATCATTAAATTATGGGTAAATCACTCATTTAGTCCTTAAACTCTTAATATTATGTAACTTTAGTCTCTAAACTTTTTTTTTTTTTTTTTTTTTGTAACTGGAATGCGTCTAAACTTTTAAAATGTTACTACAATAGTTATTTCCGTTAATTTTTGAACAAAATATGTTAGTAATTTAGTAAAAAAATGACGCTAACTTCGAATTTTGTCCAAAAATTAACGAAAAAAAACTATTGTAGCAACGTTTTTAATAGTTTATGATTATTATAGCTACGAAAGGGAATGCCCCAAAACTATTAAAATATTGCTACAATAATCATTTTTGTTAATTTTTAAACAGAATCTGTTAGTAATTTGATCAAAAAGTAATGTTAACTAACGGATTCCGTTCAAAAATTAATATAAAAGACTATTATAGTAACATTTTAAAAGTTTTAGAGCATTCCAACAATGAAAAAAGGTTCAAGAATCAAATTTATACAGAATTAAAAGTTCCGGACCAACCTAATAATTTACCCTTAAATTATTCATATACCTAATTTTATATATCTTAATATTTGTACTTTTCATAAATATTATATTTACCTTTTTCTCTCAACTTATACTCTATGTCCACCTCGTTAACCTTTGCTAAAGATTTGAACAAGCTTGTGTAATACTAGCAAAAACCAAGCGTTCGGTACATCAATTGGAGATGAAATTTTTAAGTTGAAGTTGATTGACTTTTCAAAAATTAATTATAAATTTTATAGAGTTTTCAGAAAAGACAAAAACTAAAATAAAAAAATACAGTTTAATTATAGTTAAACTTAAATGCCAAACAAAGCCTTGTGTCAACAGAAAGGAATATTCGCAAGAGATTTGAAGTTTTAGATGAATGAATATGTGACTGAAATTCATGACAAAGCTTAAAATTCGAGAGGAGAACATAAAATTTATCCTTTTTATAATATGGGAATAAGGGATTCAAACTCTTCATCTTCTAATATAACCAGTCACTTATGAAATTACTGCTAGACTATGCCTATTACCACAAATTTGTCTCCTTTTATACTCAACATTCTACAACAAGAAAGGGAAAAAAATAGAAAAGTGATTTAAAAAAACACTGATTTAATTTCTAAAAAAAAAAAATAAAAGAAAATCGATTGCTTATTTTTTCTTTAAAAGAAAAGGTAAATTTCTCATTTAGTCCCTAAACTTTTAAGATTGTACAACTTTGATTCCCTGATTTTTTTTTCACAGCTGGAATATTCCTAAACTTTTAAAATGTTACTTACAATAGTCCTTTTCTTTACTTTTTAGACAGATTTCATTAATAATTTGGTCAAAAGTGATGCTAACTAACGGATTCCGTCCAAAAATTAACAAAAATGACTATTATAGGAACGTTTTAAATAATTTAGGTCATTCCAGCTACAAAAATAAAAGAACATGGACCGAAATTGTACAGAATTAAAAGTCTATAGACCAACCTAGCAATTAAAAATAAATAAATAATAAATAAAAAAAAAGCGATAAAAAAAAGTATAAAGTTAACAAGAGTTGTAATCACAGTAACAAAGTTCAACCATATTAATTGAGCAAAAAAGTTTAACTCTATTTAGTTTGTGCGAGCAGTTATCTTAGAGAAATTTATTATGAAGTCTGAGGGAATGTGATGACCGTGAGGTTAGAATTATAGTTAGAGAGAGAAAAGAAAAGAGTACCAATTAGTCCACAGATTCACCGGTTCTCAACATTTTCACTTTGAAATGAGATATGCAGATTAAGATCCATGTTAGCAGTAAGTAATTCGCAAAACAGAGCTTCTTCATGTGTCATCCACATCCAATGATACTAAAGAGTAGAAGGGTCTAAGGAGATTGGAACTCTGTATTAGCAGACCCACCAAGAACAAAAACTGATACCAAAATTGCAACAGACTAAGTTCGTGATAATCCCATTACATTTTATAACTCGGTGTATTTAAATAGTAGTGCTTAAAGTTTGTTCATATTTGAAACTTCATCTTCTCCTTATAATTCATATGAACACCATGAGCATCAAAAAAAGTTGTACTTCTAATCCTGTTTAGGCAAAGCTTCTCAGGGCGAAATGAAAGGAATTCTATGTAAGAAAAGAATATCACTGAAAGGACTTCAAGAGTAAACATACCTACTTCTACAACATTGATTTACACCCAGTAAAGAAAATTGCCAGGAGCCGACTCCTCATCAATTCTATGCATAATCGTCATCGCTATCCTCATAGTCGTCATCGTCATCAATTCTATGCATAATCGTCATCGCTATCCTCATAGTCAGAACCTGAATCGTCGCTCCTTGGTTCCATCAGCGTGTTCATATCGAATGACGGCTCAGGATCCATCTCCTTCCAGGTCAATCGTGTCATAATCCATCCGTTGCTTGAACTTTTCATCAGAGCAATTAAGCATCCACGCAAGAGAGCATTTCAAACCCTCTCTTCTTAACCCTCTTATGTCTTGGTTTTATGGTAGATTCCAGGCCGTAAGTAAAGAATGCCGGGAAATCAACCAAGTCATCCAAAGGCCTTCCCATCTCCGTCTGAAAGAAATCGAAACCAAGTTTCATGATGTCAAGATTCAAGGCAAGCAATTGAGGACACCCCACGATCATTTCCGTAACTGCTGCGAAGAGAATCCACAATTCTTCAGGAAATCCACATGCTTTATCAATGGTGTCTTACTGAGGCTAACAACCTGTGGCATCTTCTCAACAACTCCACCAAATTCCTCTGGGTCCAAATCAATTATAGACTTAAGCAAACTTTGTTGACTATGAAGCTTAGCACTGAGGTCAAGCCCTAAAATCTCAGGATATTGTGCAACTACCGAAGCAAGTGATGCTTCCCTAACATGAAACTCCAAAAGCAACTCAACATTTGGCTTCACCCTCTCCTTCAACTCAAACCCGAGTATTTGAGGCCGTCTCTCTATCAATCTAGCCACAGCTAACCTAGGAATACCCAAGGTTTCAAGGTACTCGACAAAGGGCTTGATCACACGTCCCACTCGCATCCCCAGAATCTCAGGGTACCTAGTTAAAACCCCTCCAATCTCCCTTCTTGCCACCCCAACTCCAACCAAATACGCCACTGAAGTACTCATGGTCCCCTCAAGCTTGAACCCCAAAACTTCCGGATATCTTTCGAGAACCCGGTGAATGTCATTGGGCTTAATGTCCATCCCTTGAAGATACTTGACCACTGGAGCAAGATCAACAACAACACTAGCATGAAGCACTTGCGGGTATCTTCTCAAGAAATCCGTGAAAGTGGACTTCCTCACACCCAATTTACCGAGATAATCGAGCACAGGAATCATGTTCTTCTTGACACTGCAGCCTAGAACAAGCGGATAGTTGTTAATGTCCTCGATCGTGAGCCCCAAATTGTGGAGAAAATCCACACGTTCCCTCATGACTTCGACAGTCACAGGAAGTTCTAAACCATCAAGCTCATCAGGGACAATGCCTAGCCCTCGCAGGAACTCGTAAACCCGGGCCCGGTTTTCGATCCTCTCATTTTTCATCTCCAACAAACTAGGACGGCTATAGAGGGACGACGACGACGAACCTCCTCGTTTTCTACCCAGGCGAATGGCGTCTGGCTTTGAAGCTCTCTCAGCAGTGGAGTACTGAGACTTTGTGACCAACCCAATAAACTTTTCATCGCTACGAGGGATTCCAAGAATTGGGTTACAAATTTTAAGAGGTTTACAAGATATAATTGCAGGTAGCTCTGGATATACAAGCAAAAAGCTGGGTTTTGTAATAGCATTATATCCTATCTTCATACTTTTAAGGGTCTATATTCTAATCTATCTGCAAAAACAGAAAAACAAAATCAGAAAAATATGCCTAGGAAGACGAACATCTTACTGATTCAAATCGAGACCCAATTTATGCCACAAAGTTAGCTCCAACGTCTCGTTTCTCAGCAAACCCAATTTCTCAGTTATCAAGGGAATTGGGATGTTAGCTTCTTTTTTTTTCTTTTTTTTTTTTTTTTGGGTGCAAACAGAATGACAAAAGAGAGTTCATCAGATGAATAGGAAACTTCGGATAAAGTTCATACAAAGAGAGAAAACCATACCTGAAAATGTGAGCTCGCTCCAAAAAGTTTGGCTGCCTTTCTCCTCAGTGGAAAGCTCCGTGGTGAAGCTCAAGGAACGAAAGCTTCGGTTGTGCTTTCCTTGAAGAGAAGCAGAGAGTGAGAGAGAGAGAGAGAGAGAGAGAGAGTGTGTGTGTGTGTGTGTGTTGTTTGGCCGGAAACAAGAAAGGAGAAAGAAAGAAATGATAAAAGTTCAGATATTTTTAGGGTCAAAACGTTATTTCAAAAAGTTCTTGGACAAAGTACAATTTTAGGAAAAATTCAATCATGAATCATCAGAAAAATTCCTGAAATTTCCAGGGAATACCCAAGTCTTAATACATATTAACATATTACTCGTTTTGACAAAACAAATATATTTTTCTTATTTATACTTTTGATAAAAGTATATATGAAATTACCTCTAAGGGCCTTTTGGTGCACAAGTTCAAGTTGATATTTTTAAGTTTAGGGGGTGTTTGGTGTGTAAGTTTGAGTTAAGATTTGTACGTTAAATAGTAAATTTTTTTGAATTTTTTTGAATTTTCAGAAAAGACAAACAACTTTTTGGGGAAAAAAATAAAAAAACATGATGAAAAAAGTACAGTTTAGTTTAAACTAAACTCATCTCCAAACAAGGCCTTAGTTTGAGTTAAGTTAAGTTGAGTTTAAAAAGTGAGTGTTTGGTGAAAAGTTTGAGATAAAAAATTTAGTTTGAGTTGATTGTTTGGTGAAAAAATTTGAGTTAAAAAGTTTAAAAAAACAAGGGCCTTGTTTGGATGTATAAAAATTGAGTTATCCAAATTTTTTACTTTTTGTGTTTGGTAACTTATTTAAACTCCAACTAAATGGAATTTTTTCACCTCAACTATTGTCTTTTTTCATATTGTCAACTAAATTATTTATTTTATTGAAGAAAAAATTATAATCAAACTACTCAGAACTTAATTTTTCATTTATCCTCAATTTAACATTCTATTATAGGTTCTATTAACGCAAAATGTCACGATTAACAATTTCAATCTATAACACCAATCAACTTACGTCATCGAAATATTTTGTGAAATTACGTAAATAGCCGTAAAATACACCCACCATCAGTATGTAGTAGGTCAGTAAACTTTATAGTTAAAATGTTTTATTAAGCATTACTGTCATAATGTTGTCAACAGTGACATCACGACGCCAACGTTCACGTGGTTCTATACCACGGGGCTGATTGAAATCTGTCCCACATATCATCAGCCATCATATCTCTCAACATATTCATGGCATCCCTCCTCGTGTCATGGTGCTGCGGTCTTGTACTTGGCCCTGTACCGGAGGCTACGTCGTCAACTTCATAATCTGCGTTCACATCGACAGTCTAAACTTACAGGCATACAATCTCCGGCATAATCTTCGTGTAAGGGATCCCCAACCTGCACCATCCGTATGAAATTATGCAGAACAGCACAAGCCACGGGGATCATAACCTGTTTGTCCATCGGGTAGCTATTGGTGCCTTTTAGTATTTGAATCTTGCCTTCCAGACACCAAATGTCCGCTCAATACAGTTCTGCAACGATGAATGTGTGTAGTTAAACACCTCTCTTCTTCGGTTGCCGAGCCCGTCGCGCCTTTTTCGGTATTCAGGTAAATGATATGTCTCTCGGCGATATGGGCTCAGGAAACAATCCTTGTTAGCGTACCCTGAATCGGCTAAGTAAAATTTACCTACAAAATAAATACCACTTCATGAATGGTATGTTGTCAATTTTCTATTTCAACCTAAAGGGAATATGAATAATTTACTGACAGTTAAAGCCAACTCTTTTTACCTGGCGGAGGTATTGGGAAACCCTTGAATGCAATTGCCTCTGCCAACATTCGAGCATCATGACACGAACCCTCATACCCGGTCAACATGTAAGTGAATTTCATGTCAAACGAACAGGCCGCTAATATATTCTGTGAATGAAACCCTTTTCGATTAATCCAGTCGTCCGCAATTTTCAGATGGAGCCACACATGGGATGTGGGAGCCGTCTATCGCCCCAATACAACCCTGCGAAATTCGCAAACTATTTAAATCATGAAATCCAATCACTTACATCTGATTTTCTATTAAAGTATTGGCATACGATGATATTAATAATTGTTAACTGATAACTTACATCAAACCACGGTCGATATTTGTACCCGTGCTCTTGAATCAATGGTTGAACCGCTGTGTAGTCGGGTGGCCTGATGAACTCGTCTTTCAGCGAACAAATGGCCAATAACACTGCATAGAACCACCTCGACGTTGTTTCTTTCGAGTGTTGGAATAAGTACGAGGCTTGTTTGATTGTGGCGCCTTGGGCACAAATATATAAAATAAATAAATAACTGCTCGTCCACAGTCATGTTATTAGTTGTGGATAATAATCCGCGACTAATAACATGGTTAGATATCGCTCTGAATGTGCCGGATTCCATACTTATTAAACCTTGAATTATACGTGGGTGACCATTTAGTATCTCGTGCACGCGCATCTGTCCTGTTAAGCTTGAATTATGCATCGGTACTGGATCCCTGTGCATGCTACGCCGCCATGTACGATACGCAAACACTGACATTGCAGCCATAGCCGGAACGTTGTGTTGGCCGTTTTCGGCCCCATGGTTGTCAGCTTCACGGTGGTGTGCGGAACTATGGTCGTTCATGTTCTTCTTCCCGAGCTGCACTATACTTGGTCTACAATTCCTGTTATACATTAACGTACATAGGAAAAAACTTTGTATTAGTTTTGGACTCCGTTACGCATTTCTTTAATTTTGGCAACTGCCGACATAACATAACGTAATTAAAAAAAAATTCAGCGCACAGTTAACGTAAACGTAAATTCACTTAACAAGACAATTTAGCGGTAATTGTTACATAAAATTAATACATCATGAACTAATATTTTTACTTTGAACAAATACTTATAAAAATAGTCTCAATGTTGCCGAAAAAGAGCAATGAAAACATAAACAAACAGGGATAAACACATAAATACTCATATAGCTGGCGGCGGCTAGGGGTTGATGACGGAGCCAATAATTTCTTCTCGCCGAAGGTCGTCGTCAACCTGACAGAATGGACCCATAAGATGTTGGTGAGAATCAAAGTAGTTGCCACATCATCATCTGATGATGTGATGAGTAACCCATTCCCTTCATTATGTTCATGCACTGCACTAGGCCACCGTTTTGGACTGATTGCTCACTGTCACCGCCAGTTTGGCGATATGCCTCGGAAGTAGTCTCGGACTTCCTCCATAGCCTCATACACCATCGCATCGGTTGCATCCCTTTGCTTTCTCTTACCCAGGCTTCCACTACGTCGGGACGGACCGGCGACGTCGGGCCGTTGCCGCGTGTCGGCCTGCCGCCCACCGGCGATCGGGGTTAGGTCCTCCTCTAAGCACGGGTGTGTTTCAGAGTTGGCGAAGTTGAACTCGTAGTCAACGGATGGATTATACTGCCGTCCCCCATCGTAACTGATCCATAACCGTAGGCGCCAGCCGCGTGCGTTTTCCTCGAACACGTTGTACTGCAACTCCTTATGGCGAAGGCCCTCGTAACGGAGATGCCTGCATAGTGGATGCTCCTGCAAAATGGGATATGCCACGTCATCCGTCTCTACTAGTCAAGTGGTTAATAAATATAATAAGCATGAAATACTTATTAGAAAATTAATATTACTTTGATGAAACTCTGCCATGCCTCATCTGAGCAAACTACTCTAATCGGCTTCAGAATCGTACCCTAGGCTGGTCTGGACTTGCAAGACCTTCCAACCCTTATAAATTTTTCTCATGCGCTCTTTTTTTTGGTATAAAAGTAGAGCCGTGAGCGGGAACGCCACCAAAACTCGGTGTTAAAAACTCATCCGCCCATAAGTTATATATCTGCAAGCCGGGCCTGTCGACCGGATTGGATGAGTAGAAGTCATCCAATTTTTCCAGTAACCGTCTTTCCTTGACGGGGGTTCCAGACAAACGTCTCACCCGACAATTTACGGGACATTTCCTTAAAATAGCAAATACATGGGAAAAAAAACACCAATAATTTATACGTGTACGATACGAAACGAGTTTTGGGTATGAAAAGTGTAAACTCAACTTGAACATCGAAATTTCAACACATGACAATAAACGGAAAACCAAACATTTCTGAGTTTTAGCATCGCAACAAATTTAGCACAAATTACTAACAACTCGAGCGTGAAATCATGAAACTCAACATTCTCACAAATAACAATTGTTCGACAAGTTTAAAGAAAGCCTACCAGGTTAACCGAGTTCGAGCCGGAAGAGGAATAAACGGTGGAGGCCGGCGGATCAGGGCAGGAAGCAATGGGTCGCACCAATGCTTTCCTAACGCGAGAATAGTGGGTAATCAAGCCTTTTGTCCGATTCTGCTTCGCGGACCTCAATCTACGACGCATGTGCCACCGACGATAACCGAATCCGAAAGTAGGACCTAAAAAATAAGAGTAAGAAGATAATAAAAAGATAGCGTAAAGAGGAAAATAATGTTGATAAACAAATGTTGGAGTCCAAGAGAATGTTAAAAGTTTTTGTGGCATCATATCAAAAAAATTTCTCAATTTAATTTTTTAAATTAAAAATAATTAATTTGGAGACACTGACCGTAACACTCGATATTCTTTTTCCATAAAAATATGCCCGTTTGGTTGGTTATCTCTTTTCTTTTCTTTTTATTTCTTTATCAAAAAAAAAAAAAAAAAAAAAAAAAGAGGAATTACGCCTCCCCCCCCCCCCCCCCAAAAGACCGAAACTGATCCCCATCAAAAGCTAACCAAGAACCCACAAATATTGTAAACAAATACATTATAAAATCATTAACCTCTGAAAACTCAAGCGTCCCTATGAAAGGAAACCAAAAAAAAAAAAAAAAAAAAAAAAAGGATAAAATCCCCCCTTGGCTTTTCTACCAACTTCTGTCTTTCTGCGTTCTCATCTCTCATCTCTCATCTCTCTCATCTCTCTCAAATTTTTGCCTTCCTGCACTCTGAGTCCGATGGCTCTCTCTCTCTCTCTCTCACTCTATCTCTCTTGCTGTCGTGTACACCAGGCAGACCGGAAAATAAAAGAGAATCGGGGATGACGCCGGGCAACTCCCCCCTCCGTCGACGCGGCCGTCACCCTACCAGCCGTCATGTAAGTGAAGCCCAGGTGGAGCACCACCACCTCCCATCACCGATGGGCCTCTCTCGCTCCCTCTCTCGGCCTCTCGCTCCTCGCTCTCTCTTTCTCTCTCTGCGGCCAAACCGCCCCTGAATCGGTTCACAATCGCCAGAAAGGACCTCAAATTTTTTGTAATTGTTAATATTGCAGAAAAGAAATCGAACCCAAAGCGAAAACCCAGGACAGGTGCGGAGAAGCTGAAAACGGATTGTGGTGGGTAGGGAAGATGAACTAGAGAGAGAAACAGGAGAGAGAAACTAGAGAGAGAAAGCAAAAAATTATAACTCACAAATGGGGTTGGTAGCCGATTGTTCTACGGGCAACCGTCGATTGGCTGACCGGATGGGGGACTTGCCGACGGTTGGGGGCTCAGGAGTCGTCGATGGGTACGGGGCGGATTTGTTCGCCAGATGGGCTGAGGAAAGAGAATGGGTTTTTTGAGAAGGAGAGAGCAGATGGTTGAAGGTGGGGAGAGATTAAAAAAAAAAAAAAAAAAAACCTAAAGCCAGCTACCTTGAAGGAGAAGGCGTGGAATCTGCTCAGAGCTGCCTTCTTCAGTGCCCTGCATCGCCACAGAGGAGCTGCCTTCTTCTCTATGTCACCTCGGCGAACGAGGTGTGGAATCTCACCACGTGGACGCAAAATGTCGCAACAGTACAATATGTTTCAGGGCACTGCATAACGGTTCAGTGACAAGTTCAAGCTGAACTAAGCCACCAAACTGAACAAGTTTAGTTTGAACTGAAAACCATCAGTTCAAACTCATGCCCCAAACTCAGCCTAAACTTATAACAAAAAAATATAAAATAAGAACGAAAGTTTGGATGCACAAGAAAAAACTCTAATCAACTAGCATAAACATCTAAATTCTAAATAATTAACAAAAATTAAAAATATGTGGTTACAATGTTCAGTGTAAATATATAATACAAATTTTTTGACTATTTATATTCCAGAAATTGTTTTAACTTTTGCTTCACTTGCAATTTATTTATTTTCCAACATCACTTATGCCTTTTTTTTTTTTTTTTAACAAACATCACTGAATTTTTTGGATTAAATAATTTTTGATAACGCCTATTAAAATTTAGACTGTTTGATAGGCCAAATAGAACATTGTTCGTCGTTATTATTTATTTTCACAATACAATTATAACTCAAACCTAAATATAAACTTGAAAAGAAATTATTTTATATATATATATATATATATGTATTTATGACGTAGATTCACTTGCCAAAGCACTTAGCTATTTGGGGAAGTTCCGGGGCATTCCAGAAACTGGAACATCCCTCTTCCATCACCCACTACATATATCATTGTCACCCATTATGATCTCTTTGTAATCTCCTTTTGTTGCTCCTCTCTTTACTTCTGTATTTCTTCTTTTGCTCTTGAACTTCATCTGATTCAACAAGGAACTGGGTTTTTGCTAGCTTCTTTTGTCCCTGGTAATTATCTATTCTGCTTTGTTAGCATTTCGGTCATTTACTTTTCCTTTCCTTTTCTTTTCCATAATTATTTTGAGTACTCTTAAGTTTAATGCTGGGAATTATGTACTCCTGCTAATTGTGACATGAATAAACTAGTAGGAACAGTTTTTTTTTTTTTTTTTTTTTTCCATAATAAGTAGTAATGAACAGATGTGGAATTTCATATATGCATGCAGTGGCAGAGTTGCCCCTACCAAAAATTATTTCTTTTAATTCTATCCCAAAAATTTTATACTCTTTTTATTTCAAACTAAAAATAAGAAATTACCACATAATCTCTATTAAAACTAATTCTATCAAAATAATTTATGGGTTTTCTGCACTGTTAACCCCAACTAAAAAATTAAACATTCTCACATAACACCACTAAAATTTACTCTGAAAAAATAACCCACTAAAATTTTACCCTTTAGTTTTATATTTTGATTTTATTTAGTTCTTTTTTCTAATTAATGTACGACCCACTGAAATATATATCTGACTCTACCTTGTATACGTGTGTGGCTTTCTTGGGAATTATCTCGAAGTTAAGAGATACCACTATTAGAGACATAATTTTAAATGCATCACTTTTCTAAAAAATCTAAGCCTAGTTTTCTTATCATAGTGATATTGATGAATAACTAAACTTCGACCTGGTAATTTTATGTTGTTTAATAACCATTGTGAGAGAATTGCTACACTCTAGAATTTGCCCATCTATTTATTCAAAAGAGAAATTCCTTCCCTTTTTTTTTTTTTTTTTTGGCAGCAGTTACCAACATGAGCATAATCAATACGTCAACAATGAAGCCTCCAACAGTTTGTTCATGTCAACACTATGTCATCAAGCAGACTCGCCTTGCCTCAAAATAGGCGCCCTCTGAGTTCCGCATGAGAACTTCCAAAAGAATTTGGATTGAGGTCTTCTCCTTCTTTCAGGGTATCAGCAATGGCTGTTCACAAAGTGAAATTGATCGGGCCAAACGGAGAAGAGAACGTGTTTGATGCCCCAGACGACGTCTACAATCCTCGAGTCAGCTGAAGGCGCTGGGTTGGAGCTGCCATACTCGTGCAGGGCCGGTTCCTGCTCGACTTGTGCAGGGCTAATGGTGGTCGGGAATAGTGGACCAATCTGAGGGATCATTCCTGGATGAGGACCAAAATAGAGAAAGGGTTATGTTCTGACATGTGTATCCTATCCAAAGTCGAATTGCGTAATTTACACCCACAAGGAATCCGATCTCCACTAGGAGCTTGTTTGGTACTTCCGTCTAGAATTGTTTTTGAGTACTATTCAAAAACCTTTTATAGTGGTTTTCCTCTTATGAAAATTTGAATTTATTTTTCGAATCTATGATTCAAACCGAGAGTAAGAATTGGTATTATAAACAGGAGTACTGCTCTCTTGGCTATTTAAGTCTGATTTGTGTAGGCTACTTTGTCCATGTTCATTTGTATTTTTCTCATCATAGTTCAGATTCAGTTTAAAAACTAGGCAAGAGAAAAACATTAAATAAGTAGGTACCATCCTAGTTTCTGATGTACATGTTTATGTCACAAACTTCAAATTTTCATATTGTGGTTCACATGTATAATCATTTTTGTGAATATTTATTCATGCTCAAATGAATTTAACAAATACAAAAAAACACTATCATCAATCAACTTTTTTTTCTTTTTTCACTGAAACTAAAAGGGTAAATGATTAGAGAATGATGTATCAATTTAACCTCAGGTCATTTCTATGGGATCCTATGTGCCAGCATAGCTGCCTACTATTGGGTGAAGATTTGAACTCCTGTCCTCATGGTCAAAATTCAGAGTCTAACCAGTCTACCTGTTAGTTTAGTGGTTCATCAATGAATATTTTGTGCTCAAGGATTGTATATCTAGCCAGACACTTGAAATGATTTACCGATGAGGAAATACTCAACAATATGATATCACCCAAATTATAGGTATTGAAATAAATTAAAATTTTAGAACATGGAAAACCAGCATTCGCTTGAATATAACAAACAGAAGAACAGAAGTGCAGTAAAACTTACAAAGAACTAACTCCCATCTATCATCTTGGTATAAATCTGTTAACTGGTGTGAGCTTATATCATCCTAATAGTGCCCCTGGCCATCAGATCTTAATATGAAAGCAAAGTCATATGATTTCAAAGTAAGGTGAAATTCAGAATGAGCTGAATTACTTAATATACAAAGCGAAAAACCGAAAAACTAGTTATTCAAAAGTGGATATTATTTCACACAAAAAAAAAACTTATTATTGACCTCTCTTTTAGTATTCATGAAAAAATTGATTGTGATCAGTGTTGACCGCACTATCACGCCGACCTCACCGCCGAGGTCACATCACCACAGACAAATCCCTGCTGGGAGACACACAGAAGTTTAGGCCTTCGCTTTAAACTAAATCCTTCGTGCGTCCGACACCGCTGACCACATCCAACCAATTTAATGCCCCTCTCGGTTACAAGCCCACAAGCCCACGGTACTAGGCTCGGCAGCCACAAGGCTCAAGTGAATTATATAACACTTGAATGGTTTATTTGTTCTCGATGTGGGAAAGTTTGCTTTTTTTTTTTTATTTAAAAAAAAAAAAAAAGAGAGAGAGAGGAGAGAGAGAGGAGAGAGAATTGGATAGGGAGTAATATAACTATAACTATTTGGTGCAAATTATTATTTATACTAGTATGTGGGAAACGTGCCTAAGGCACCTTACCTGTTAGTATTTCTTTTATTAAATACCATTTAAAATTATTAGCAATATTTTATAGTTCAAATATAAAGTTGTACTTTCCTAATATATAATATATATATATATGTACGCATAATAAAGACGTAAACACAAAGTATTATTATTTTTTCCATATTAAAATCAATATTTAAAATTTTAAAATAAACATATAAATTTATCTTAAAGTTATGAAATTTAAAAATTAAATTCCAGTATAAAACAAAAAACCAACAAGTTATATTACACATAATTAATTATGTTAAACACAAACAAAAAATATTAAAGAAGCAAATACATTTTCTTATTTATATTATAGATAGGGATCTATAGCAATAGCAGTATAAAATTCATAAGTTGAAGTATTTAAAACAATAAAAAGAAATGTCAATCCTGATTTAATCACCACTCTAAACTTCAAATCTGAAAAAAAAAAAAAAAAAAAAAAAAAACCACTTCAGTCGAACCATTTATCAAGATTTAAATAATCTAAAACTCACAAAAAGCAAAATGTAAATTTTGGAGGACGTACTTTAATACACTTATAAGCTTTCAAAAAATACTTTCAATAAATTTGAGAAAAACTATTTTTAACGTGATAATTAGGGATAAAAGTACTTATTAGGGTTGTACCTGAGAAACACTATAAGAGGACTATATCAAAAAAATGTCTACTTTCTTTTTGCTCAGTTTCCAGTTTATTGTCACAAACATTCATTTTTTTTTTAAATTATTTACATGAGAAAAACATTAAACAAGTAATACGTACCATCCCAGTTTCTAATGTGGATCTTTATGTCAGACACCAAATTTCCAGATTGTGGCTCGTATTATCACTTTGTGAACATTTATTTACCGTCAAATGAATTTCACTAACATGGACGGCACAATCGCAAATGAACTTTTTTCTTTGCTGAAATTAAAAGGTTCAGTAGTTAGAGAATGATGTATCAATTTAACCCCAGGTCCTTTTGCGTGGGACTTTGTATGCCAAGATATTTGCCTACCGGACACTGGACATGATTTACTAAGGAAACATTCAACAATGTGATATCAACCACAATTATAGGTATGAATTAAACTAACATTAGGACCTAGATAAACTAACATGATTTACATGGTTTTTTTTTAATTTTATTTTTATGTGGTTTGTCGTTAAGGTTGGATTGAATTTTCTATGTTTTTGTTCTTATTTTTCTTATTTTCTCTTTTAATAAATTTGAGTGGAATTGTGGAAGTTTTAGTTTCTCTCGCATTATAGTACATAAAGCTACAAAAGCAAAGAAACTTCAACTTAAATAAATTTGAGTACAGGCTTTAATTCCTCCAAAAAAGTACTTCTTAAAAACAATTTAATTAGTCTCTCACATTATAGTATATAAAACTACAAAAACAAAAGAGCTTCAACTTAAATAAATTTGAGTGGAGGTTTTAGTTCCTCAAAAAGGTACTTCTCAAAAATAATTTAATAGCAGCAAAAAATGAAAAATTTGATTGTGTGTGCCGATACAAGGAGAGCATCTCATCGGCTACGGCGGGATCCTCAATTTGAGGATACCACCGTAGCCGCATTCCCAAAGACAACTCCCTGCCCGAGCTCGGGCAGGGGAGGACACACAAAGGGCTACCTTGGCTAAGCCTTAGTCTGTCCACCACCACAAGGAGAGCATCTTTATCAGCTACGGCGGGATCCTCAATTTGAGGATACCACCGTAGCCGCATTCCCACAGACAACTCCCTGCCCGAGAGCTGGGAGGACACACGAAGGGCTACCTGGGCTAAGCCTTAGTCTGTCCACCACCTTGACCACCACATCCAACCAATTTAATGCCCCTCTCGGTTACAAGCCCACAGTCCCAGGCTCGGCACTTGTTAGGCTCAAGGGAAGGTTATATAAACACTTGAATTGGTTGGTCTACTCTCGATGTGGGATAGTTTGCCTTTGAAAAAGAGAAGAGAAAAGAAAAGAGGAAGTAGGATAGGGAGTATTGAACCTCTATACACCTTATGATAGATGGAATAAAGAACAAAATTGTTATTAGGCACGGATACTTTTACTTTTGAGTATCTTGTGAGAAGTTATATTTTCATAAGTGAAAAGAACTGAGTTATTTCAATCTTTAGCCGTGAATATATATATATAGCAGTATTCGGTGTGAATTATTGTTTACACAATCTCAAATTATAGAGAAAGATAAGTTTTTTATATTATGATCTTGTTTTGTAGGGAGATTATTGATAATATATTATTAGTGAGCTATTTTTAAGTATGATACTTATAATACATATAATTATTACAATTTAGTGCAAATTATTATTTACATACACTAAAATTATAGTATAAGACCACTTTATATATATATATAAATATTTCTAATTGTATAGCACGCTCTTCGCACGTACAAAATAGCAAAAGAAAGCAAAAAAAAAAAAAATCAATCAATAAAATCCACATGACAATGATGACGTGATGACCGGATGACAAGTTACTAGCGAACCTCTTATCAATTAAAAATGTCGATGTTAACAGAGTTGTTTAGATTTTGATTTCTAGATAATACTGACAAAAATGTGAACACCAAAATTATGGAATAGTGATATAGTTATCTGTTAAATTTCAAAAATCGTCTGTTAATTTAATATTGAGACCAAACTGTCAAAAACATAAAAGTTTAAGTGACTAATTTACCAAAATTAAAAATTCAAGAGTCATTCATATTCATAATTCAGAAATTACCCCACAAAGTGTTCGGGTTTTTCTAGTTCCCACACACACCCCGCTATAGAAATACTATTTTTCCAGTTACTAATGTTTTCAACTTTTCAATCACAGTGAAGGCTTTGATTATTAGTAAGTAAAAAATCAACTTGTAGAATTTCCATTAACTAAACGAGTGTAATCTATAGATAGGTACACTGACAGCATATAAAAAAAATTTTGTTGCTCCAAGCTTGTATATCAAACTAAACACTTGAAACGATCTACTGATCGGGAAACAACTAGAATAACACCATCTCAACAAAAATTTGAAGTATTGAATAAACTAACGATCAAAGTAAAACAAAAAGAAACCAAGTATTTGTTAACAAAATCTGAAATATTTCCTCTAGAATAAAAACAGAAGTACAGTAAATCTTCGAAAGAATTAGCTTCCCATCCCATCTATGTAGAGGAGACATTCCCCTAATTTCAAGTGTTGGTGGCCCTTGTATAGATCTGTTGACTGGCATGAGCTGAGATCATCCTAATCGAACCCCTCGCCATCAAATCCTTAATAGCTCTGCGTGCTAGTGATCCATTAATCTGAAAGCAAAGTCATACAACTTTAAACTTAAGGAAAAATTAGCCCAACTTTATTCTACATACTGAAAGAGCTAGTAACCGAAAGCGCACATGTTTTCCCCCAAATAACTCGTTCATGAACCATTAACATGCTAAAACACTAGATACCGAACGGTCACAGAACATCTCTATCTCTCTGTGCATTGCAAATCTTCTCGGTAATGAGTTACTATGTCCAAAACGATTTTTGAATTAAGATGAAGCTACATTTTACACAACCAAAGTGATGCTAGATAATTAAATTCTCGAAGCATACCGACATAGAAAAATAAAATAAAAATTACAATACAGAACCGACATTAGCTAAAAACACAAGAAAGATAATTTATGAGAACTTACCCTCAACCTATCAGACAAGATTGAAGGACACAGCTTGTACTTGGGAACTTCAATCAGAAGCTTGTCATATGTCGCCTGATCGAAAAGAACCATGTTGTTAACTTTCTCCTTTTGCTTTTGCTCCATTTCTGCTCATTCTGCATACCAAACATAAACACTCTTAGAAACATATAAACATTTTGTACCAAACCCAATGAGCACGGAAATAAAAATAAAGAAAATGAAGGAACCACAATAACCCATCCAATTTCAATGTCCAGTGTCCTTGTGAAAACAATATTCAACAAAAACCCAATAAGAAATTGAAAGATTTCTTTGAAATTATTCATTTGTAAATTTCCCGAAAAGCTAATCATAGGTGGTTCTTCTCTCCGTAAGAACAAGAGGGCCGTTATGCTAACAACCAAGGTATATCTTTTTGATCAGAGGTTGAATTGATCATCAGAAGAAGAATTAGTCCAAAAATTAGGATACACTCTAAGAAAATATAACTTCAATCGAAGAAAGCAAATGAAAGGCTTTCATTTAAATTCTCGTAGAATCAAGAACGAAGTTATTATATCGATATATATCTCATACACACACACATATAGGAAAAATCAAAACCAGAGTTTTAACAGATTTTGCGAGTGCATTATATAATAGGATATTAACCATCTAAATTACCCTAATATTATATATAAAATCTAGAAAATTAATAAAAAATGTGCGACAAAAATCAAAATCTTAAGGAGAATAATTGCACAAACACTTCAATCAGATAAATATATTCCAGGTAAACCCTAGGCAGTCGAATTTAGAACCACTAACAAAAATTTTAAAAACCGCATTGAAATTGAAATATAATAAGTAAAAGAAAAAGACCTTGAAATTTCCGAACAGTTAACAAAGCTTAAGCTAAAACACAGCTAGAAACAGTAACCATAGAATTACCTTCTTCTTCTGCTTGCCTCCGCCGGACTTTGCGGGCTTCGACGACGGTGGCGGGGCCTTGTCCTTCTTCGGCGCCTACAATTGCCAAAATAAATAAATAAATAAAAATCGGAGTTTTCGAATGTGGAGAGAGTACGAGCAAAGATTTCTCGGAATTTCTCGGCAACCAAACAGGAGAACATGGAAACAGTGCGACATGGAACGGTAACTTACCATTTAGAAATTTCTCGAGTTGAACAGCTCCTAGGGGAGAAGAGTTGCGAAAAGCTTCTTCGTGTGTGTATATATCCATATATATAGAGAGTGGCTCTGAGAACACTAGGGTTTTTGATTGAATTCAAGTGTTGTTTAAGAAACGAATCGGGTAACCCGGAAACCAACCGCCCCAATCAACATGGATCAGTTTGGGTTTTTAGCCCATGAATTTTTGGGAGAGATTCTCTCTCTCTCTCTCTAGATATTTGTTGTAAATAATATACTTTTTTGACCTAATAATTTTTAAAAATAGATAAAATAAAATATTGAAAAAACAAGATTTTAAAAATTTAAATATAATAAATTCATTACATAGATAGAAATTTATTAAATAATCAATATATTTATTAAATAAATTACATATTTATAAGAAATAAATAAATCATTTATCTAATAAATTTATTGTCTATTATTTTTATCCAAAATATTTTTAAAACTTCGGGTGAAGAAAAAATTTTTAAAACTTTTTATTTATTTCGGCTATTTCTTTATATTAAAAAAATGCTACTTATTTTTTGTTAAACATTTAACTTCATAATAAAGTATGATGTTCAAAAAAATCCAAGGAATTTTATGAAATGCCTCAAAAGTGTACATCTCTGAAACATTACACTATCTATAATGGCTTCAAGACAAGTCAAAAATCAATCTATATGTTTTCAAAAATACTCCCGACCAACTAAAAATGAATTCTGGTATTCTACTGCAGTATTCTACAATTATTATAGTT
>BKCH01000773.1:0-132500 GCA_008635985.1 Ficus erecta
AAGAAATACGAATACCGAAAAATTTACACCAATAGGAGACAAAATTCAACAAAAAAATTACAACAGAAAAAAGGGGCACATCTTGTCCACCTGATCTCCACGTGTGGAGGAGACCCGCCACAACTCGAGCACAAACAAAGTTGTAATGCCCCAAATACTACCTAATAATAATATTAGAAAATTAACATTAGAATTAGCATGGATAATGTGATGATATAGCAATTACTTAATTCTAATATTATGTTGAGTTATTTTTCACAACTGACGCGACGAGAACTCGATGCGCTAGAACAAAGTTCATGTCAAATTGATAAAATTTTATGATGATTTGATAATTTTGTGTAATAGTTTAATTAAAGAAATATTTTGAATATAAGTATGTTATGTAATATATATCTATATGTGTAGTATGATGTGTATAATTATATATATATAAATATATATAAATCATCTATAAATAGCAATTGGCAAGGGAAGGTGGGGAAAAAAAAAAAAAGGAATGTTGAATTGAAAACATGAAGAAGAGAGAAGGAAAAAAAAAAAAAGGAATGTATGTTATCCGGAAAATACCTATTTGACATTATGTTAATTTCCAACTCAATTATGAACCTTTAAATGTCTGAAACTATTTCTATAATTTAGATAGCTTATACAGCTTTTCATAATCTTTCCAATCCCTATTCATTTGTGCAAATCCGATATCGAAGTAAGAAGTTATGATCTGTATACTATCCGAATACCTGCTATCACCAACCAATTTATTGTGTGCGATTGTAGGTGCGCAAATTCTAGAAGTTGACCTAGCTTTTTCCTTTTTCCTCCCAAACGTTTTCACACCCTAATGACAGCCATTCCCCACCTATTAAAAGACAGTTAAATCAATTTATTTTATAATATTCAAAATTCCCCTTTTTACATGCTCCCTCTTTCTCTCACACTTCCCTAGTCTCCCTCTCCAACATATTGTCAGTCTCACTCTCTTGCTCTTGCTCTCTCTACCCCTCTCACACGCACAAAAAAAAAAAAAAATTTCCACCAAACCTCCAAATTCATCCAAGCCAAAATCAAAAGGATTTCAATGTATGTTTGTTTTATTGTTTGATGATTATTATTATTGCTCTTTTCGGTTTGAGATCCTTCTTGGGTGGGGGGGGGGGGGGGGGGGGGGGGGGGGGGGGGGGGGGAAGGTGGGGGGCGATTGAGCGATTTTCTTGATGAGTTTCATCTTGTGAGTTTGAGGAAATGGCAAGAAATATTTATGGAATGATGATTGAAGGAATGACTATGTGGTTGATTTGTAAACAAGACGATTTTATGGTTTTGATTTCTTAATTCATGATCTTATTGGTATGGTGATTTAATAATTTTATATATTAGAAACATATCTTAGGGCTGTTTTGTTTATGTGTATGTGTGAGTCATGTACGTTTTCGTGATAATTTTTATATTTTTAATGAATTTTCGGATTTAACCACTGCTGCTGGAAATTTCCAGATTTTATGATAAGTATTCCAAACTGTTTCTGAGGATGAAAACGGCCTCTATTTTTAACAAATTTGGCATTGTTGGAAAGTCCTAGTTGTCTATTTTCATTTGAAATTAGTTTCATATCATTTGGAGATATATGTGAATCTTTATAATTTTTCAAAGAGGTAGAGGGTCGGCTGTTAGATTTTGTAAAATTTTAGCGATCAGTTTTCAAAACTGTTTTTGAGGATCCAAACGGTCTTCATTTTTAAACGAATTTGATATTGTTAGAACAATTTGGATGTCTAATTTCATTTAGATTCATTTTTTTTTTTTTTTGGGAGATATAGATGAATTTTTGTGATTTTTCAAATAGGCAGAGGTTTGGCTGCCAAGTTTCTGTAAAATTTTAGTAATTAGATTTAAAACTATTTTTTGAGAGTACAAATGGTTTTCGTTTTTAATGAATTAGATATCATTAGAAAGATCTGGATGTCTACTTTTGTTTACAATTTGTTTCAGATCATTTAGAGTCATGTACAAATTTTTATGAATTTTGAAGGAAAAGAGGTCTAACTGTTAGTTTTGTAATTTTGTAAAATGTATCAATTTTATGTTTTGATGTTATTGAATGATGAAATAGGCCTGCTAGACGCTCTTGTGATATGGTGGATGTGTTTGATAAATTATTATGAGCTTTTTTTGATTTTATTATATTTATTATTCATGGTATGAACGGTTCTAAAGGCGAGCACCCGAGACCTCAATCGCGTGTCACCATCAGAAAATTTGAAAAGGTTAAGTAAGGCGTTTTAATAAGTACACTCTTACCTGTAACATGAATTAAAGATTTGAGAAGTATGTGTTTTGATGTTGATGATGATGTTATGATATTCTTAAATAGTATTTCTCGTATGATGACGTTTTGATGAAAAGTATATATATTGTATGTATATGTATTTTTATGTTTTAAAATGGCGTTGTACACTCTTAATGATGATGATGAAGATGATGTTGTTGTCCGATGAGCAGACTTTTTGTCACCGTTGGTTTGGGATTTGCTACCACACTCCTTCCATGATTAGCGCGCTATGATAGTACAACGCTGGACCCAATATATGATAGTTTTAAAAGTTAAAAGTTTTTAAATGATGTTACATTTGTGATGATGTTTATGATGATAAAAGAAAAATATTTATTTACATTTGTGAGATTTAAGTGTCTTACTAAGCGTTTACTTATATAAGTTAATTCATGTTACAGATAAAGGAAATAGTAAGATGTAGCATTTGAAGGAGCTTGGAGCGGAAGCGGGACAATGTGTGATAGGAAAACGGGAGGAACGATCATGGGATGAACACTTTTAATTTCAAATAAAGTTTTGGAACTTTGGTTTATTCTTTTTTGATTGAAGGATTAATATGGACTTTCTTAAAATTTATTTCGTGATATGGTTTAAAATAATTTATATTAATTACAGAAGTTATTTTGATAAGGTAATAAATTTTTTTTTTTATAGTTTTCTAAAATTATCATGTAAAGTTTTCCAATAAGTCAATATTTTATTTCAAGCTTAATATTTTCCGCAATTTTATAAGAGATGAATGATTAAATAAGAAGTCAACTGTAATGGTGCGTGAGGGGGTCGTTATAAGAGTGGACCCCACCGCACCAGGAAGAAGTTTCCGGATGTTAGGATCGTAATTGGAGCTCCAATAAATCGTGATCGGACCTGCATAGGATGCGATTGGGGCTCTAAGGGGAGGCAATCGTGGCCGTGGGAGGAGATTGCGACTATGGGAGGCCATCGCGGCAGGCCGATGAAAGAGAGAGCCATCATTCGTGAGATCAAAGTTGCGGTCGCGATCTAAGCCTCGTCAGAGATCCACTGCGGAGGAGATCTCAGATCGCTAGAGATCCTTGTGCGATTCACTACCGACCTCCTCCCACTTTCGATGGAGATCTCGCAAAGATGAAGGAAAGTGCATTCTCCGATCGACTAAGTAAAGCAAAGAGATCGAATTTGGTCGTTCGAGGGAAGAGAGAGAGACAGAGGAAGAGAGAGAAAGAGAGGAGGGGACCGTCACTTGTGTTGAAGAGATCAGAGAGGGAAGAAGAGAGAGAAAAGATCGAGTGTGGGGGGAGAGAGAAGGAAGAAGATTTCTCGAGGCAATTAACAAAATGACTCAACCACTTTCTTAAAAGGTATTCAAAAAATTTTATTAGCTAAGTGACCTCGAACAACCAGGAATGATGGTCGTTCCTATGTTAAAATGAAAGAAGGTTATTTTGATAATTTAAACTTTTGAGGTTATCATTTTAACAAATATCTGAAATTTAGTAGCATGTGGCCTAATTTTTCCGATAACTAGGGTCGATGCCATAGAATTAGAATGTGGATTGATTTTGCCACAACTAAAAACTCTAGCAAAGTATACCGTATATAATTACATCGCTTATGTAATATACCAGATTACTTTTTGTTACCAACACAAGGTTCCGATAACTCACTGTCAATAGTATTTTAATAGGTATTCACCGTAAAACACTATTAGCGGCGACATATATTACCCTTGATTCTCTGACCCCTTGTGATTTAAAAAATCATCAAAACCCAACCAATATCACAAAAAAGTACACATCCACAAAATCCAAAAATGCCCCAAATAATCCATAAAAATTACAGAAACTTCACAACAAACTGTCAAAAAATCACAAAAATTTGGCCCATGGTGGTGCTGCAATGAGAGTCGCCGTGCAACACCGCATCGACGAGAAGGTGATCTGCGTCACAGTCTGCACCTTCAGGCAATCTTCAATCTTGTGCAGCTACGAAGAGATCTTGAAAAAGGAGACAAGATCTGGCTGATACTTTGTCCAATCTACACGATCTCCAATGAAGATGCCGCTCAGGAAATGATGGTCAAGAAATAATTTCGAGTCATAACTTTATTAAGGAAACGATGCCACATATCGCAACAGACTTGTCGTAAATCGCAACGGCTGTTTTTATCATAGTTTTATTTCCTCACACCCCCATTATGTGAACGCGTGTGAATGAATATTTAACAAGGAACGTGAAATATATTTAAAACCTAACACATAATGACAACATTTTAAGAGGATAAACAATGCAGTTACAAGAGTTTGAACTAATTATTTTTTGCTATGATAATATGTTAGTTTACCAACTCATCCTAAAAGCTTTAGTTATTTTAAGAGGATAAACAACGTAATTAGAAGAGTTTGAACTCATTATCTCTTACTATGATAATATATATGGAAGGGTAAAGGTAGAACAAAAAAAAGTATGCAATCTAAAATTGGTACAAATTTGCACATCTCCTACTTGTAATTAAAAGAGTCAATGGCTATTTTGATCATGACTTCCTTGCCTGCCATATGAGAGTCACGTGATCGCTATATCTTCATATTATATATATATATATATATATATTGATTGCTTATTTTGTACGTGCAAAACACGTATCATACAACTAGTAAATTTAATCTAAAAGTGGCCCCATTTTGTATAAATATTTTAGTTGGTATTGCACATGATTAAACATGACCATGGTTTCACATGTCCCAAGAATCAAATTGTCGTCGACTTAGTCCAATCACATTTAAATTTAAAATATATGCACTTCCAACAAGGCAAATCCAAGATAAATTTTCATGCACATGTCTAAATTTTGGTTTCTTTTAAAAAAGAAAAAGAAATCATAAATTTTAAAAATCTCTCTATGTTTCTCTCTCGATCTCCATGTCTCTTTCTCTCTTTGTCGATCTTCCTCTCTCCCCTCTCAATCTCCTTCTCTTTATGTTTCTCTCCGTCGATCTTCTTCTCTCTTTTCCTCTCCCTCTGTCGATCTTCTGCTCTATTTCTTTCTCCTCTCTCCCTCGCGATGTCCCTTTGTGTGATCATCTCAAGGCCCTCAAACACCAACGGCGCAAAGATCTCACACATGTTTTATCTTACCCCCTCCCCTCCCTTCGTATCAATCAATCATTAGCTAGTCGGGTTTATCTATGTGCGCGCGAACCTTCTTTTAGTGAGCTTGCCTCCTTAATCACAAATCCCTGCACCACCGGCCCCCTTCATGACCAATCAGGATTGTCACAAGGCCCGTAGCCCCTTCGGTCGTCGTCATTACGTCGAGATTTGAGAGAGAGAAATTGACAGAGAGAAAGAAATAGAGAGTTCGAAAGGGATTTTTTAATTTTCACATTTTTTTTCTTTTATAAGGTTTTTATTAGTTGTTTTGTTGTTTTTTTTTTAAGGTTAGTTTAGTAAATTCAACAAAATGAGATTGCAGCTAAAAAAAAGGAGCAATTTAAAGACCATTTAAGCAATTAACGCTATTTAAGGGGCATTTTTTAGGAGTATGTTTGGTGCACCAGTTTGGAATGGAATTTTTATATTGAAATTGGTTAACTTTTAAAAAATTAACTATAGCTTTTGTTAACTTTTCAAAAAAATACAAGAAATAAAAGAGAAAATTAGGTAGAGAACTATGTTTTAAAGTACATCCTTTTAATTTTACCCACTATAACATTAAAATTAATAATTTTAGTGTCATGAAATGACAAAATTATCAACCTTACCAATATGATGGGCATAAATATAACAAGGTGTTAAATTTATGGCATTCTTATATATAACCTGAACTAAAATGAAAATTTTAAGTCCAGGCCTTGGAACCAAACGCATCTTAATTCAAAATATTTGGAGATTCGTGAGAAAAGAGTTAGGCGCCCTAACCCAAAAATTTTTCCACCGCTCTTCTTTACATCACCGTTAAAATCCTTTTAGGACGTTGCTGCTTTTCCATTTCGCACTTCTTATGCTGAGTACTTTCCAGTCCTCTCTGAAGTTTGAAATAGGTATGTTTTACTAATGCTTAGGGCTGCAAATCGTTATAACAGTCCATCGATTTTCATTTCTTACATGCTTCTTCTTTCACTCTTTCTAAGGCTTTGTAAGTTTTCCTTTTTTGAATATATTTTTTATATAGCGCTTCATCTATTTTGATCCATGTGTTGTTTTATATCATCTTTTTCAACATATGTTTTTGAAGATTTATTTATGGGTCGTACTCGTAGTAGTAGTTGCTGAAAAGTGAATTAACATCCCAATAAATATGAGGTAATTAGAAGAATATAAGACATGAAATAGTGGGAATTCGCAAGAATATGGAAATTCTAGTTCCTTTTCGGTTTTAGATCATTTAGAAAGTGAAATCATAAGCCAATGGGTTTATTTGTTCAAGGTTTTTTTTTTTTAATCGTTTCTCAAGTCTCAAAACGAATTTTGAGTGATAGTTGCAATTTCGGTTGAACTCCCCCACAAAGGTTTCCGTTAGGTATATTCCGATGGCAAATAAACGGCTCTAACTCAAGTGGCAACAACAACGCGGAAAAACTACGCAGTCGATCGGCAAGTTACACTTGGAAGGGCTAGGGCATTCGGCTGAACTATGGCGGTTCCCTTACAGAACGACAGGTGGCGGACAAATGATATCTTCAACTAATCACAACTTAATGATCGCGCTATCTATCTTCTTATTTTTTTTTCAATTAAAAGAAACAACTAAAAATATAAGAGATACATTTCAAAAAATAGTAGAAAAAACTTGTATCACTACTTAGGCACGTCCCCATACTAGTAATAAAAGAAGCAGGTCCCCATGCTAGTAATAAAAGAAGCAGATTAGGTTCAACTGTTTTCGATAACCAAAATATATATATTTATATATTACACACACTTAGGGCAAGCAGCAGCCATAAAAAATATTTAAAAAATAATAATAAAAAAAGAAGATAAGATCTCGGTGTGTTTCAATTAGGACCAAAAAAAATTATAAAAACAATATATTTCTATATATTTATGTATATTATGCTCTACTTTACATTTATACAAAGGGAATAGAAGTTAAAACACCATTTGTAGCAACAACCAAAAAAAATATAGATATATCATCTCTCCATTTTCTTCCATCGAAACCGTTTCCTTCTCAAGTCTTTAAATTCAAAATCTTCTTCACAAATTCATTCCAGAGTTTTCCATTAACCAAATCTCATGGGAGTTTGAGAGTTCTAAAGATCATCAAGCAAGCTCGAAAGTAAAATTTTACCAAGTTTTCAAGTGTTTCATGGAGGCTCAGAATTGATCAAACAATTTCAGTGGAAAGTTAGGTATAAAACTCTCTTTTTGTTCAAAGTTATTACTTTTATGAAATTTTATTTTAAAAATTCATAGACTTAACCAAGTGATCTATGAAATCATGATCTGTTGTGATCATTATGAGTTATATTGAGCATGTGTGGTATTTTGTATTTTCTCTGCACGGATATGGTTCAAGTTCAGAAACTTTTTGAAATTGTTATGAAACTTTAAAGGTATGTTGATATGGTTTTGTAAATAATATATGTTAGCTAAAGCAACCATGTTTAAGTGATAATTTGTAGATCTCAGGCTTTTGAAAAGGGGAAAAAAAAAAAAAAAAAAAAAAGAAAGAGTAAACCTTGAAAGACTGTGGTATGTGATATGTGCTTGGCATGAAAAATAAATAAATAGATAAAGAAAAATCAGAATAAAATCACTATATGGCATGAAATCTCAAAGAGTCCAGTGCAATATAGGCTTTGAGATTGGTTGAAAATGATTTGTATGCTATGTGGGGTGTGAGATTGAAATTATTGTGCAATAAGATTAAGTTATTTGCACTTTTTATGTTGATTGTGTGAAATGTTAAAGTTGGACTCTAAAATGCTAGATTCTTGTTTTTGAGCCAAAAATGTAAAATGAGAAGCTGACAGGAAAACATAATTTCCTGGACTGTACGTAAAAACGGTTTTATAGGGTGTGAACTCAATGAAAGCCATGAGAAAAGTATATGGAGCACTACGACATCGGTTGAAGGAACACAGTCTAAAATTTGTCGAAACCGAGTTATAAAAAATAAAATAAAATAAGAAGGAGCTCAAAAGTCTCAAAGTTGTCCGGACAGGGTAAAAGATGAAATAATTACTAAAACTGTTTAAAATATGTATATATTTTAAGAAGATGGGATACTACAACTAGTTTATTAATGTCATATATGACAAGGTTCGGATTAAAATAAAAATGTACGGAAAATTGTAGCCTATCTAGGGTAAAATAGTAATTCTACCTGGTTAGGGGTAAAATGGTTTAGACATATGAGACAGAAAAACAAAATGAAAGGTGTAAAAATGCAAACATTATTTTATTTTACTTTTTCTTTTTAAGGGTAATTTGGGTATTTTAAGATCAAAATTAAGTGCTGAATGATTAATTATATAAATTTATATGTTAAATGTAATTTGATCGCATAAAAATATAAAAGTTTTAAAGACATAATATACTTTCTAAATAAAAGAAAAATAGATGGTACAAAATTATGAATAACCCTTAATTAAAACATGAGGAACTTCACTATTAGTCACCATGATGCGGCCGTTAATGCAAGTTGTTGCTTAATATAATAATACGCATATCTTTCCCCCCTCCCCTCCCCCCCCAAAAAAAATGATAGTAGTCGGCAAATACAAGACATGACAAATACAAGATCCAAAATTAATTAATGGAAAAAGGCAGATATTATATTCTATCGATGCATCATTTTGACTGTTTATTTATGATGCAATTATCAAATATTCTTACATAATTGCAAGCTATTTCTTTTTATTTCGTTTTTGTAGCTTTTCCAATAAAGACTTGATAGGCGACCAGCAAACAAAAATAAAGCAAAACACAAAACAAACAGAAACTTTTGAAGCCATGGAGGAGACAATATTGCCGATGACCACGAAAATCATGCTCACAATCATCTCGCTAGCCCTCATTAGCCTGGTGATCAGAGCTTGTGATGCTCTAATTCTGAAGCCCCGGAGGCTCCGATCGCAGCTCCGGAAGCAAGGAATCGGTGGCCCTCCACCTGCGTTATTAGTCGGCAACATACTTCAAATGAACAAGGCACGTTCTCAAGTCCCAAAGCAACCACAGGGAGGAGGAGGAGTAGTGCATAATTGTGTTTCTTTTCTCTTTCCTGCCTTAGAGCAATGGGCTAAGCAATATGGTACCAATTTTTCTTCATCTTATATCCTACCACTTTGGAACTTTCTTTGAATATTAGGTCCTAGATCAATCTATAAAGTTGGATAAATACATCTACTTTATATATACGTACAGGAAAGGTTTTGTATAAGATGGGTGGATGCATCCAGTAGTTATAACTTTTTATTTAAAATCTTGTAACAACTAAAAAGTTATAACAATTAGTTGATTTATATGTAATTTTCTATTTAGAATCTTATAATATGGTACTATTTAGATATGTATGCAAATTACATGTATCACTAAAAATATACTCTATGGAAATCATCTGGTTATTATAATATCTCACAAAAAAAAAAATACAAGCGTTATTTTGTAAAGATGCCAAAAAATAGCCAATCTCTCTTTATATATATATATATATATATATATATATATATTTTTTTTTTTTTTTTTTTTTTCTTTCCTTTGATTTTCGACAAATGTAACAGGACCAACATTCATGTTCTCACTTGGAAACATACAATTTTTGCACATGAACGATCCTGATGTGGTGAAGGAGATAAGTATATGCACTTCACTAGAGTTTGGAAAACCATCCTGCGAACATAAACTGTTGGGTCCCTTGCTTGGCCAGGGTATTATATCCTCAAACGGTTCCCTTTGGGCTCACCAAAGAAAAATTATTGGGCCTATGCTCACGATGGATAGTGTCAAGGTATGTGATCTCGACGTAAAAACCCATGTTAGTCAATCTCTCGTGGGGGTGTTTGATGTTTGAGTTGAGTTTGAGTTGAGTTGAAATTTTTAAGTTCGAATAGTAATTTTTGTTGACTTTTTAGAAAAGACAAAAAAAAATTTCAAAAAAGATAAAAAACTTTTTCAGAAAAAGACAAAAATTTGAATTTAAACCTCGAGTTTAAACTTGAGAGCCAAACTCCCCTTTAATAATTTAAGCTTTTGAATCAGTTGATGATTAAATGATATATTGTTATCATTTCAAGGAAATCTCCTTGATATGTCCAGATGTTTTTAGAATATCTCCAATATAATGCTAAACTATTGTGTCAATAATAAATTTCGATATTTAGCTGAAAAAAGTTCTCTCTAATATAGTGTTATCTTTGATAACAAATTTGTCATATGCTAAATTTTATGGTAAATTTATCATAAGGTATAACCAATACCAAATATATTAGTTGATTATTATTGATTGTTGTCTTCACTTTTTCGTATAATTACGAAAATGTATTTTCATTGTTAATTTATATTGATATTAAAAATTTACTTTTACAATTTCCAAAGCATTATAATGATGACAAACAGTAGAAATATGATTATGTATTATAACATAAATTAAGATAAAGTTATTTTCACACTATTTTATAACAAATATGGTAGCATTAGCATTGGAGATGGTGTTAGTGGGAATATCTTAACAATGAATGTCCCTCATAATATTTTCAAAATGAATCGGCCGGATGTGATCCAATAGGGATTCAGCTCCTCCAAGTGGGGCCCAACCTGATCTAGACCGGTTAGAATCAGGATATTTAATAGTGCCCTTACTTCTGATATTTAATAGTGCCCTTACTTCTGATATTTAATACAACTTTTTTTTTTTTTTTTTCTAATTGAAATATCGTGCAAATTTTTGTTTAATATTGAAGGCTATGATGAGGTTGATGGTTGAGCCGGCGAAGACACTGGTGAGCAGATGGACGAGCCAGATTGAAAGTGAGGGAGGAGTTGTTGCTGATATTAAAGTTGATGAACACATGATTGGCTTCTCCACAGAAGTAATCTCAAGAGCTTGTTTTGGGAGCAATTACTCAGAAGCGGAAGAGATATTCTTGAACATTAGACATCTTCAAGAAAATATGATTGAGAGGTCCCCATACCTTGGAATTCCTATATTCAGGTTTGTTTGTTTTTTTTTTTTTTTTTTTTTTTTTTTTTTTTTTTTTTTTTGTGGGTTAATTTTATAAATGGCCCATGAATTCTACACTATGTCAACATTCCCCTTAACTTTCTATTATTATACCAACGGTTCCTCTATTGATATTTTGTAAAAATTAGATAGATATTGAATACATTCTGATCGCATGAGCATTATATTTATATATATATAAATATATTTAATTATGATTTTAGCCTTAATTAAAGCTCATGTAATAGGAACGTATTCAATTTTTGTTCAGTTTTTGACAGCATATCAGTTTATTAGCCGTTTTCGTGACAGTAGAAAAGTTTAAGGTTGTGTTACATATAAAATTAAAAGTTATGAATGAATTGGAGAATAGGTCATTTGAGAAATTAACCATTTTTTCCTTCCAATATATAGGAAATATCTCAAGTCTGGCAGTTGTAATATTTTATTTAAAATTATATTACTATTAGTTGGTCAAGCTATAACTTTCCATTTAGACTCTTATAACATGATATTATTTATAACTATTAGTGTAAATGATAAGTATCACTATATAATGTCATATTAGAATCAACTAATTGTAATACGAAAAGAAATATAAGTGTTGTTTTATAAAGATGTTAGATATGAGATAATGGATACATAAATATATGTAAATATATATATATATATATATATATATATTTCCTTGACGCATCACCTAGCTAGTGAAAGCACTTTGAAAATCAAATTACGTACTTTTATAAATAAACTATTTTCATTTTTTAAAGTAAATGGAGAGGGAAAAACTGATATTGGAGAAAGTTGGCCTCTTAATTTTTGATACAATAAACTTGTTATCCAATCTGTTTATTGTTTCGGGTTTGTTCTAATTAAGTGCAAATGTAGCAACACTTTTTCTTATTGAATATGGGACACAAATGTAACTTTTGTTATTTTATAGGGATACAACTAAAATTGCTTAAAATTTTTGTGTATGATTAAAATGAAATTCAAAAATCACAACTAATTCAAGTAAATAAATACGTGCATCATGCGACTTCAGATATATCCCTACCAAGAGCAACAGGGAAACAAGAAGATTGGAAAAGAAAATTCGCGCCTTAGTTCTGAAGGTTGCGCAGGCAAGAAAACAAGCAACAACTCAGAATGAAGACATATTCCAGACGATTGTTGACGGTTCTGAAAAGAAGAGTGCTTTAGGCCTAGATTCTGGGGACCGGTTTATTGTAGACAATTTCAAGAACATATACTTGGCTGGGTACGAGACGGCTGCAGTTTCCGCGGCGTGGACACTGTTGCTGTTGGCCACAAATCCAGAGTGGCAAGACGTTGCTCGAGCCGAAGTGCTGGAAGTCTGTGGAGGCCAAGATCCTGATCCCGACATGGTTCGCAAGATGAAAGTAGTAAGTAATTTAGTAGTAGTTAAAACTTAAACTCCTGTTTGGTATTCAATCATATGGATATGAATAATTTCCTTCCGTCACAATTTTTGACTTCGACAAGAAATATGTTTTAAAAGGTTTCTTTCTTGGAAAACAAGAAATATGTTTTAAAAGGTTTCTTTCTTCGACAAGAAATATGTTTTAAAAGGTTTCTAACAACAATTTTTATTTTTTTTATGCAGCTGACGATGGTAATTTACGAGTCTTTGCGACTTTATCCTCCAGTGCCGCAATTAGTGAGAGAGGCATTCCGAGATCTACGTTTTGGAGATGTTGAGGTGCCTAAAGGAGTTAGTACTTGGACCATAGTGGCGTCGTTGCACCAAGACTCTCAGATTTGGGGGCCTGATGCTCATGTGTTTAATCCTGAAAGGTTTGCCAATGGAGTGAGTGGATCATGCAACCGACCCCATGTCTACATGCCATTCGGAGCGGGGCCTCGGGTGTGCTTGGGACAGCACTTTGCCATGGCGGAACTAAAGATCCTTCTCGCTTTCATACTGTCCAACTTCGCATTCACTTTGTCACCGAAGTATAGGCATTCGCCGGTTCAAAAATTGGTATTGATGCCCCAGTTTGGTGTGCATTTGCTAGTCAGGAAGCTTTGAGGTGCCTATCTCTTGCTTGTGTAACTTTTATAGTTTTGCAATACTAGAAAATAAAATGTTGCAGCCACATGGTAAGGAATGGAGACTCTTATTACTTGTGTCCCTATTTCTTATCATGTCCATTTTGTTTGTCCGATATGTCTTCTAGTTTTTAATTTTTCCTAAAATTTATCTAGATTATCAAAATGAAATGGTCATATGTCCTAGTCTTAAACCGTCTAATCTTCTTTCCAATTATCTATGTTTTCACCCTTCCTTTCCGGCGGCTTGTCAGACTATAACGTCGTCGGCAATATTTATATGTCCTAATTGTATCTTCTGTTGACTACTAATAGTAATTTATTTTCTTCCGTTTTTTAACTTTTCTGCTTTTAGAAAATATCAAAGAACAGGCCAATGGAAAAAGAAAAAGGACAAAGATTAGTATCGATCAACTGATCAAATGGGGATCTGATTGTCACAATTTGACCAAATATTATGCATCGACAGGCTAATTTTCTTCAGACATTTGACACCATATTTCTCTATAATCCGTTCGCTTGGTAAAAGAATATTGCAATATGTAGGAAAATGATTGTTTTAATAAATATCCCAAGTTTTGTTAAATTTAGGAAAAGAAATGTTTTTTTCTATAAATGATAGATTTGATGATTAAATATTAATTGAACGGTATTAATTAGTGATTAATCAATGTCAGATTTACTAAAAAAAGGCTGATGTTTTTCTCAATATAAATTGTTATTAACATTATTTTGATAAGTATATGATTGACATTTTTAAAATGGAAGATTTACATTTTTTTTTTTTTTTTTTTTAGTTATTTGAAAACTTTTATAGTAAATCCCACTTGATAGCTTTTGCATAAATAGGAAAAAAATCTCGTGATACAAAAGTCAAGCCTAAAATCTCATATCTACACTCACGTTTTCCCAAACAAACGTAGACATTAGATTGGTGGAAGCTGGCTCAGCAAGTGCTTAATTCTGGCAGAGTTTTCACCTCCTGGGAGTTCTCTACGGTACTGGTTATTTAATCTCTTACTTATATATACATGCATATTTAAAAGACTCAACGACTCTTTAGATTATATCTTCCTTACTTGTCATGTGACAGTCATGTGAATATCACGTCATTGCAATAAGGATTTACTTATGTGTTTTTTTTTTTTTTTTTTTTTTTGTTACTTTACTTGTCTATTTCGTATACATGAACCTACAACTAGTTTCCTTAAAAAGACATAGTAGTAAAATTTTTGATTGAGGTGGTCACAATCGACCAGCTCACTCTATCTCTCAACAATGTTGGTAGGTAAACCAAATAACAAACGCAGTTTCGAAAGTCCGAGCACTGATAGCACCCGTACGATTTAGATCGAACGATGTTGATGGGGTTGGATTCTATGATAGGATTTGTTTGATAGTACCGTTACACTTATCTTGTTAGTACCGGCTCATTTAAATTTTACGGATAATTTCAATTTTCCTATAATATATAAAGCCAAGTCAGTAGCCACCAATGCCATCACCATATGTAAAACTGTTGTACATAGCCTTCCTCAGGTGGCCTCCAGCGAGTCTCGGAAAACAGACGTCTCTTTTCGGTCTAACACAAAGCAAACGGGTAGAGAAAGTTAGAGCTTAGAAGCCATGGAGCCGCCGATTCTGCGGATGATCATAAAAATCATGCTCTCAATCATCTTCCTCGGCCTCGTTAGACTGCTGATCACCGTTTGCGATGCCTTAATTCTGAATCCCCAAAGGCTACGATCGAAACTACGAAAGCAAGGTATCAGAGGCCCTCCACCTTTCTTTTTGCTTGGAAACATTCTTGAGATGAAGAAGGCACAGTCTCAAGTCCGAAAGCCACGACAAGGAGAAGAAGTGGCAGTCCATAATTCTTCCTCTCTACTCTTTCCAGCCTTGGAGCAATGGAGTAAACAATATGGTACTTCTGTTATACTTATATGTCCTTCCATTAGGAGCCTTAACTTGATTACTACGGTATGGTAAAAATCAAAATTCTTGGTCGATAAGATACCAAAGTCGATGATTGAGTACTTATTCCATACTAGACATAATTGCAGAAAATCTGGTTATAAATATTCCTATTTCTAAATTATAACCCACGATGAAGACAATTAGTTGAATCTCGTGAAACTATTTCATGGAAGCTCATATGATATCCTGCAAGTAGTCTATGTTTTTTAGCGTTGGATCTAATTAAAGACGCATGAAAATATAAAAGTATGTAAAAATTAAAGGAACTGATAAAGATCCGATAGTTCAAAACAATACTTGAGGATTTTTTTTTCTTTTTTTTTTTCAGATGTTATGAAAGAATTATCGTAATTCTCATAATTGTAATCCAGGTCCAACATTCATGTTCTCCCTTGGGAACTTACAATTTTTGCACATGAACGATCCTGTTGTGGTGAAGGAAATATGCATTTCAACATCTTTGGATTTTGGAAAGCCATCCAGCCAACAGAAAATGCTTGGTCCTCTCCTTGGCCAAGGGATTCTTACATCAAATGGCTCCAATTGGGCTCACCAAAGAAAAATATTTTCTCCAAAGTTTGCGTTTGATAGTGTCAAGGTAAAATTATTTTCATAATGTATAGTTCAATTTCTTTAAGAAAAAAGACCATCCAAGGAATGTAAAGTTCAATGCTTTGACCCACCTCTAAACAATTAAAGCTTACGGTACGATTATTATTTTTAGCACATACATCACAAGTAGAAAACAATGTCTATTAATTTTATAATCCTCCTTCATTCTATTTAACAATTAAATAATGCCCCTTTTCTTCTATAAAAAATAATAGGAAATAGCATTAGTTGTACGAAACCAAAAAGAAGTAAATAGCATGATTTTGAGATATCTCAAACAAATATAAAATTTAATAGGTAAATGAGTAAAAGTACTATTTAGAGCTATTTACTCAAGATATTTTTAGAACCTGTTATTTATCACAATTTTTAACTACCCATAAACTATAATTCCTTATCTCTTTCCCTTTTTTTTTTTTTTTTTGTCTTCTTTTTTTTTTTCTCTGTCATTTAAATGTTGTTGTACTTATAATTTTTACAGGGTGTGATGAACGTGATGGTTGAGTCAGCAATTAGACTTGTTGAGACATGGAAAAATCAGATAGAATGTGAGGGAGGAGTTGCTGACATAGAAATTGACAAGTATTTGAATAGCTTCTCCGCAGACGTGATCTCAAGAGCCTGTTTTGGGAGCACCTATTTAATAGGGGAAGAGTTATTTTTGAAACTTAGAAGCCTACAAGAAAACATGACTAAGAGAACCCGGTATAATGGAATTCCCATATTCAGGTTATGTTTTCCAATTCCATGATAATCTTATCTGTTTCCAATTTTCCATAAGTGGTTGTAAATCAAAAGTCTTCCACATTGATCATAAGAACTTGTTTGACATTGCTCAGTATAGTTTTTTTTTCTATTTTTTTTTTTTAGTTTTTTTTTTTAAGAAAGTTGTTGCATAGAAGTTGCTTTTAGCTTTCCGAAAACAATAAGTTTTTTTTTTTTTTTTTTTTCATTTTAATGCCCGTGAACTTTTTCATCGATTTGAAAAGCTTAAGCCATTGTAAAAAGTTTTCGGTAGTTTCACTATATTATTGTAATTGTTTATTAAAAAGCTATTATCCTGTTTGGTTCAACTATTTACAAACATTGAAATAGCCAAAGTTAGAGTAGTTGCCCTATATATATATATATATATATATATATATATATATATATATATGTTTGTTTGTTTCTCAACATATAAAATATGTCATTTGAAAGGGTAACATTTGAGTTCATTTCATTAGTATGGACCATTTGAAAAGATTTTTGACTTTCAACACTGAAATGTACTATTAGAATGGTAAAACAACATGTTCAAAATCTAAAAAGCACTTCCTCTCTAAATTTATCTACATTTGGATATATTATGATAGTAGTTTAAAACGAGATTTTTTTTTTTTTTTTTTATTCACCATGAATCAACATTCCCCTTTTAATTCCATTTTTTTTTTTCAACATTAACTATTTTTTATGATATTTTTCATGTTTTAGTTGCAAGTTTTTTTACTATTTCAATATTGTTGTCACTCTCTATCCAAATATGCACTTTCAAATGTTTTTGTTCAACTAGTTTCATTCCATTTAAGAATATAAAAATGCTATTTCGGATGACAATTTAAATGTTTCTGTTCAAATATTTCTATTCAAATGTTTTCATTTGAAATGCTACCGTCCGAATGGTTATAAAAAGGAGAGCTTGATGTTTTTTTTTTTTTTTTTTCCTTCCTCTCTCATTAGGCGCTTTAATAACAAAAAAGTTTAAAACTAAACAGGAAATTTAAATAGCTTTTATTATTTTGTTTGTTTGCTAACAAAATGTAAAAGCAAAAACAGTGCCAAACACGTGATATTTCCTAGGCCCTTATCATAAATATCTTTTTTCGAAGGTCCTAATTGTCATTAAAAGTAGAGAACAAAGTAAAACACATAAGCCTCTGTTGGTTCTGAATTTGGTCGATCTATTTATCTAATTGTTCAGATTTCTTCCCACAAGGAGCAACAGAGAAACAAAAGGCTGCAAAACGAGATCCGGGAGCTGATTCTGAAGGTTGTGAAGCAAAGAAAGCAATCAACAAAAATTCAAAACGACCTCCTGCAGACGATCCTTGAAGGCGCTGAAAACGGAGCTTTAGGCCAAGATTCCATCGAGCGACTTGTCGTCGATAATTGTAAGAACATATACCTGGCGGGGTATGAGACCACTGCAGTCTCTGCAACATGGACATTGATGTTGTTGGCCTCAAATCAAGAATGGCAAGCTAGGGCTCGTGTCGAGGTTCTGGATATCTGTGGGGGTCAACTTCCTGATGCTGAAATGGTCCGCAAAATGAAAACAGTGAGTATAATATTCTACTGTACTTTAATTTCAAACTTAATTTTTACAAGCAAGAAATAAAGTAACCAAACAAAATTAAACAAATCAAACAAATCCAAAACTATACTACCCTTTTTGGATGGTAATTATCTATCGCTCACAAACCCCTTTTTCGATGCAGTTAACAATGGTAATTCACGAGTCTTTGCGACTTTACCCTCCGGTGCCTATGGTATCAAGAGAGGCATTACAAGATTTGCAATTTGGAGACATACTTGTGCCTAAAGGTGTCAACATTTGGACCATGTTGGTGACACTCCAACAAGACCCCGAGATATGGGGTCCCGATGCTTTTGTGTTCAATCCTCAAAGATTTGCCAACGGCGTGAGCGGCTCTTGCAAGTTACCCCATGTCTACATGCCCTTTGGAGTGGGGCCTCGGGTGTGTTTGGGACAAAACTTTGCCATGGCTGAACTCAAGATCCTTCTTGCTGTCTTATTGTCCAACTTCTCGTTCTCTTTGTCACCCAAATATAGGCACTTCCCGGTCCAAAAGCTAGTGGTAAAGCCCGAGTATGGTGTGAATTTACTCGTTAGGAGGTTTTGAGCAATCTATGACTCGTTTACATGTATTTCATTACACATTTACTAAAAGAATTATTGATTTGTTGGACATATTAAGTATCTATGTGTCAATCGTGAGGGAAAAAAGTAAAAAAAAAGAACAAAAACAAACACCAAAAAAAAAAAAAGGAAAGAAAAGAGGATTCCTTGCTATTAGTTCTATTAAAAGTACCCACATGTGATATTATCGCAAGATCAATTTTCATGGACCATGGGAAGGAATTAGAAGTAAAATATCAAGATGAGCAAATAAAAAGAAAGTATGGAGCTTTACTTTCACATGATCTTATAGAATAGAAAGAAAAAGAGTAACTAACATATCTAATTTAGTTTATTTAACAATAGGACATTGGTATCGATAAGAAAAGATGGGGTTCATTTATTTATATTAAAATGACATTTTTTTTAAACTTAAGATTAGAGGATTCGAACTCTACATCTTTAATTAAGCAAATCATAAAATTACCAATAATTTATACCTACAAATATATATTAAAATGACTATTTGATATATAAATTACTTTATAATATTTGTTCTTCCAAAATCTCTCATCTAATAATTCTTTGAATAATTATAGTAAATAGAATTTTTACAAAAAATAATTAAAATAAATAATATATTTTGAATATTTTGAGTAAATAACATATTTATCAGTTAATAGTAGATTTCTCAGGTAAATAAAAAATTTATTAAGTAAATGACACATATATAAGACTTAAATGTCATATTTATAATATGTAAATGAATCATTTACATAATAAATATATTATTTACTCAAAATATTTTAAAACTCTGTTATTTATTTAATTAATTTTTAAAAATAACTATTTATTTCTTTCTCTCATAATTCTTTCGTCTTTTTAACTCTGCCAAAGATGGGCATAGAGTGGGAGAGAGAGATGAGCCAGGAATGGCCATGGTGGTGGCTTAGGCTGCCACGTAGATTTAGCCACTTTTTTGTAGTATTTCTTAGGATATTTTGCACCGACACACCCCGAATTTATCGCACAGTTGTAAATTCTTTATTTGATAATTTATATCCTAAACTTATAAATTTGTAGTAATTTACCCTTCATTGATTGCAATGTTTATTTTTTATGAAAATTGACACTTGACTTACATATAAGTTGTTAATTAAGAGTATAAAAAGTTATTTTTAATCAATATTAACACAAATCTATATTCAAAACTAAGTCAATTAAAATTTTTTGACTTTGATAATACTTAGCCCCCATTTGATTTTCAAGTTTAACTCCAACTAAACTGCAATTTTTTATCTCAATTTTTGTACATGTATTTTTACATACTTGCCTAATTTTAAATAAAATATATGGATGTATATGCATCACGTGAACTTGGATATATCCTCATCATGTCCGGATAGTGCTTTTCATACAAGTAAGGTTTGTCGTCCATATACCAGGTAAAAGAGAGATCATACATGACCTTATAATTTGTTGCAACGTGATGTTGTCTGTCTGATGAAAAAGAAGAAGAAAAAAATCTTGAAAATTTGTTAGGATTTACCCGCAGTTCGATTCTGAATCATGAATGATTGAAGAAAGGAGTTTAGCCCTTTCTTTTCTTTTTCTTTTTTTTATGTCAACTTGCACATAAAAAAATTTTCAAAAAATTCAAATGGTTTCTTTCTATCATTCAACAATGAAAATTAACCTACACAATATATCGTCAAAATAATAATAATAACAATAATAATAATAATGTTGTAAAGCATGTTCTTAAACAATAAATAGAGTTACATACGGTCTTCTCACTCGTGACCTTATTGAAAGTGACTTACATAAAGGCACCATGTTAGTTGGTGCTGCACTTAAAATAATAACAATAATGATAATAATATATTATTAGATAAAGGTTGGTTGGTAGAACCAAAAAGTGCTATGTTTACTTTTTCCGTATGTTAAAATTTCAAGGGAAAAAAAAGTGTTTTCTTTTAATATTTTTGTTAAAGATAAAGAGTTAAATCTGTCCTGTGCAATTCTTGTTCTAATGATAACATAACAAGGAATTCTATTTCTAAGATGTGGTATAGTTTTGGCTAAATATTGGATTATTTTTAAGAGAATTTGGAAACAGCCATTCAAATAAATATGTTTATGTTTTTTGTCCTCCTTAATACATGTTTGGATTTTTTACATCTATACTTATCTAATTGGAGGTTAAATTAAAAATTAAAAAAAAAAAGAAAAAAAAAAACCAAAACTATAATAATTGAGGCAACAATCTAAAAATGTGTTTTTTGAGGACAATCTTTTGTTTTTAAGTTAAAGATTTCATTTCACTTCGTCAGATTTTGGTGCTACAAGGTACACTATGGAATAAAATGTTTCCGTACAAGAAATATCAAGTGTTAAAAAATAATGAAAAAGTTCATTGAATAGAATAGAGTTGTTTACATAAGCACTTTATGAAACAGTTTTAATGAATAAATTGCCCACCATACAGCTTTGAACTGACAGGTACACAAAACAATACCCACTAACGAGTATTGTCAATCTTTCTATCCACCACGGACTATGTCATATTGGAACATCTTCTACTCGTATTTTTCACGCTCACTTTATCCGGCAAAATTCTTTAAAGTCGAGTGTGTTTATGAAAGATATTCAAATGACATTGGACCAGAATGAATATATCAAGGAGTGGGAGCTTTTCACGATAGGATGCCTTGTATATCTATTGGTAGTTTATATTTATGAATGCTCAATAATGTATACATGTAAAACTGATGGAATCTGATAAAAATTTTAAGGTTGAAATAGTGCATTACGAAGAAGGATTTTTCGTATGATACCATTGAATTCTCATAAGAAGTTCCTGAAAATTTTGAACAAACCAACGAAGTCAAGACACCTAAGAAACTTCTATTCAATGTGTATGCCAAATTCTTTGGAGACAACGAGAAATGTACAAAAATTAGAACAAGCCAAGGCTTGAAATGGAGGTAATTATTGTAGAAAACGGTTTTGAACTAAACAGATGCTATCAATGGTGAAACTCTCCCATGGAGAGTTTGATTTATTCTACTCAACTCCAACTAGTATTTCTAAAAAGAACCAAATCAACCTACTACACATGCAGTTTGTGACGGCTGTTTCTCCTCAGGAGTCTCCAAGATGTCATAGTGACCATACCCATGAAACAGAACATTTATGGGATTCGCTTCCTCTTTTCCATACTCTTCGCCGTACCTCGCTATGTTCACCAAACCGCCGGTGCTCCTATCCCTCATAAAAACCCAAATTGGTGTCCTGCACGGAAGAAGGAAAAAGAGAGACTTAATACTGTCCTACACCGTAATATGCAGAAGCGGAAAGTATGACAGTTTTTATTTGATATAACAATGACGTTAAAAACATGTAACAAAAAAGAATTAGTTTGTAAATTAGAGATACAATTCAGAGAAACCAAATAGATAAGGATTCTATTTGGAATTCAATATCCCATATCGACATTGGCACTAAGCATTGATGGAGTGACATGAATTTGACAATAAATATGGTGAAAAAAGAACAGAGTGCAAAACACTCACTTTAGAACATGAGAAGCCATGAGCAATTCTGGTTCTCCACCCCACACATAAGGTTGTTGAATATTTTTCACATATGCATCAAAATCACCTTCAATGAACCTGTTAACATATAATTAACACAAAAATCAACTCATAATTCAGTACACCAAACAAAACCAAAGGGCATTCATTACCCCTCACAAAACCAAAGCCAATTCACGAAAACTTACCATTCGGACTGCTCACGCCTCTTTAAGAGCTCATTCACAACCTACGTTCAGTTTTTAGTCAGCAAAATTACAAACATTTCAGTGACGTTTTCGAACAACCAGAAAGTGAATTCGAAGAAAGAATCGGAAACAAAATTAATTTACCTGAGCTCTTAATTCATCAGCGAGTTCTCTCTGACGACTTTCATCTGGAGCTTCCTCCCCATTCCTCAAGCATGCCACGTGAGCTATCGCTCTAAACAGGCACCGACCATCTGCTACCACGCCTGTCATATTTCAACGCTTTGTCACATCAAAAAATTTCACTTGACGATTTTCTCAAATAATTCCAATCAAAATTCGGATTTCATACATACGTATATGGATTCCATTCAATGTTCATATGATCAAATATATAAATATATATATATATATATATAAATATATATTTATATTTATGAGATCCACACCTAATTCACAAGTAATTCTCAGTACGAAAGAAAGTAAAAATCTCTCAGAAATTTCATCAAACAGGTGTAGTTGATCACTAAACACAAAATTCATTGTGAACAAATTAAAAAGTTACTCAAAATACATATACGTATACACACATATATGTATAATATGTGTGTGTGTCAATGAATTAATTATAAAAGGCCCGTAAACCTGTAATTCTCAGCATAAAACGAAAAAAATCATCAGTAACTTTTATCAAACAGGTGTCGATCATAACTAAGCATACTACTGGGAATAAATTAATAAAAACCAACCACCACGAAGAAAAACAAATCAAAATCTCAAAAAGATGGAAAAGAATATATATATATATATATATATATCGTAGCTTCAGACACGTATACGCATGTATAAACAAGCATATATGCATATGTGCGAGTGGTTGTATATCTATATGTATACCTGTAACCGTATAATTGGCGGAAGTATCAATGTTCGCATCAGAGAACGAGCTTTCAGAGTCGGCAGAAACGACAACTCTTTGGTCCGAAACCGCCCGCGGCGACTCGGAGCTTGCGCCGTCGCCGCCGATTTCGAGCGTCGCCGGCGCGAGGCAAGCGCATACGCCGAAGAGAAGCCAAGCGGAGTCGGCGCGGTGGAGCCAACGCGCCGGGCGGGCGTCGAGGGCGGCGTTCCACGAGCCCTCGCCCTTGAGCTGATCGAAGTGAACCGCTGCCGGCCTCCGACGATCGAACCTCCGTCCTCCTCCTACTCCTAAGCCACAACCGGACGACGGCAGGATGGCGTGCCAGATGGACGCCGCGCCACCGCACGCCGCGCCGAGCTGGCAGGCGCTGGAGTGGCGGCGACGACGGCCGGCGTCATCTCTCCGGTGGTAACAGTCCGCGAATTGGACCGGACCGGAGATGAACCGGCCGTTCAGATAGAGGTTGTGGTTATGGTGGTGGTGGTGAACCGCCGAGCCGTGAGCGAGGGAGGAGAGGAAGGAGCTGAGGATTCTGGGCTTGGAGCGAGCGCAGAGTACAGCGAGCATCACCAGAGAGCGGGGGTCGAGGCTATCGTGTGCTGATAACCTGAGCGTACGCTTTTATCCTACGCACCCATCGGGGACTAAATTGCAAAACCTTTTCGTCGGAGACTAGTAATTGCAGGGTCTCGCGACGGCGAAGTCTCCACCATATTTATATGGAAGACAGAGAGACAGAAATGCAATAAGAGAAAGAGCACCAATGTGGGGTCTACTTGGAAAATGTGGCAAGTAATACAAATTCTTTTTTTAATTTATTAATATATTCGAGACACAAAATAACCATTTGTATTCTGAGGGGAAAACAAATCAAATTTCTTCTCTTTTTGTGGAATATTTTTTTTTCAGATTTACTTTCTTTTTTTTTTTTAAGATTTTACCTCTATTATAAAAAAAAATTTACCATAATGCGTAGTTTTTTTTGAACTTATCTTATGCAGTTTTAGATTTCCCTGCTAAATATGCAATTATTTGTGATTTTTTTTTTCTAGAAATTCTCCTATTTTTATATTAGATTTTTTAATTAATTTTATTATAAGGACGGTAATATTTTCATTTTTTATTTTTAGAGTAGATCCATCAGAGGCTGTTAATTTTTTTTACAACTCTTAATTTTTCTATATCACTTGTAAGTAATCATTAAATGTCGCTTTTTCACTACGCTTAATATTTTTCACGATGATTGTGAAAATAATAATGGGTAATATTAAAGAAAAAATGTAAAAAGTTTTTTATTAATGTACGAATAATTTTTGGCACTATGGAAAATAAATATTTTGGATAAAAAAAATATATCAAATTGCCATGGTTATTTGTCTATTTCGAACACACACAAAAAAAAAAAAAAAAAAAAAAAGCAAGTATGTAAATTACACCAACTTATTTGTTTTTTTTTTTTTTTTTTTTTCCTTGTATATGTCAAAGGTTAATTAATGGAATGCGGCATATGCTGAGAAAAGATTCCAGATTGTTCCATCCAACTTCCCACTGCGATTTACTCCACGGGGTCCCAAACATCACTGAAATGACGAAAATAGCCTTATCGCGTTGTTGAATAGTGAGGGGGCATTGGTGGGGACGAGGGAGGGTAAAAATGTCCAAGGAGAAATTGTTTTGCATTGAGAGAAAACGAGGTGGTGGATGGCACGTGACGAGGGTTGGTGGTTGATGAAGAGCCAATCGGGTGACGTGAATTGCCTGGAGAATTGGAAAAATTGGCTTTGGGCCTTCGCGGATTTCAAGGAGAATTGGTAGTTCTTATTTATAATTAGACCCGGCATTTTGTTGGTCTTTTCGCCTCTAATTACGTTTCTTATGAAACATGACATAATAGAGATATTCTACCCTAGAGTGTCCTTACTATAAAGAGAATTAAACTCATTGGTATTATTTAAATCACGTAAATTGTTAGATTAGCTCTTAAAATTTTTAAGTGTTGTGTAATTTTGGTCCTTCTTTAATATTTCATTACATAAATTAAGAAAAATTCTTTAGATATATAATTATATGTATATGAGGATCATTATAGTAATTTTGATCAAAATTTTAGACTCAACGACAGATTTAGTCTAAAAATTAACGAAAATAATTATTGTATCTTCGTTTTTAAGAGTAAAGGATCATTCAAGCTACAAAAAAAAAAAAAAAAAAAAAAAAAAAAAAAGACAGAGATTAGGGACCAAAATTACACAACCTTAAAATTTTAAAAACTAAACGAGTAATTTACTCTTAAATTAAAGATATTTATGAAATAAATTTAACAATATTGTGCAAAAATAATGTTCTTCTACCTTCAAAAAAAATAATAATAATAAGGTTATCTTACTATAGAAGTTTTTTTATTATTCGGGCAACTTAGAGTTCAAATATAGTGACGGGTGTTCGTAGTTCGATTGGAAGTAAAAATTACCAATAATTAAAAACATAGTTTTTTTAACTAAAAAAAATATTTTTAAAAAATAAATCATAACGAATATTAGAAAAGAAAAAAAAAACAGTTTTTTAATATAAAAAAATTAAAATCATAATGAATAATAGATTTTATGGGTTTGATTTGATTGATTTAGGGTGAAGACTAAAAAATCATAACATTTGACAAACATCCAAAGCCTTTTATATGTTTTCAATGTTTACTCCAGTACGAGTGAAAACACGTGCGAAGCACGTGTAAGGCTCAGTGTTTTTTTTTTTTTTTTTTGGTTATCAAATAGTAGTGATAGTATGTTTTAGCAAAAAAAACAACAAAAAAAAAAAAAAAAAGAACAATATGTTAAAAAGAATACTAATAATATGATTAAAAAATTTTAAAAAATAATAATTTTAGCTTGTCTGAAAACGAGATAAAGAAAATCTTGTATATGAAAAACGTAAAAAGAAATAAAGAAAAATGTAACCAAAAGATAGAAAGGAGGGGGGAAAAAAAGAGAAGGAAAAAAATGGAAAAAGGCTAGAAAGAACTATGGGTTGACAAGTGTAAGAAGATGAGAAGAGTGATATTAGCTCTTTTATATATGTAAAGATAAAGATAAAAATAAAGATAATACAATATTGGAATTATAAAAACTTTCCATCCAGACATATAATATCAAAAGTTATCTAGTGTTGTACAGTGCTTTTTACTATTTCATACTATAGTAAATAACGAGTCTAATACCCGTGTTACGCACGGCGATGTAGAAAAAAAATAAAAGCAAATAACTGAATATTACACAATACAAATAGTTAGTTAAGATAGATAATATAAGTATAAACAGTCTATTTGTTTAGTATTTAAATAAAAAAAAAGTAAAATAAACACGTTGAAATAACAACACAATAATCAACAGTCATAAAAACGTTTGAATGAGAACAGTACCTAGATTAAAAAGCAGGTCTTAACAGAGAGGAACGAAGATTCAAGGGAAAGCAGGGAAGAGAATTTTACAGAAACATTAATGGTGAAGGAAAGAGATGAAGCAATAAATGAAGAGAAGATTTATTTAAAAGAGAGAATCGGTTAAATGAGAAGAGGCGGTGGAAGAAAGAGAGGAAAAATTTTTCACACAGACCAAATAACAAATTTTAACAAAAGCAGCTGCATTAATGATAAAGGTGAATCTGTAAAAAAATCATTGTCAAAGTAATCATGAGCAGTAAATGAGAAACTTCGAGCATACACTACAAATACAACAAAAAGGGCAAAAAAAAGTACGCATATAATTTAAAACTGGCACATCTTATAATTACAGCTAGTAAACTACATAGTTAAAACATCTAACAATTCATTGAAATCTAACTAAAGCATGCAATTCAGTTATCAGACAGAACAGAGCAATAATCCTACAGAAATTAAACACAAAAAATGGAGATAACAAAACATCACACACGCTAACTTAATCATAATTAACCATTATAAAAAAAAATGTCTTATCTATAATAAAAGCAAATTGTATAAAAAAAAAATTAACCAAAAAAATTACTTATAATAAAAACACCAAACACTGCAAATCCTAAATATAATAGAAAATCATCGACGCACAACATGCAAAGATCAAATTTGGAAAGAAAATCAAGAATATATTACCCGGGGAGAAAAACCACTAAAAATTACAAAGATACAAACTACAGAGAAATAATCTTCAATATTCCGGTTGATACTTGCATCCATTTATTTTGCCACATTTGTTATTCCAATCTGCAAAAAGTAATGAACAACAATCATATATCACAAAAAAAAAAAAAAAAAAAAAAAAAAAAAGGGCGAAAACAGTACCAAAAGAGAGAAGCGGGGAAAAAATCAACATACCATAATTGTTGTTCACGTTTTTTAGTGCCCTGCATTTGTTTCCAAAAACTTGGAAAACAAATCAAAAAGTACCAACGACAGGGGAAAAATGAAGAAGAATATGAACACTGGGCAAAAAGTAAAACCCAAATCCAAGACTTCCAACACAAAAAACACTCGACAACCCTCAACACAATAATTGAACACTCAAAAAAAAAAAAGGGAGGGGGGGAGGGGGATAAAAATTTTAAGGGATAAATTCCAAAGATGAAAACTAAACATTCAAACGGGAAAAAAAAAAATCAGGCACATGAGAGAAAAATACATAACTGAGTTAAAGAATAACAAAAGAACCGGGGAGAGAGAGAGAGGAATGGGACCATCACCCCCCCCCCCCCCCCCCCCCCACAAAAAAACAATAGTTACAAAGAACAAAACAATAAAACAAAAATAAAAACCAAAACCTCCAACACAAAAACATATCCAAACTGTCAACACAATAACCCAACAGCATAAAAATGAGGGAAAAAAAAAATCCGAAAATGAAGATCGAAAACAAAACCTGTCCAACCGGAGAAAACAAACACACCTGCAAAAATAGCAGTAGTAGTAGAACCAGAAACCAAGAGAAAAAGAATGAGCAGGCAAAGGGAAAAAAAAACAAAAAAACAAAAAAACAAAGTCTAAGGTTTAGAAGCCAAAAAGCCGAAGAAGAAGAAGAAAGACATGCAAAGCTATAGCAGTAGTAGAACCCGAAACCAAGAGAAAAAGAATGAGCAGGCAAAGGGAAAAAAAAAAAAAAAAAAAACACAAAAGTCTAAGGTTTAGAAGCCAAAAAGCCGAAGAAGAAGAAGAAAGACATGCAAAGCTGTAGAGAGAGAGACAGTCAATAGATGAAAGATAGAGACAGAAAATCAAGACGGAGAAGTAAAAAAAAAAAAAAAAAAAACCCCCCTCGAAACAGTAACGAAGAACAAAATAACAACACAAAAATCAAAACCTAAAGCCTAACACAAAAACATATCCAAATCTTCAACACAATAACCAAACAACATAAAAAAGGAGGAAAATTTTCAGAAAATGAAGAACGGGAAAAAAATTTCTGCAATTGGAGAGAACAAACACACCTGCGAAAACAACATCAGTAGTAGAAGCCGAAACCAAAAGAGGAAAATCAGCAGCCAAACGAACCAAAAAAAACCAAAAATCTAAGATTGAGAAACCAAAAATCTGTTGGTCAAGATGAAGAGAGAGACGCAAAGCTATAGAGAGAGAGAGAGAGAGGCAAAAGATGGAAAATAGAAAGAGAAATGTCAAGAGAGACAGTGGGCGGCGACACAAAGAAGAGAAGAAGGGAAATAGGGTATGGAGGGCAAAACCGGGCATTTATTGTGGGCAGCTCAACCGGCTAAAGAAAGTGAGGGGCAAAAACGGCATTTCAATCCAAAAATACTGTTGGTTACTGTGCGATACTGTAGCGGCAGAGACAGTGGAGTGAGGGGAAAATAGCCAAACAAAAAAACTGTGCATTCCTGTGCTACACTGTAGCAGCTGAAACGGTGGAGTGCAAGGAAAGGGGAAAAAACACTGTTTACGCACTGCACAAAGAACAGTAAAACGGGGCCTTTCCTTTAGTATATGTACGAGTGTACTACCCGTGCGTTGCACGGTGGTAGTAGAAAAAAGTTAGAAACAAAATATGAAAATAAATAATATATATTAAATGCAGTCAATTAAGAAAGATAATATATTTACAACAACTTTAAGAAGTTAGTTTGTTTTTTTATAAAGTTAAATTTACATTAAGATGTCTGAATTATATATATTATTATAAATACACATTCATTTTTATACATACAAAATTTTTCACACAGACCAAATAATAAATTTTAAGAAAAACAGCTGCATTAATGATAAAGGGGATTCTGAAAAAAAATCACAGTCAAAGTAATCATGAGCAGTAAATGAGATACTTCGAGTATACACTACAAATACAACAAAAAGGGCAAAAAAATTTCGCACATAATTTAAAACCATCACATCTTATAATTATAGCTAGGGAACTACATAGTTAAAACATCTAACAATTGATTGAAATCTAACTAAAGCATGCAATTCAGTTACCAGACAGAATAGAGCAATAATCCAAGAGAAATTAAACACAAAAAATGGAGATAGCAAAACATCAGGCACACTAACTTAATCATAATTAACCAATATAAAAAAAAAATGTCCTATCTATGATAAAAGCAAATTATATAAAAAAAATTTGACAAAAAAAAAATTACTGATAATAAAAACACCAAACACTGCAAATCCTAAAATAATAGGAAATCATCGACGCACAACATGCAAAGATCAAATTTGGAAAGGAAATCAAGAAAATATTACCCGGGGAGAAAAACCACTAAAAATTACAAAGATACAAACTACAGAGAAATAATCTTCAATATCCCGATTGATACTTGCATCCATTTAATTTGCCACAGTTGTTATTCCAATCTGCAAAAAGTAATGAATAACAATCATATATCAGGGGGAAAAAAAAGGGCGAAAACAGAACCAAAAGAGAGAAGGGGGCAAAAATTCAACATACCATAAATGTTGTTCACGTGTTGTTAGTGTCCTGCATGTGTTTCCAAAAACTTGGAAAACAAATCAAAAAGTGCCAACGACGGGGGAAAATTGAAGGAAAATATGAACAGTGGGTAAAAAGCAATATCCAAATCCAAGACTTACAACACAAAAAACACTCAACACCCTAACTACAATAATTGAACACTCAAAAAAAAAAAAAAAGGCAGGGGGGGGGGGGGCGGGACAATAAAAATTTTAAGGGGAAAATTCCAAAAGTGAAAACAAAACATTCAATCGGGGGGAGGAGGGGAAATCAGGTACATGAGAGATAAATACATAACTGAGTTAAAGAATAACAAAAGAACCGGGCAGAGAGAAAGACAGAATTGGAGAGAAAAAACGGCCCCCAAAATAGTTAGAAAGAACAAAACAATAAAACAAAAATAAAAACCAAAACCTCCAACAGAAAAACATAGCCAAAATTTCAACACATTAACCCAACAACATAAAAATGAGGAGAAAAATCCAAAAATGCAGATCGAGAACAAAACCTGTGCAACCAGAAAAAACAAAAACACCTGCAAAAATAGCAGCAGTAGGAGAACCCGAAACCAAGAAGAAAATAATGAGCAGGCAAGGGGGGAAAAAAAAGACAAAAGTTTAAGGTGTAGAAGACAAAAAGCCGAAGAAGAAGAAGAAAGACATGCAAAGCTGTAGCAGTAGTAGAACCCGAAACCAAGAGAAAAAGAATGAGAAGTCAAACGGGGGAAAAAAAAAGAAGGGGTCTAAGGTTTAGAAGCTAAAAAGCCGAGAAAAAGAAGGAAGACATGCTGAGCACGCAAAGAGGAAGCGAAAAAAAAAAAACAAAAATCTAAGGTTTAGAAGCCAAAAAGCCGCAAAAGAAGAAGAGAGCCACACAAAGCTGTAGCAGTAGTAGAACCCAAAACCAAGAGAAAAAAAATGAGCAGTCAAAGGGCAAAAAAAAAAATGTCTAAGGGTTAGAAACCAAAAAACCGAAGAAGAAGAAGGCAGACATGCAAAGCTGTAGAGACAAAGACAGTGTAAAAATTTAAAATAGAATCAGAAAATCAAAACGGAAAGGGAAAAAAGGGAAAAAAGAAAAACCTCCAAAACAGTAACGAAGAACACAATAATACACAAAAATCAAAACCTAAAGCCTCAACACAAAAACATATTCAAACCTTCAACACACTAACCAAACAACATAAAAAAGGGGGAAAATTTTCAGAAAATGAAGAACGGGGGAAAAATTTCCGCAACCGGAGAGAACAAACACACCTGCGAAAATAGCATGAGTAGTAGAAGCCGAAACCAAAAAAGGAAAAATCAGTTGCCAAACGAACCAAAAAAACGAAAAATCTAAGATTGAGAAACCAAAAATCCATTGGTGACGATGAAGAGACAGACGCATAGCTGTAGAGAGAAAGAGAGAAGCAAAAGATGCAAAATAGAAAGAGAAATGTCAAGTGGGACAGTGGACGACGACACAAAGAAGAGAAGGGAAATAGGGTATGGAGGGCAAAACCGGGCATTCATTGTGGGCAGCTCAACCGGCTAAAGAAAGTGAGGGGCAAAAGCGGCATTTCAAGCCAAAATGCCTCTTGGTTTCGGTGCGATTTCAAGCCAAATTGCCTGTTGGTTTCTGTGCGCCACTGTAGCGGCAGAAACAATAGAGCGAGGGGAAAAGAGCCAAGCAAAAAAAAACTGTGCATCCCTGTGCTGTACTGTAGCAGCTGAGACGGTGGAGTGAAAGAAAAAAAGAAAAATCACTGTTCACATACTGCACAAAAAACAGTAAAATGAGGTCTCTCCTTTAGTATATTAGTATAATATAATTAGGACCAGCAGGGTTGACAGTTAACATAACACGACTAGCCCATAGATACAATACGGTTAATAAACGTGCCAAGAATCCAAACACAAAATGTTGAGGGCCCAATCATGGTGGTCTTGGAGATATTTGAATTGTAGTTTTGAAAATATATGTTTTGTTGGGAAAAAAAAAACTGTTTGAAGTAAACAAGTATAAAAAAGTTAAAATGTGTTATAAAAAATATTCATATGGAACTTGTTTCGTTGCTCTTAAAATTTTATACAATTAAAAAAATCATCTAATTTGGACTTTAAATAATAATATTGTGGACTTTTAAAGTTTGAATTTACTATCGATATTTGGAGATGTGAATAGTGAAAAATAGTTTTGAATTGAGTAAAAAGACCCCAAAAAAAATCTGGAAACCAGATCCAGATCTTGCCCCTAAATGGACCCTAATTATACGAGTGACACAATACAATGCACAAACTTGTTTATTTAATGATATAAACTCCCTCTTGGCCTTTTATCATAGCATTACGTCTTCGCCTTCTTCTTCTATCATTTTTTAAAAGTGATCAATTATTGATAGACCATTTGGTAAATGACCAATCATTAGTCATGATAAATCAATTAGCAACCATTAATTAATTAGCATCAATCAATAATTTACATGTTAATCAGCAATTGACCACTGATAAATATAGTGATTAATCAAAATAAAAAATTAACATTTTTATAATTCTTCATCTCTTTGAATTAACTCAATGTTCTCGACTTGAGCTACAGCCTATGATAGATTACATGGCCGATTATCGTCTTCTTCTACACCGATGATCTCTAGATCTAGCCTGGAGGGAGCCGCTACAACTAGGTCTTGGTGTCCTTACCCTCGTGTAAAGCCTTCCCCAAAGTTTTTCCTTCCATGATTGTCAAATTCGACACAAATATGTTTATGTAAATTTATTTGTCAAGTATACTAACAACATTCTTATATAACTTGTGTAATGTGTATATTTTTCCCCACGGTTGGTTACAGACATAACCTAACGATAATATCACATATGACTCCATTTAAAGGTATAAAATTTGAATCTCCTCACCCCACATTCCAAAAAAATAAAATAAAATAAAATAAACATGAGACGGTGGTTTAGGTATCTAGATTGTATGCAATATGATTTTTAAGTGACGTTTTGAAATAATTTGAGTATCCAACATAGTATTACTAGGCAATAATAGAGTTTTTATCTTTATTGTATTAATATTTATCTTTAATTATTAAAATTAATGTGAAATATGCCCTCATTAACACTTTTTTTTTTTAAAGCACCCTCAGTAACACTTTAGAAACCAGGTTTTTTCCTTTTAAATAATTATAATTGTTACCTCATTTTAATAGTTAAAGACCATGTCTTTGTTCAGTAAAAAATTATCTCAACTTTTTTTTTTTTGGGTCATAGTATCCATTGAAAAAGTTTTAGCTCCGTCACTGACCTTGATTAAGTGCTCCTACCTTTTGAAGTGCTGCATTTTTATGTCATCGAATTATATATAATACACAATCTATATCTTTTCCTTGGTCAACGCCCGATTTTGGCATAAAATTAATATTTTTCAACCAAAAAAAAAAAACCTCTAGAAGACGTAAAACTCCAAGGTTGGCATTTTCTATTTCTCTTTCGTTTTACATTTTTTTTTAATATGATTTTTTATTTTTCTCCTTGGTATTTAAGGGTATATTGGATTTTTTTAGTTAAAATCAAGTGTCAACCGAGAGAGAATGTGTGAATTAATGTATTAAATTCGATTTGATTATATAAAAACAAAAAAAATCTTGAAATACCCAATATTTAGCCTTAATATCACTTTTGCCAGTTTTATAAATATTTTAAATTTTTTTTGGTCAAGTCAAATTTAAAATAATATTTAAGTAGATTGAGAAGGGTAATATTCTTGATATTTTCATAATTTTTATTGCTTCAGGGATATTTTGTGACTAATTTAACAAAAACTCGGGTAGTTCGGTAATTTACATAACAACACAGGCAAAAGTAGTATTGAGGCTAAGCATGTTTTGAGTTTTTTTTTTTTTTTTTTTTTTTTTTTCCCTATAAAAGTACAATACTTAAACATTTTTTTAAAAAAGTAAAATGAATAGTACAAAAAGATTCTATAAAAAAAATTGTTTTACAAATTGCAAATGGCATGGAAAACATGTTGGGTGTCATGATTGGTATTTCGAACCATTTTTTGCTATAGAGTGGGTTTTTTTTTTTTTTTTTTTTGGAAAAATAGAGTGGTTTTCAATGAATTATTGAAACAGCGAAAAAAAAATTCAGGGAAAAGCAAAGAATCATTTTATGAGATCTCAATGTGTTTTTCTAGAAGTACCAAAATGTGTTTTTCTAGAAAATAGTTATTGCTTGATGTCACCATCTCTCCCAACAACCAACTCAATCCCAATTACACCCCCATCTATTATCACACAGCAACCCAAATATTTACCCAAACAATAGAGCAAAAAAACTATTGTTGTGTAAGAATTTTCCTTAACTTGGTTGGTCTAATATTATTTTACTCTTTTCTTTTTGTGTGAGATATGAGAACAAAAAGACATTGAGAACTTAATTGTAGTATATGTTAAATAAAACACCCTATATTAGCATTTATGTGGCTCAGAATAATTTAATTATATCTTATGTCACAAATAGGAAATAATATAATAATATATTTAAATGAGTTATGTTGGGATTTGGTCTAACAGTGTTAACTGAAGAAAAAAAAAATATGATATGATAACGGGAATTGCCAATCTTAACTTTCACCAATCAATCGTCTAGCTTAGCTTCCATTTGACTCTCAGGTCCAAACCTAAATTTTTCATCTCAGTTTTTGTTTTTTGTTTTTTTTTAAATCAACAAAAATTATAATTAGTTTTTAAAAAGTCAATCAACTTCAACCTAAAAATTACATTGTAAACCAGTGCATGAAATGCACCCTTAATCTAGCAAGTATGAGTAGGTGAACTTCAAACCCAACCAAATAGAAGAAGTAAAAGATCAATCCTTCTCTGATATCCCTAAAGTTGCGCAAATATTGTTGCGAAGAAAATCAGAGGCTAAAGAGCTATTCATCATAATTCTCCAAGCTATTTTCCGAAGGAAAAAAAAAAAAAAAAAAAAAAAAAAAGTAGCCAAAAAAACCGAATACCAAGGCCTCCCTCCTCTCTAGGAAGTAGGAACACAAACCCTCGACCGCGTCTAGAGGCCCATTTACTAGCAACGATGTTACCTGTCTAGAAAAAAGTTTCTGGTAACTATCTAAAAATTATCATATCACAAATAAAAAAGAATAAGAATAAGAATAAGAATGTATTTAGGTGCAGATTGGTGCATATACTTTAATTGAAGTTTTTAAGTTGTTTCTTATCTTTTGCTCCAAAAATAAACCGATTTACTATTTATTACACCTTTAAATCTGTATTTTTCAATTAAAAAAAAAAAACTCAAACTTCAAAAGTTTATATTTCAAGTCAAAATGATATGATTCTTTTTTAAATTATATAAAATGACGAGAGTATCAAAATAAGATCCATATTTCTATTTTTTTTTAAATATATTTCAAGTTTTTATATTTTTTAATCATCACAGTTCATTTTCAATCAAACCATTCACTCATTTTTAATTAAATATATTTTCAAAACTCGAACTAGAGTGTATATTCCGAACGCATTGAAAATCTATTTATCATGGTATACTTTGGGGTATTCTTGTTTTACACATATCATGGAATTCTTGTAAAGAAATATGTAATATTTTTATTAGTTAGAAAGGCAATCACATCCAAAATGTTGTGACAGCATAACCATTATCAGACCAATCATCTCATAATTAAATTGGTGACGACATAATAAGAAGGTAATAAAATAAGTAAAAAGAAATGTATAATGTGTCGAAAAAAAAGATACGTATTATTTATTAGAATAAAATATAAAATGTTTACATATTCTAAAAATAATAATTATTATCATGTAATTATACAATGTTAGATAATAAAATAATAACATAAATGAGATAATTTAATATAAATATAAAATATTAGGGGGGTATTTTGGTACAAATGGAAAGATTATGAGATATTTTGACATTAAAAATAACCAAAAAAAAAAATTAACGGAAACAAACGGAGTGGACAATTTGATAGACATATTAAAATTTAAGGATACAATATGTATATTTTATATCTGAGGGAGTAGATGAACATCAGTGATATTGTTTCTGGGGGAATTTCAGAAAATTTTCCAAATATTTATGTGGTGCTTTTCTCTCCTTTTTGGTTGAAAGCGAAGTCGAAAACGTGGACTTAGTGAAGCTACTCATTTAGTTTGTTGGATATATAATAGTTGTGGAAGGCGGTGCATATAATAAGAGAGGACCTTCACGACCGTGCAATTGATCTTATGGTGTTAATAGTTCAGAGATTAACGTGATTAAAAACTTTATAGCAATAAAAAAGGAAAGAAAGAAAGAAAAAACAATTATTCATGTTGAATATATATACATATATATATATATGTACACACACATATATATTAGATAGATAATTCGTGTTGAGTGTTGGTTAGGCAGCATTTTGCTACCAACTTTTCTATTGTTACTTTCTGAATTATGCTATAATGATATTTGCAATTGGTGATTATCTGTTTCATGTGTGATCCACGAAAGTTTAATGACATAAACATTCACATTAACCCATCAATTATCAAGTGTATATATATGACACAAACCGTATTTTATTAAATATATATATATATATATATAACGTACACTATAGTTTAACCTCTTTTTAAAAAATTGTATTTTGATCAAGAATATATAATGCAATAGAGCTATTTTGGAGGTATGGTTTTCTTTCAAAAAATATTTAGTTTTGATTTTAACCTTAGTTATAAAGCTCATTTGATCTGAAAATATTTAATTTCCGTTCAGTTTTAGACGGAATACCGATATAGGGGTGGTTTCCATAAGAGTAGGAAAGTTGAAGATAATATGATATGTTAAATTAAAAGTCAAGGTCTAACATGAGATTGAGAGCATAATTCATGTGATAGAAAATAAACCAAAACTAAACATTCTTATTACATTAACTTGAAATGAGATATATATATATATATATATGTATGTATGAATGTTTAAAGCTTGTAATAATATAAATGTCAAAAAAACAAAAAAAAAAAAATAACCCCTTCATGTATAGATTTAAGAACAGCGGAAAATGAATATAAAAAAATCAAGTACTTTTTTCAGTCACTATATTTTTTGCATGTGAGTGATAAGGTAATACCTAGGGGAAAATAGAATATACACACAAACATAATTTGGAATGAACAACTACGTAGTAAGACCGTATAGTTTGGTGGTACTGAGGAGCCTGTTTGGGGTGAAGTTGGAAAGTGGTTGCAGGTTTTTTTTTTTTTTTTTTAGCGTACAAAGAAAATTGCTTACATCATTGTCGTTCTCAACATCATGTTTCTTACGTGTTACCAACAACATTATTGTCAATAGTCATTAACTTAGGGTGTTTACGAATCGGATTAGGCAGATTATAACTCACTCAGTAATCCAATCTATGATTTTTAAATTAGAAAAATTATAATCCGTTATCAATTTATGAGAATCTTAATTCAATTAAATACATCCATCCATCCCGTGAATCCAATCCGTAGACTTTAAAAATTATAATCATATTAAAACATAAAATAGTTTAATAAAATAACAATAACTATTTTACTTTAAAAAATAAAATAAACATATTCATACATATTCAAACTTTCAATTTTTTTTTTTTAACTTCAAACTTCAACCTACATATACTTATTTACCAAAAAATATATATATTTTAGAAAGAAAAATGTATACCTATATACATACATGTATATATAAATGTATATATATATATATATATATATCAAGACATGGGGAAATTTACAATTCGTAATCCAATTCATAACCTTTAGATTAGCAAAATCACAATCTATTATTAATTCTTTATTCTCCCAATTCAGTCCAATCCGACTTATTGAGCGGATTGAACAAATTCACATGTTCGAAAAACACCCTTAGTTTACAGCATTAACAACACCCACACAATAAATTTCAATCAATCGAGGGACTAAGCCTTACTCCAGCGCAAAACAAAGCCCTTCTCTAATAGCTAAATTTGCAGCATGTGCAAAGAAAATTCCCACACCCTGCTTTAGACATATCACCCAGAACTAGTGGCGAGTCTCGTGAGGCCGGGAGTGTTTGATTACTGTTCTCACTGACTATTTTTCTTTTTTCTTTTTTAATTTTCAAAAATAAACTAAATATATATATATATATATATGATTTTTTGGTTTTATATGATCTTTTGGTTTTGTCCTCACTAAATGTCGATTTTAACATGTACATGCATTGAACTTTACATCATTTTAATTGGGAGAAAGGGATAAATAGCAATTTTCTGAAAATATTTATTATAAACAATATTTTTTAAAAATATTTGAGTTAAATAACTTATAATTATTTATCGTAAATATGATATTCACCTAAATTATTTTAAACTATGCTACTTATTGTATTTTTTTTTTTTTTGAAAATGGCCTCTTTGTTGTAATTTCTTGTTTTAGTTTTATTTTCACATTTTTAACAAAAAATTAACATACACTCTCATAAGCTGCGAAACCAACTTATTGTTTCACTGGGGTATATATTAAAAGATAAAGATTTTAGAATGGCTTATAGAAGGATGATCAATTTTTGTGGGGGTAAATTAATAAAATGTAAAATTTGCAGAGGAAAAATTAACATAAATAAATAGAAATTCATTGGTGACTCACTTGATCACTCGTGCATTTATTCATTGGATACGGAATTCCTCACTCAATCATTGATGACTCCATCTCTAGTTCTCACTGAAGTACAAGACTAGCTCCGTTGGTGCTGAGAACATACCCGGCCCTTACAGTCTCCAATAAATGCACCCAACCCAATTGTCACCATTGAGTGAGAGCCTCCTCCTCCTCCTCCTACTTCTCCACCCTGCAGGCTTATTGTCACCCCGCAGGCTTATTGTCCTCCTCCTTCTTCTTCCTCCCCCTCCTCCTCCTCCTTAAACATTGAGTGAGAGCTTGTGTATTTGAAAGAGTCACCAAACATGGGCTAGAGTTCTCTTTTCCCAGCTGACAGCCCAAAAGCCTACAAGGTTTGGGCTTCAAGGTTGATCCACAGTCCATGCTACTTGAGGGTTTTTTTTTTTTTTTTTTAAGACAAATTCGTAAGGTAGTATTTAGGGAGAATGAGGGAAATAAGCCAAAAACCTTAAGAAATAAGAATAAATAGTAAAAAAAAATTTGGATGGTGGTAAATTACATATATTTAGTAAATCTGGATTTACATGTGTCCAAATTTCCAAAAAAAAAAAAAAAAAAATGCATAAAAGATCCAATTGTTCCTCCTCTCTTACTTTTTAAAGAGAAAATTTGTAAGGCAATTTTTAGGGAAAATGAGGGAAATAAGCCAAAAACCTCAAGGAGTAAGAATAAATAGTAAGAAAATTTTTTGGATGGTGGAAAATTGCACATATCTAGTAAACCTAGATTTACATGCATCCAAAATTCCAAATATACCCCTGCATAAAAGACCCACCCAATTCTTCCCCTTCTCTCTTCAAACTTTACGGGAGCCATCATCGTCCGACGGCCATCGCAATTCGACTTACATCGCCCTAGCAGTTCAGCGAAATGTTGCCATCGCGAACTCACAATCTCTTTCTTCCTCCCTCATTTGTCTCTCTCTCTCTAGACCTTTACCTTTTCTCCATCCCCCAAACGAGAACGAAGCCAGAAAAACTCGTGACCTTGTCAACCATCGTGACATCATCGACTCAATTGCGACCATGCACGATTTTGATCTCTATTACTACTCAACGTAATTTTTTCTTTGTTTCTCTTCTGTGCTATTTCTTTCCCCGAGCAAACTCCGACACCGTCATCTTCTTTATATTCGGCACTGATGGTTCTGGAGGCGGCGGCAGCAGCAACTAGGATTAAGGAGTTGGGCATTACGTTTACAATTAGAAATCTATGGATTTGGGGGTTTTTTTTTTAAAAAAAAAAATTTAACAAACTTGAAGGGATTTTTCTAATTAGGGAATATATTACTTAAAAACCTAATATTTACATTGTAGTTAAGACCATCTCTGCATTTGCATATATCAATATTATATTTGTTACAAAACAGTGTGAAAATAACATTATTTTACTTTATATTACAATACATTATGATATATTAATGTTATTTCTACTTTTTACCATTATTAGTGTGCTTTGGAAGTTGTAAAAATATGTTTTTAGTATTTAAATATATGAAAAATAAAAATATTGTAATAATTACATTTGATAACCACTAATATGAATCAAAAATGAAATTTGGCATTGACTATACTTTATGATAAATTTACTATAAAGTTTAGCATATGACAAATTTAATATGAAAGAAAGCACTATATTGAAGAGCACTTTTTTTCATTCAAATGCCAAATTTAACCATTGGCAAATTTAGCATTGCATTAGAGAGCAAGTCTAGTTTTCGGTAAATATGATATTGACGGCAAATTTGGTATTTACTCACTAAATTCATAGATTCAAGGGAAATTTTGAATTTAGCCAAGAAAAATGTACGCCTTCGTTTGGTAAGTTAGTTAGAGATGAAATTTTTAAGTTAGAGTTTGTTGACTTTTTAGAAAAAGATAAAAATTAAGATGAAAAAGTACAGTTTAGTTGAAGTTAAACTAACTTACCAAACGGAGTAGTTTTTGCTCGTGAATCAAAACTGAGACTTAAGGGGCAGTTTGGGATACCACCTGGTGATGGCATTTTACAATCTGGATGTCAAATTTTCAACTCTACATTATACTTTCTCTTTCTTCTATTTTCAAAAAACTCAAACTTTAAAAGTCTGTAACTTTCTCATTTCAAATCGGAATAAGATGATATTTATGTCAAAATGTTCTAAATGACGAAATGAACAAGACAATATCCATTTTGCATATTTTTTTCTGAACACATTTTGAATTTTTGTATAATTTTCTATATCACATAACTTTTTCAAAAGTTTTCTCCCCAAACATACATTTCCAGCTCAACTTTTAAAATATCATCTCCAGATGTTACCCCAAACGGGTCCTAATAAAATCATCATCTGGCAAGTGTAAACTCTCTTTTAAATTTCATGGCACAGTCCAAACATTGTACATGTGGTTTTAAAGACCATCATAGCATTTTTTTTGTTTTTTGTATATCATGAAATGAAAAAAACAAACAAAATAAAATTAAAAAACAAAAAACAAAAAAGGACAAAGAAAATAGTCCATCAACATCCATGTAAGTGATCACCCCTGAGAACCAGCTGATCATTTAGTTTGGTTTACTTGTACAAGATCTTTAATCATCCTTTTTTTTTTTAATTATGGATAAGAGATTAAAACTCTCTACCTTATAATAAAAACATACATGTAGTTATCGTTAGGTTGTTTCTATAACTATCTTTAATCAAATATTATTAACTATTAGTCTATTTCTCTTGGAAAGAAGAATCCGGAAAAATGAGAGGTGGTTTAATATACGGCGTGAGTAACTTTCTAAACTTATTAATTCTCTCAAATAAATTTACTTAAAGAAAAATGTGTCAAATTTTGATAAGACAAAAATCAGGTGGGTGACCTTTATTTTTGCCACTTTTTCAAAAATATAATCGAACTTTTGGTTTTTTTTAGGTAAATAGTCATTTTTAAAACAATATTTACTGGATCTTACAATGATCTATTAGTGCTATGTCAATAATCCTTTATTGATGTATTAGTATTCCATCAATAATGAACTAATGATATATATCAAATAATTAATTTAAAATAAATCATCATTTTTCTTTAAACTAAAAAAAAAGTTGGAGGATTCTAAATGAGGTAGGGTAAATTTTTTAGTCATTCGATTAGTTTTGAACAGCTTAGATCAAAATGGTGCATGAAAATATGTTTGCATTTTCCACACAAGATGACATGTGAAAAAAAAAAAAAAAAAAAAACTCCGAGAACACAGAGCCGTCCGGTAGCTCTGGTTCTGTCGCAAACCAGCCAACTCCGTCGGACGTGAAGCTAGCTGTCGTGGGAAGGAGCTGGGTCCCGTTGTGGTGGTGGTTCGTCGTCGCGGGGGGAGAGGGAGGGGGAGCGGTGGCTCGGGCTTGCCGGCTGTTAACGATTGGGGAAAATTCGTGTGTTCGGCGATGCCGGACAGATCCGACGACGACGAAACCCACAGCCGTGAGAGTCGCGAGCAGCCAAGCACGAGGAATCGCGATGGAGGCCGCGAGGTTTCCAGAGGAGGCGCGAGGGAATCGCGACGGCGAAATGGAGAGATCTAGATGCTGGGTTCACGCCGCCGAAAGACGTCGTCGGAGCCGACGGTGTGGGGATGCCATGGTCGACAATCGGCGCAGATCTGGAAAACAACCCTCCGTCGGATCTGTGTTACCATAGTGGCGCAGCTTGCGAAGTGGCCGACGCCAGAAAGCTTGTGACGTTGGCGGAGGTGAGTCGCTGTCACGCTGCAGGGGGAGGTCACGACTCACGTGGACGACGCGCTCGTGCCGACGGTTGCTGGTCCGCCGTGTGTCTCGCCGGCATTGTTTTTTTTTTTGTTTTTTTTTTTTATCTGGTTGTGTGTGTGTGTGTGGGAGGGTATTAGGTGGTCTTTAGCCTTCTTGACCCATAGTTTTAATCCGGTGGTCAGAATTTTTTACCCCATTGATAGGTAAATGAGGAGATCTCCCTGTAGAACTCCCCAAAAAAGTTAGGCTATTGATTAAAAAATGACTTAAAAAAGCTAAATTTTCCTATAAACCCCTTAAGGTAAGTTAAATAGCAAAAGGGACATGGTTTTGGGATAGTAGATCTCAGTTCTTACCAAGATGTGTGCTAAAATTTTAGATTACAAGTTCATTTGATCTAGATTACGAAGTCAATGATTAATCTAAGTGTGTGTTTGGCTTAGCATCTTAAGTCCAAAATTTTTTAGTAAAATGTACTTTTTCACTTCTTTGAAATTCACACCGTACTAATTTTTCTCTCTCCCAAACACCAATTTATTTTAGATTTTCAATGCAAATCCAAAATTTTCAATTTAAGACGGTGTACCAAACTATCACTTTGTGTTGGACAAATTTTACATCAACACTCATATGACAAGCAGAAATGAAATATTGGTTTTTTTTTTTTTTTTTTAAAGAAGAAAAACTTCCTTAATCATCTGATTAAAGAAAGTTATTTTACTAATCACGGTAACAAAGAAAACCCATATTTGGTTCACGAAGTTCTGTTGCACATAGTATGTTTGTCTATACGAATTAAATTCAACGCGTTCATAAGGGCCAAAGAGAAAAAAGAAAAAGAAAACTCGCACAAAAGAAAAAAGAGTAAAGAAAAGAAAATTGTTTGTGATATCACATGTGAAACCTAAGCTTAGACCTCAAAGTGAAGGTTGTGAATAAGTTTGTAATTTCACAAACACACACATGTTACACATGTAAGCAAGAATAATATGACTCAACATGCCAAAACTCAGTTTGGTATAATAAGAAGTCAGGTGAGAATTTATGCTTCACTTTCAATGCCCAATGGGAATACAGAACTCCGAATAAGGACTTGGTTTTATTTCTTTCCTTGATGTATGAGCTCTCGCTATCGCATAGGAAAAAGGTTGTTCTGAAGATGGCTTTCCTTGTACATTCCAATCTCCCCAACTCTAGCCTTAAAGAATAAACTAGTTACGTAACATGTGCTTCGTAATAGATAAACAAAACAAAGCAATGTTAAAAATAAAATAAAAATAAAAAAAATTCCCCATGACAGACACTGAAGCCACCACGTGATAGTAACGGAAGCCTGGACGAAAGAGCAGATTCATTCTTTTTATCTATAGATATAGATAGAAGATTTTAGGGAGATTCTATTGTCGGGAAAGTAAGGATTCCTTATTGGTATGTACAAGTTATACACTCTTAACTTAAGTTAACGGAAAAACTCTTTGCAACTTATCAATCACTAGATCTTCCTTCTTTTAATTCTTTCTTGGAGATAGCAGGTATGTGATCGCCGGTTAAATTTTCCTAGACTTGATTGCTTGTCTCAATTCTTCTTCCGATCGCTTTTTGACTATGGATTCCTTCATTTTAAAGATCAAAGCTTAGAAATCTCATATGGAGGTCAAAAAAGATCTAATTCTCCCTACACTTAGAGCCGACCACTCGCAGGTCAAGAAGTGGGTATTTGGTGTTATTGCCACATGTCAGCTTTTCACAGCATAATATAGATTCTCGAATCACAGTGCAACATAGATCTTATTTTTTAATTAAGAATTAGTTATTTTTTGATAAATGATTAATGCACAATATTTAACTTGATAGTTGAAATAAATATTTGTGTGCAACTGATATCCATATTATTGTATAAAATATGTGTTACAATTGTATGGAATTGCACTACGTCGTGTTGCAGACACCATCACTTGGCACCAAATCTGGTATATAGAATCTGATGTGCATAATTTTTATACAATCTTGTAGTAAGAATGTGCATCCAACCCGTTAACCCATTCAAATCACCAACACCCACCCCACCTGCTTAAACAGCCACATCATCATCCGCCTCTATTTGGGTGGGTTTTTAACCAACCCACCTTTTAAGCGGTTGGGGGCGGGTTTGAATATTCAAGTAACAGGTAGAACCCGCCCACCATCCTATTTTATTTTCTTTTATTTTTATATTAAAAATGTCTAATTTTACATATTTTTACTCCCTAATAACTATGATATGCAATACATTTTGGAGTGTGATGAAAGTCTAGAGGTAAGACTTTCATTACTTTCACTATTGTCTCGCGGAACTCCACGAATTCCTCATGCTATATATTTATTGATTTTCATTTTTGGTTTGTTATTTTTCGTTAAATCATAAATTTTATTTCTAAAATTAAGAATTACATATTAAGTTTTGGAATTTTAAGTTTAGTTGAAAATGAACTGTTTGGAGGTAGAGTGTAAAAACTTGAAATGTATTCGAAAAAATAATAATAATAATAATATGAATCTTGTTTCATTACTCTTGAAATTCTATACAATTTTTTTTTAAATCATCTTTTGTCAACTTGAATAACAAAATTATTAACTTTTGAAATTTTGGTTTTTAAGTTAGAATTAAAAATATAAATAGTAAAACTGTGAATACTTTAAAAAAAAAAAAAAAAAAAAACGACATGGAGCAAACCAACCAAACGTCCTCTTAAAGGTGTTAAAAATAACTTTTCAAAATTGTCCTTAAAAATCTCTACCCCTCCGTTAATCCACCAACCCCACTGGCCTTCAAACCGCCCAGAGACCAGCAGTGCCCATGTTGATTCTGGCAATATCTAATAGATTAGGTAATCTACCATATTACCTTTCTGAACAACTGGGGGTAATTCGACAAGGTATGTTACATGGACTTTAGACTTATCTAATTGGATGTCAAAAAAATAAAAACCACTATAACTGGGACAATATTCAAGAGGTTTCCTTTTTGGACAGCAATCCTCCAAATCACATTTGCATTTAAAAAATAAATTATAAAAATATCTAATTCAAACTGATATATTTTTTTAGAGTAATTTTTAGGGGGAGAAAAAAGATGAATGCAGTCCAGATTTTTAAAATATATAATTTTTAAAAAAATTATATTGAATTAATCGTTTTGAATCTTTCTTTTGAAACCTATATGTCAAATATAGAATTGTTACACATAAGTCTATCCATGGACGCACCACATTAGAAGTATCCAAGTCTTCATTCTTTTGTTGGACGGAGTAAACGAAGTACCTTCAATTCGGTTAAGGACAAGGTTTGGAGAAAACTCCAATTGTGAAAGTGTAAGCTCTTTTCTATAAGATGAAAGGAGGTGTTGATTAAAGCTGTGGCTATGGCAATTCCCATCTACATTATGGGGGGTTTTAAAACTTTCGAATTCTCTTCGCCATGATTTGCTATCCATGGTGGCACGGTTCGGATTGGGGGGTGATGAGTCGACTAGAAAGCTCCGTTGGTGGAGTTTGGAGAAGTTATGTCAGCCTAAATGTGAAGGTGGATTGGTTTTCCAAGATCTTTCTCTTTTTAACAAGGCACTCTTAGCTAAGAAGTAAGTGATTTGGGGCATGATGCCTTGAAGTTGGTTCTAATGTGGAGAGTGGGCAAAGGAGATAATTTTAATACTTTCTTTGATCCTTGGATACATCGACTGCTCGCTTTCAAAGTTATTACTGCCCGGAGGTGATTCTAGGCTTCTAAAAGTTGCGGATCTTTTGTGTCAAAAGAAGAATAAGGACAGTTTATGGCCAATTGATTGGGAACCAATTTTAATGGCTGTCGAGGTTTTTCGATACTAGGGGTAAGTTTACTGTCAAATCCTACTACATGGCTGCTTACAAATGCCTCTCAAGGAAGCTCATCTTCTTCCAACGACTCTTTGGTGGCTCGGTGGTGGAATTTTTTGTGGAGTTTATCGATTCCCAACAAGGTTAAGATTTTCATTTAGCGTTCTTATCACAACATTATCCCCACCTTTGGCAATCTGTTTCGATGCAAGATAGGTTCCGACCATACTTGCCCTAGGTACCAAGTTCAGGTGGAGTCCGCAGAGCACGCCTTGTTTTGGCAATGGTGTGAGGCTGCTGGTGGTGTTTGGCATCAAAGTATGTAATGGGATAACCTTCGCAGTCACAACAACATGCCTCTCTCTTCAATTATGGACTCCCTTTATTGCAAATTGGATAGAGACCATCTTGAGATTTTTTGTGTGTTGTTGTGAATCACTTGGAAATGTAGGAATGAGCGGGTTCATCGAGGGAGACCTCAAGAAACTGAGGGCCTCTTGGAGGCAGGGAGTCAGTGGCTTATGGAATTTAAAGCTTGTAAAGTGAGTATAGAGGAATCGGTAAGGGAGGCCAGGGTTGTTGATCATCGCTGGAGACCGCCGGATCATGATTCTTTAAAGCTTAATGTGGATGCCTCACTTCTTCCCAATTACTCTATGATTAGGGTTAGTGGAGTGATTAGAGATCATAAAGGTTTGGTCTTGAGAGCTTTCGCACAGCAAATTCCGGGCTGTTTTGATATTGTGGCAGCAGATTGTTTAGCAATTTGGGAAGGCCTCTTGTTCGAAGTAGAGAGTGGGCTTCAAGTGCAGGAGTTCAAATTTGTTGTTCTGTTTTCTTGTCTTAATGGCCGTCTCTTTAATAATGTTTTGACAATCATCAATTTGTGCAAAAAAATTTAGTATTTTATGTGGTTAAATTCTTAAATCCAAATGATATGACATATCACTCTTAGGGAAACAGCCAATGGGACAATTAATGAGATAGAAAATCCATAACTTCAAATCTCAAATCGTGGAGAATGTCAATAGATCCTGGATGGTGATCTATTGGCTACTATTGGTTTAATAATTAGTGATGTTCTTGTATTGTTTCGAAGAAACGATTGGTGGCTTTTGTTGTTATATTTCACGTTCTAAGAGTGCAGCAACTCGCACACTTGCTCGTAATGCCGTTTCTTTTTCAAATGATCAATTCTGGTTGGAAGAAGTTCCTTTATGTATTTGGATGTTCTTGATTTTGAGTCTATGGACTCAACGGAATTGAAATAAAGACGTCCATTTTCAACAACAACAAAAAAAAAAAAAAAAAAACTATAAATACAATATATATGTTACATTTATACATATATTTATGTCCTTGTTAGTAAGAGATGTCAAACGTATCGGCCCGACCCAAATTTTGAGCCCATTAATGTTTCGTGTCATGTTCGTACCAGTTCATTTAATAAACGTGTCGTGTCATGCCCATTTTTTAATTTATTGCATTAAGCCTAGCTCACGGCCCATTTATAAACATGTCATTCTCTTAACATGTACGTGCCTTAATTGTGCCTAATGTCAAAAATTTTATATAAAAAAAATTTTGAATACAGTTAAATATAGCAATTTTTAATAAAAACAAGTATATTATTGAAAATAAACTACAATATTAAAACATTTATCAAGTAAAACCTCAAAGTAGATGAAACCTTCATAAGAGTATAAAATACATCATTTGTCTTGTATGAAAATTGTTAAAAATATCACATAAAAGAGTAATTTTTTCGTGCTATCTATCGTGCTCGTGCAGTGCCCTTAACGTGCTTTGTGCCTAAAAATCATGTCAAGCATGACTCATTTAATTTAACATGCCGGATAGAGCCATCTATCAATCGTGTCGTGACGTGTCATGACGTGCCGTGCTGTGCCCACTTTTTAGCATACCATGACCATACCAACGCACTAAGCTCAGCAGATTGTAATTATGCTGCGTTGATTGGTGCTGAAAAGATACTTCTAATAGATGTTCCTAATTTAATGAATCAAGATCTTTTCTATCCAAAAAAAAAAAAAAAAAAAGAGAGAAGAAGAAGAAGAGGAAGATGACGTACTTGTGAAACCCTCATCAATACAGCTATTGAGATTTAAATGAACGGCGGATAATTTGTATGCTAACAGTAGAGTAAAAAAATATGTCCCCACAATAGACGTGCCCGTAAATTAATAGTATATTGAATATGTAGCACTGAACATCACTATCAAGTTTTTAATGTTGACTAGTTAATGGTCATAAATTTACAAAAATCTATATATATTTATCTCCTTTTGTCACGTTTACATGGAATAGTAAATAGTAATGGGTATTGACTTTTTTTTATTGACTTTTGAATTCCTGATTACCTCTGATTTAGTTCGCATGAAACCAACAAAATTAGAATCCAAAGAATGGAATAATCATATCCGCTCATTATTCCTCCTAACATCATAATTCTTTTCCATATGTCTAAGTTTGAACCTGGTGTCAACATACTTGTTAATTGTTTAAAAGTAGTTTTATTTTATCTTATCTTATCTTATCCGTTTTTCACGTATATTCTCGTTTTGTTTCCCTTTTTAAAATTTTCTTATTTTTGTCGTTTTGTGCTATTGTTTTTTATTTTCTAAACATCTTCTTTTTTTTTTCTTTTTTCTTTTTTCTTTTTTTCTTTTTCCTTAAAATCTTATAACTTTCATTTTAAAAAATTTATCCTTAAAATCCTTTTTTCTATCTTACATCGTAATAATCCCTTTTTTTTTTTAACTTGTGAGATACCTTATAATAAAATCAGGTGTTAAATTACCACTAGAGTATATCTGCAATCACTACGATAATCCTTTTCAAACTTATCATCAATTATTTTTTCCATGCATCTTCTTGAAAATTATTTTTTCAAAAGAGTTTTTTTTTTTTTTTTTTTGTAACTACTCTTTTTTTTCCTAATTTCCAATTGAAATATGTGTTTTCACAAATATTCTCATGTTTGAATGTCTAATTGTTATGCAAATTAATCGTTCTCAAATGTTTCTATTTTAAGTAGAGAGAAAGATCAAAATGCCATAATGGATGGAGGTTATGGAAATATATAGCAAATTTTTAAAGAAAATTATAGCACATAGCATAAATAAGTTAATTATATCCCCTAAAATACCCAAATTACCCTTCCCTCTCTCTCTCCTCTCTCTGTCCGCTCTCATTGTCCAAATGGCAAGCATCGAAATTCTCTCTGTCTGATGAACCTCTCGAAGCACGAGATCTTGTCAATGGGAGGGCACCATTGTGACTGGCTATTCCTCGCCACAAGGAAGATTGCCTCAATCACCTCGAATGCCGGTCGGTCGTGATTTGTCGTCCAGAAGCCTCGCGATCTCGATTTCACGACCTTGTCGGAGCTCCACGAGCAACACTCAACGACTCCCGCAGCAAGATCATCAGACGTGCTTGTTTCGGACTTCGACTTTTGCAACAGCCGGCGGCAACGCCTGATTTCTTAGGCTAGAGATCTAGAATTCAATGATTGGGGTTAGTTTTAGGGTTTCTAATAATTTGGGGTTAGCTTTAGAATTTTTAATAATTTCAGGCTAGTTTTAAATTAAAATACAAATTTTAATTCTTAAATAGAAACTAATAAATAATTATTGTAGTAAATCGTGATATTTATGTGTAAATTATTATATTTACTTGTTGGAAAACTATTATAATGAAGAGAAGTAAATATATTACTTATCAGTAGATGTGATATTTTCTCGTCAATCCATTAGTTGATTTAATTTGATAAATTCGGTATTAGTGAATCTGGTATTTGCTTGTAAATCAGTTAATTCATCAGGTATTTACTAACAAATCCAGTATTTACAATTTTGATTTTTTGTCTCTGACAAACTCTGCAACAAATCCAGTTTTTACTAGTAAATCAATTAGTAATACCAACTTACTAATTAATAAACATGTCAAAAATTTTCTTATTTGCTAGTGTAAATAACATCCTTACTAAGTAATATATATACTTGCTAAGTGAAATACATTTACTCACAAGTTAATAAGTTACCAAGTCACTTATTAGTATAAAAAAAAAAAGTCAAAAAATATCTACATTTGCTAGTGTAAATAACTATAATTACTAAGTAATATATATACTTACTAAGTATAAATACGTTTACTCACAAGTTAATAAGTTAAATACAAAAATTATTAAAATATTTTAATCAAATTTTTTGATATTATTTTCAACTGATTTGCAAAAACTTAAATATTAAAAAAACCTATATATCGCATAAAATTGCCTGCTATTTTTTAGATTTAAAACTACTTGGTAAATATGTTTAATATCAGATAAAACCAATACCAACTAAGCATGATTTACTAGGTAAAGCCATATATTTACTCGTCAATCTTCCTATTATCTTGTAAATTAAATAAATATCAATATTTATTACGCAAGATTTACAAGAAAATCCAACTATCCCACTTGTTTATTTACCAACACTATAATATTTACTTGTAAATTCAGTTATCTCCCTTATTTATTTATCAAAATTACACCTAATAATTACTAGTAAATCCGATACTTTTTTTGTTATCACATATTTTATTTATTTATACTAAATACGTTATTTTCTATGTAAATTCTAATATTTACCAGTAAATTCAATAGTTATTGCATTATTTTCTATGTAAATCCTAATATTTACTGGCAAATACGATATTTATCGGATATTCAGCTTAATTTTCAGATTTAATATTTTCATCAAATTATTAGTAATTCCAACATTTTGTTCTAACAAAAACAAAAACAAAAACAAAAAAAAAAAAAAAAAAAAAAAAAAAAAACAAAGCGTTTAATATTTACAAAATTCCAAACAATTATTAATTCTTACAAAATAACCCCAAAAAACACAAAAACCCTAAATCAGCTCCCAAACCCTAACCCAAAAACCCAAATCATGCTGACCCACTATTGCTACCACCGAAGCAACACCAACGGACCTCGACGAGGAACGTCACCGTCGCGTCGCCGTCGTGAATTGGTCCCTGTCGTTGTCGCGATTTCATTCCAGTCGTGGCCATCACAGTCCCAGTGACGTCTGCTCTTTACTGTCGCTTTTTGTCATCCCGACGACAAGATCTGCAAAGAAAAGCATATTGCTCCATTGCCAATGCAAGCATCGTGATGAACTCCATCACTATCCCCTTCGCCGGTGGCACCTGTGGTGGTAGAGTAGAAATAGAGAGAAAGACAGAAAGGAAGAAAGAGAGAGGGAGGAAAGAGAAAAGGGGTAAAATTGTAGACAAAAAAATCTTTTTTAACAGAATAATAGAAATATGATTTAATTTTACTATTTTTAATAACAAGTGCTGTTTATTTAAATAGGATCTTTCAAATATACTATATGGTATATTTGATCATTCAAGTATGGTTTTTTTTTTTTAAATGGTCAGAAATCAATAATAGTGCATAGTGCATGAGGATAATAAATTCCGCTTTTTGTGAAATCAAAAAGAATGCATAGTGCATAATCTTTTTTATGCATTTAAAATAAGAGTGCATAATGTATATCATATATTTCTTGTGTCATGGAAGAAGGAGAAGAAGAAACCGAGAAAAAAGTAAGAAAACAACTGGTTTTTATTACTCAATAACTCATGATGTTCATATCGACTGACCATTTTATTATTGAGCTATTTAAAAAGTGGGAGGTTAGATTTCATAAAGTTAAATTTTCATTCTCCATCCATGACCAATATGAAATACAAAAATGCCCTATCAAGTGTTTGTTCAAAGCCCTAGGAAAGCCAATTTAGCTTCTTTTCAATGTTCGTTATTATTTTTTTTTTTTTCTAGTATGAATAGCTTAAGTAGATCTTTCCATATGGTATAAGATAAATTGTCATTCTATTGTTACATGATCAGTATTATAATTAAGGGTAATTTAGTCTAGTTGTTAAAAATATATTATACTCATGTGCATAATTAAATACAGTTAGTTAATAATCCCAAAAATCTTATTAAAAATGACTATATACAACCAAACAACATAATCTAACATTCTTAATAATCTAATTACTTTAAAGATTCGTAGATATCTAATGACGTTCGATTACCACAACCCGAAAACCTCCTTAATTTGTTATCACCTAGTGCTATGACCTAGTAATAAGGGATTACTATGGTGGTTCAGTGGTAAAAAGTTTGGGTGCTAGGAGTCCCTCTCGGAGTTTTAAATGCAAACACCTCTTTTGTTACCACCAAGTGTGATGGCCTAACAATAAGGGCTTACTGTAACAGGTTAATGGTTAAATGTGTAGGTACTAGTTGGCTCTCTTGGGATCTTAAATATAAAGGCTCTTATTTCCTACTAGCCTAGTACCCGATTTAGAGTGCGTGAGATCACATCCCCACGTAACCTTACCGTTACCACAATTAATGGGCTAGGGTGGCACGCTCCTGTTGAGGGACAAGGGCCCGCTGCTAGGATATTTAACGAATATTCCTATTAACATCTCAGGAGCTCCTTTGATGACACTTAAGTGGTATTTTATTGTTCACTTTCCTCCCGAACTTTTGCTCTTTGAAAGTCTTTTTTTGATCTAATCATACAAAATAACTAAATTGGAAACATCCATTACCAATTAAGGTCATGTGATCTTAAGATAAAGTTAGATCACCTTATCTTAACTTAGTAAGTAACTTTCTCTCTCTCTCTCTCTCTCTCTCTCTCTCTCTTTTCTTTTTTTTTTCCTTTTGTGGGACTAGATTTGAAGACAAAGTTCCAGCAGGCCCAACAATATTACTGGTTCTACAGTGTCTCTGCAAGAGTGTACAAGTTATACAGCTAATTTCACTAAGGTACACGTTTAAATCAGGGTAGGTGTGTAAAAGAAACAAATTATTCATATATATATATATATATATTTTCAGAGAGGTCAAATTCGATGAATTGAAAATTCAGCAAAACAAGTGGTCCACACGCTTTGGCCATTTCAATAGGAGGAATCTGGTGGAACATGTTACATCATTACCAAAAAAAAAAAAAAAAAAAACACCCAACTCCCAACCCTTCATTTTGGTTGATTTTTTCATCATTTACTTTGGTTGTATCGCTCGGCTATTTTTTAAGGAAAAAATATATATTAATGCCATTTTGTCCTCTTTTTTTTTTTTTTTTTTTTTAGGGGAAGCCATTTTGTCTTTTACTCTCTATAATTATACCAAAACTCGAGTGGCTTATCAATAAACCGAAGAGAAAGAATCTGATCAATTTTATTTAGAGGATAAACTCAATTTTACTATTATCATCGCAATCTCAGAACATATTGATCTAGGCTCAAGGTTTAATAACATCAGATCATAAATTAGTCCATTCTTTAAAGAGACCAAAATGAAAGACAACCAACATATTTACACCTCCATAATAAAAAAAGAAAGAGGAAGAAAGCAACATTTAGATGAAAGAAGAGAATTACGTGTCTATTTTCGAAAAGGAAAATTTTCTTATTTTAAATGAGAAAGTTTTTTCATTTTGAGATAAGATGGTGTTTGGATACGTAAAAAATTTTCTTTTTGAAAACAAAAAGGTTGTTTGGAATGCGAAAAAATAGTATTGGGAATATTGTATTGTAAGAAGATTTCTAAAAGATTCATTTCTTTTTTCCAAAAGAGTACTGTACAAATTAAATTTAAAGTGAGATAGTTTTTTTTTTTCAAAATGAGATAATGATAAAAAAAAAAATTGAGACAAATATTTTTTAATAAAAATTTTTCAATTTCAAAAATTGGACACTCCATCCAAGGGTTAACTTTTTCAAAATATATTTTTTTAATTATTAATGGGCATTGTATATTTTGAATGTCTCAAGGAACCTTTCCAGCCTGGAGAAACAGAAAAGGAATTTTTCTTTTTCTTAAAAAGGAATGTTAACTTTTTCAAAGTTAAAAAAAAAAAAAAAAAAGTCATTTTATCAAGGACAACATGTATTTCGAATTATTATGTATCTCAATTAAAAAACAAAAAATGTCACAAGGAACCTGCCCAGGTTAAAATAGGATAAAGTTCTTGGATTTTAAATATTAAGGATGTGGTTGCAGCACTATTTTAAAGTAATTTTACACTTAATTTTAATATATAGAATTTGAATTTCTCTTTTTAAATATATATATATATATATATTTTGAGAATAGATGCTAATATAATACAAGACTGTACAATAATTCTGAAATTTTACAAAAATTTTTTATGTATCCTACACTTAGAAACTTGAAAGTGAATGCAATAATACCACGAGGATTTAAAATCTTCTTAAAAGTATTAAGAAAATAATAATTTAATTTTTTTATTTTTTTTTATTTTTGTATAATTCTCTATCAATAACATGTCACCTGTCAAAAGTAGAAATCAAACCGGTGCTGATTTGGTTAGAAAGTAAGTGGAGCCTACCCGTTTGCATTTCACTGTTCCCTCAAAATGTCCCATCAACTAAATATCACAGACATCAAAATTGATTTAGCACATGTACTAGCCACTAGTTCAACAAGAAATTTTGTGCTTCCCAGCAGGATGACGATGTTCAATGTTGTGCTAAGAAAAGTCGGATCAACTTTTTCCATCCTAAATTAGAATTATCAATCATTAGATAAAGAATTATAGATAATAGTGTGGATAAAAACGTTAAGCGTATTATTGGTATTAAGATTTGAATTATAAAATTTAATAATTAATTATATATTTATCGAGATATTTGAATTATTGTAATTAATAAGTGTAAAAATTTGAAATATATTCGAACAAAATATCAATATGAAGTTTATTTCATTCGTTTCGAAACTCTAAGCAATAAAAAAATTATTTCATTTAGACTTGTCTATATAAAATTATGAACTTTTAAAGTTTTAATTATAAAACTGTGTGAATAGTAAAGTTGACAGAAAAAAACAAAAACTATATTGTAATTGTAGGGTGTAAACCCTAATGTCAAACATCCCCTAAATTATTATATCAAATAATGTGACAAGGTTTTAGTTATGGTATTTTTTTTCCTTGAAACGGATCATTAGAGTTTAGAATTTTTTATATTTGGTTCGTTAACTTTAAAATTGTAATTTTTTGGGTTTCTTGTCATCTCCTTTATCCATTGTCTCCTTTTATTTTTTTTTTATTTTTTTTTTTGGCTAAAAAAAGAATTTGGTGGTAATCCCGTTATTTTTCATTTTTTAAGTTCACGTAGGTAAGGACACTCCCCTGAGTTGGCTGGGAATTCGAACCTCTGACCTCCCGTTGGTGATATCCTAAGGTTGACTCCCTTGCCAATTCATCCACCCCTATGTGTTCTATCCACTTTCTCCCTTGTATGAAAAAGTAGACTCCCCAAGTTTCTTTGCACTTGGGTCCCAACTTCATACAGTATGTTTTTTAACTTTACAATGAAGTGTGTGTGTTGCCTCTCTTACTAACTCATCCACTCATATGTGGTCTATTCACTTTCTCTCTTGTATGAAATGTGTGTGTGTTTCAAAAGGCAATTAAAAGGTTATTGTATTTTTTTTTTTTTTTTTTTTTTTTTCCTTCTAGAAACGAAGAAAATAACTTATGGTTGGATTGAATACCAAAATATTATGTGATTGCAAGTATGAATTAGCGATAATTTCATACATGATTTAACTATAAGATGAGGAGTTTGTACCCTCTGTCCCTAAGTTCAAATATATATTTGCATATATATATATACACACACTAAATGTCCTTTCATTTCAAAGCAAAGAAAAGACAAAAATTTAAAGTTAGGGACCTAAATGACATAAAATCTAGAGAGTTCAGCTTTCATATTCAAGAGAGAAGGGATTAACGAATGAGTTAACATAAAGACTTACATAAGTAATTTTTCTGTCAGTTTGGAGACCCAAAAATCAATATTTCAAAATCAGTTAATTAAAAAATTTAAGGACCTATATGGCAAAGAAAAAGAAAAAAAAAACAAAAAACAAAAAACAAAACAAACAAACTCTTATATAAGTTCTAAAATAGTCATTTTCAGGCAGGGGGGGATTCACATCTTTACACGGTGGAACCTTTGTATTGTTCTATCAAATAAATGGATTGGAATCTTAAAATTTAGATAATGCTAAATTTTTATTCTGTATTTCAAAGAAAATTTAGGTGGAGAGCCATGTTTTGAGTACTTTTTTATAATTTTGTCAACTCTAACATTAAAATTGATAATTTTAATGTTATAAAATGACAAAATTATCAACTTCAATGTTATAGTGAGTATAAATATAATGAGGTGTCAAATTTATAGCATTCTTGCATATAACCCAAGAAAATATTCTCTAGCCCATTTATTGGGGACTTAAAATGTCATTTTGGCTCTTTTAAATAATTAAGTGGTGAGTTTGCGTAGAGTTCGTGTGGAATAGACAAACAAAATATTAAAAGACATTAAAAATAAATAAAAATTCATGTAGTAGTGACTGGACCGCCACACGACATACAAAGAAGAACGATGAAAGCACTGTTCACAATAGGTTTGTTGATGTCGTGATCTGCTCCGACCACAGAGCCCTATCTCCGACGGTAACTCGACCACGTGGAGGTAGAATTATCCGTTCATCCAGACCGAACGCTGATGACCCGACTTGACCCGACCAGAGGTCCATTCTCGGAGGACATGCCTACCCGACCAGACTCTATCGCCTCATCGAGGTGTGCCGCATACCCGGGCTGGATCGTACTCGGAGGCGACTTGGCTTCTCCGAATACCCTGCCTCAGGGAATGATACCCGTGACCGGTAGAGGTCCCCTGAGATTACACTCCACCTACCACCTAACCTCTAACACAAGTCTTGTCACTATGCACATTAACAGTCTACTTCCCCCACCTACTATTACACAACGTCACATCACCACTCGCCGCCACCTGCCCTGACTGGGGCTACTCCTGCTGGCGCCGTCGGCAAGTCACCCTAGTGTCCCCTGTACCCACCAGAAGATCTAGGTAGCCGACCTGGCTGGGTCACCCGAGCGCCCCGAACAGCAAGAGGCGCCTATAAATAGAGGATGAACCTACAAATTCAGGTATGATCATTTTCCTTGCCAAAGCTCTACCTCTCCCCTTGCTCATCAGTGCCCTTACTGACTTAAGCATCGGAGTGCCCACGGCAGACACCACACCGGTGTCCCAATCACTTCGAGGTGCTTCTCTTTTTGCAGGTGATCGACGGCAGAGTGACCGGACAAACCTGATCGGATCAGACGATTTTATTGGATGTTGCTGCCGGAGGTTTTTTCGGCATCAACAAGGTTGATCCTTTTAAATATAGATAAAGGATTAACCTTTTCACCCCAAACTCTTTAAAAAAAAAAAAAAGGATTAAATGAAAACTTAAAATGGCCTCCAATTGATTTTTTTTTTAGAACGAAGTGTTTGTTTCTTGTGAATTTTAAAAAATAAAAAATAAAAACAAACAAATTGTTTTTTTTTTCTTTCCTTGAACATTTTTTAGACCGGAACGGCAAAAAGAACATTTCTTGTCTCAAAAACGCATCAAGATCAAGAATGAAGCTAGAAAATTTGGTTAGGGAGGACTTCAATTAATGGAAGTGAAAACTAAGGTTACTAATGAAAATTTGTAACATATTGTTACTAAAATTTGAAATAAAAAAGTTAAGGGGAGGGGAGCTAAATATCAAAATTTTTGAAAAATTCTAATTGAGCTACTTGGGTTAAAAGGTATTTGAATGTAATTTTATAAACTACAGAATACCTATTTAATGTTGTCTATACACTAAGCCTTTGTTTGGATCATTGGTTTGAAAATCAAATTTGAACAGTAAATTTAACGACCCATACATCCCTTTAGTATGATATTGTCCACTTTGGGTCTCATACCTACACGGTTTTGCTCTTGGACTCATTTTAAAATGCTTCATACCATTAGGAGGTGGTCTCTTTACTTATGAACTATCACATATATATATCCATTCCCAAGTGATGTGGGACTGCACAGCTTATTATTTTCCTTTAGGGGATGATGACTATCACAATCACCCCTCCTTTTAAAGTCCAACGTCCTTGTTAGCCACATTTTCGGTTAGGTATAGGCTCTAATACTATTTTTAACGACTCATGCCTCCCTTTGGTATGATATTGTCTGCTTTTGGTCTTATGCCCGCACGATTTTGATCTTGGGCTCACCTCAAAAGTGACGGTTTGGTCCCTCTTCTTTTTTTCTTTTTTCTTTTTTTTTTGCCAAAATTACTCTAAACTATTAATTTTGGACCGTTTTGGACCATTACGGCAAAGAAAATAAGAGTTTAGGGTCATCTCAGCCAAAACAAAAAAAGAACAGGGACCAAATCGTAACCTTTGAAAGAGTTCAGGGAATATATAGGCCAATTACTCTAAAAAAATTGATATAAAAATTAGAATTTTAGGCTTCACAATACCTTTTCTTTCTCCTATCTCTGCTCTCCCTCCACCTAATCTCTCTCTCCTTTCACTCTTCTCCTTCTCTCCTCTCTCCCTCTTTCTCTACGGGCTTCATTTCATCCTCAGAGACTTGGTCTCGATGACTCAATCTGAAAATGGAGGCTTGGCAACTTGATCCAATTCAAAAGGGGAAAGGGTGGAAGCCAACCCAAATAGAGCCAACTCGGGCGGGGGGGGGGGGGGGGGGGCGATCTGTGATGAGAGAGGGGGCGTGAGTTTGGCAACGGCAGCGACGGCAGTGGGGGGGAAAAACACCCAGATCGCGAATGAGGGGTTTGAAACCGAGGCAGGGAGTAAGGGGGGCCAAACCGACGGAGTGGGTGAAGGGGAACCAGATCGGGGGGCGAACGGAGGCGGGGGGGGGGGGGGGGGGGGGGACCCAGTCGTGGGGTGAAGGCAAATTGCGACGGGAGGTAGGCGAGGGTGGGGGAAGAACGACGGTAGGAGGGGGCCACGAAACTGAGAGAGGGAGCGTGGGGGGCAACCTAGTCGGGGGTTGGGGGGCCTGACCGAGAGATAGAGGGGGCGAGGGGGTGGGCGAAACAGAGAGAAAGGGGGGAGAGAGATAGAGTGGGGAGGGTATTTTAGTCATTTCATTATAAAAATAATCATTTCAGTAAGATTCCGTTAAAAATTTCACAGTTTTGGACAAAAAGGACTATTACGGCCAAAAACTAAGAGTTTATGGTCATCTCAGTCCAAAAAAAAAAAAGAACAGGAACCAAATCGTCACCTTTAAAAGAGTTCAGGCACTCTTTAGGCCAATTACTCTAAAAAAAAATTGATATAGAAATTAGAATTTTAGGCTTCACGGTACCTTATATTTCTCCTATCTCCAATTTCCCTCTGCCTTGTCTCTCTCTCCTTCTTCTCTTCTCCTTCTCTCCTTCTCTCCTTTCTCCCTCTTTCTCTGCGACGGGCTTCATTTCGTCCTCAGCGACTTGGCCTCGGTGACTCAATCCGAACATGGAGACTCGGCAACTCGATCCGATTCAAAGTCTCATAATCTCTATCTCCTCTCTTTTTCCCTCCACGTGATCTCTATTGCCCCTGCGTTCGTCCTCAGCAACTTGGTTTCGGTGACTCAATCCAAACATGGAGGCTCGGCAACTCGATCCGATTCGAAGTCTCATAATTCTATCTCCTCTTTTTTTCCCTCCACGTGATCTCTATTGCCCCTGCGTTCTTCGCTGAGTGCCGCAATCTCTTTTCTCATATCTCGGCCCCATGAACTTCACCGCCATAGAGATCTCGGCCTCGTGATCTCAGTATCTCTCTCACATCTTTCCTCTCCTCTCCTCTTTATCTCTCTCTCTCTCTCTCTCTTCGTGCAATGGTCTATCATGGTTCATCTGAGCTCGGTCCTTCAAAGCTTGACTGTTGGCGGTAAGAGTTGGTGAGGAAGGGATGAGATTTTCAATTATTTTTTAGGTTAATTTTTTTCTTCTTTTTCTTTCAATTTGGGGGTTTTAAATTTTTGGGGATTAGGGCTTTTTTTCATTTTGGAGATTTTCATTAATTCAAAATTATTTTTTTGATAACACGATTTTTATATCTATTTTTTTATGAATAATATGATTAAATAACGAATTACTATAATAAATTACAGTATCAATTTGCTAGAATGATATGAATAACCCATTAAAATATATTATATAATCTGATGAAGTACAAAGACTAATCCGGAGGAGTTTAAACTGTCTGGTGAAATATAAAAAAATAAATATTTCGATAAAATACCGAAAATTATTTTGGTAGACTATTAAAAAGTATTCTTCCAGAATACTCTTCAAAGATAAGATACCGGCATTTGTGATTGGAGACCATGTTGAATACCAAACTATTTGGATAGACTAACAAAAGTATTCTACCAAAATACTCTCCGGTAACCAATGTTGGAGCCAGAGACCATCTATGATTTGTGTTGACTCTGATTAGAGAATATGAGTGGTATTTTGGTAGAACACGTGTGGTAGTTTGGTAGAACACGAATGGTATTCTACCAAAATATCTTTTTGATTAGTTGGGGTTATTTTTGAAAAACGCATTAGGTTGACCTTTGACTTATCTTGTAAGAGGGTAAAAATTCTAAAGCCATTATAGATGAGGTAAAATACCAACGGTGTACCTTTTTTAGGGCAATCCTAAAAAACAAAATGCTATAGATACTACGTTAGTTTATAGGCCCATAGAAATTCAAATTTCAATTAGACAGTTACGTAGAAAAAAAATATTTGAATTGTGTTCCAAACTATAAAACAAATGGAATTGTACTCTCTTATATCTTGTAATTTGCTTTTATTTATAAAATGTACCTTACATTTTTTTAAGTCTTTCATTTTTAAACTCTGAGAATACATTGAGTAGACAAATTAATAACTTTTCTGCTGAACACTAAATTTTGACATTAGAAATACCCAAAATTCCTTTAAAAAGAAAAATTAAAAATATTTGGATTATTTGACTTTTTTATACCTTGAATTTAGCTTTTATTCAAAAAGCATTATACCATTAGGTTATATTCAATAAACATATCTACAACTTTTCTTAATCAATACTTAACTTGGACCTCAAAAGTACCTAAAATATCCTTAACAATATAAATAATATTTTAAAAAGAATCTAATTTAGATTTTTTTTTTTAAATAACAAAACAAAATCACAATCAATTTTTTTCCCGTAGAAAACCTTACTTATCTCAGACCGCTGTTGGTACCTACACTGTCTAAACTCACCCTTGACCTCATCCCCTATCCTGCCCTAACAATTTTTTTCATACTAATAGCCCGTTTGGGTGAGGTATGGGAAACGGAGTACTGGAAATGGAGTACTGAAAATATTTGAATTGGAGTTGAGATAAGTTGGTGTGTGATTAAAAAAAAAAAAAACTGATTGAAGTGAAAAAGTATCAAAACAAATAAATAAATAAAACTTGCAATGTGTTCAGAAAAAAAAATATTAATATGAATTTTATTTTGTTACTCTCTAAATTCTATGTAATTAAAAAAAAATCATCTTATTTGGATTTGAAATAACTAAGTTAAGGATTTTTAAAGTTTGAGTTTATTATAGACATTTAGATATATGAATAGTGAAAAGTAGTTTTGAGTTGAAGAAAAAGAAAAAAAAATGGAAATGTTTTTGTCCAATACTCCCCCAAAACAAGCCCTAAACCAACCAAATTAACCACACCAAAACAAACATAAGACTCATAAAGTATATTTACTAATAACAAATTCAATTTTGCATCGAAACGTCTTACACCATTTTACGCGTCGCCTTTTTAACCTAGAGCAACTTATGCACCATCTCTAAGCATGCCTGGCGAAAGTCTTGAAATTAATTATTATCTTTTCAAGATAATTTTTCTAATAGGACTTTGACTCAAACTTGAATTTGATAATAATTTTTCCTTGGATTATTACTCCATAATATATTGAATCAAACTTGCATTTATAATTATGACATATATTTTACATTACTACAAAATATGAATTAAACAATGATTCACTTAAAAACCCTCTAAAATAGTGCATAAATGCGCCACAGACTCGTTTACAAAAACACTCGTGGAATGCACAGATTACATAAAGGTTTTCAAAATTCTACTCTAATGTCATGATTAGACGACGGTTAGTACCAAACAATGTACTATAACTCTGTGCAGAAAATGATAACTTATACACCAAGTAAGTTAGTAACATGTCGTGGACTATAACGGTACGTGGAAAATATCGTCATTTTCCTTACCTTTTTTTTTTTATATTTCATCCTTACTAAAAAAAAAAAAAACCCCCCACTTAGAGAGGATCCTTTCCACGCCATTTATCCAAAACAGAGGCGTTTTATCAAGGTTTAATTTTCACTCCCACATGAACTATTTATGAGGCTCTTTTGACGATATTATTTGTTTAATTGTACCAGAGATACTGTTACGGAAAATTACAAGTGTACAATAACGTAAACAAGTAATAAAGTGTTAAGTAAAGTATCGTTCTCACGAGTGCTATCGTTATCAATTACTGAAATTATATTAACTCTTAACTTTATTTGAATAACCAAAAAGAAATCTGTAAAATAAAAATAACAAAAATTGCAAAAAGACAAAAAACTCAAAATATTAAAAATCTAAGGTTTCCGATGTTAATCATATTCAAATTCTCTAATCCAATTAATTAAATTCTATTCCCTATATTGCCAACGAATATCTCTATTATATTTATTAATCTTTTTCAAACATTAACAATTTATTATAATAAGCCTTATTACCTCTCGATCTTAAACAACTTATCATAATTCATTAAGAACCAAAAATTTATGATACTGCACAAGTTTCATAACTATCTCTAGCTTATGACAATCTCATGGTAGATTAAATAAGGGCTTATTCAATTATCACTTATCAGTCTCAAATCAAATACTAAATCATGCAAAATTGGCCAAAAATTCACAAGCATTAAGCACATATTAAAATACTTAACATAGAACTGGAATAAACATCAATTAATTAAAAATAGAAAAAACAAATCAAATTATCATAATCCGGATAAATCTTATTTCTATAAAAGAAAATTACTTCATAAATAAAAATATAAATCTACAAAATAAAGGTTTAATCATTCTCAAATTACAAAAAGCAAAAGATAAGAAAATAAAACAATAAAACCCAATTATAGAGGTGTCACAGGTCTCTAAAGCTTTCTACTAAATTTTCTTATCCTTCTCCTCTTGATGATTCAAGATAATCTCTCCCTAATTTTGCAGAAAACTAAACCTAAAACTTAAAATATTTTTTTCTTCTTTGGTTTTCGACTTCTCCCGCAGCCAAAGACCTCTTGCTCGGAGTCCTAAGGCTCCTTTTTATAAGCCTCCAAGAGCCGCTGCCTTTTGTTCCTCCCAATTTCTTCCTTCTTTTTTCCTTCTATTTTCTTCTGCTGCAAAAGCTGACGCCAAGCAAACCCTAAGGGCCCCCCACAAAGACAAGTGGCAAGCAGCGGTTGGGAAAGCGCTGAAGCTGTGCATGGTGAGCTAGGACTGGCTGGAATTCACAGGCGCATGTGGAGTTGTGGAATGCGAAGTACCGGATCCAACAATGCCCTTGGCTGCTGAAATGCGCATTGAGACGCTCCAAACCAGGCGAGTGAGATGTACTCGCCAATCTGGGCCTCCTATTCATAGATCTAACGGCCAAAACGAGTGAGTGATGACACGTGGATACTCGCACGAGTGGTCAACATTGGCTCCAAATTTTCTTTTGTTATTTTAAATCCTTTTTATCACATTTTAGCTCCAAATTGCTTCTTTTAACCCTATTAACATAATTAACTCATACACTTGAGATAACATAATAAATTTGGAGAAAAATTAATATAAAATACTAAAATTATAGTAAAAATATAAGCTTAAAAATACTAAAATAACTCTATTTTTTAGAGTTATCAGGTACTATGTTGTTTGTCAAATTAAATTCTCTGTCAATTAATAATATAACAACTGACATATTCGGAGCTAAATCGTAGAATATCTATAACTATATATAATTATGTTTTGAAAGAGAACATTATTTTTGTTGAGTACAAGAGAAGATCCTTGGAGTTATCTTTTTCTTTTCTTTTCTTTTTTTCTTTTCTTTTCTTTTCTTTTTTTTCTTTTTTCTTTTTTTTTTTTTCGCTTTATAGAAATCTCATGGCCGACCGAGGAAAATCTTACCTCTAAGTCTACTCAAAAAAGAATGACCAAGTCTGTACTTCCAACATCACAAGTCACAACATAATATCACACAGCCTATTTGTCGGCAATATCTTTAAAGTGAGATTATAAAGAGTTGAATCACGAGTGCATACTAAAAAAAGAAAAAGGAGAGCATTCTAATCGTTGTACCATTTTATCAGTGGTAATAAAAGACAATAAAATAACTTATGTTTCCACATAAACGTGGCAACTTTACATAATTAGACATTTATAATATTATTCTACTCTTATAAAGAATATTTACATAAAATTTACAGATAGTGTCATCCATAAGAAAAAAGAGCATTGAAGGGTATTTGAGTAAAAAAATAATAATAATAAACGTGATCCTCGGTAAGAACTTTCTACTAAGAGTTGTAATGTTACCTAAGAAACAAGAACAACGAAGGACTTGCCCGAGATGATCAAGACATCCATTCAAGCTCACAAGGAAGGAGGCCCATTCTGATAAAGAGCTTCTCAAGAATATTTGAAAAGATATATACCTCGAGAGTCTCACAAAGAAGGAACCCATCAAGCGGTCTTTTAGAATAGACGCGTCTCGTTGGATCGCTCGAGGAGAGAATATCTCGAGAGATCCCTCGAAAAAACCTTAACTAGAAGGATCGGTTTACCACAAGGGTCGCTCGAGAAAAGCAAGTCTCGAGATGCCCTTCGGGGAAACCTTACCTCAAGGGATTTCCTAAAGAATGCACAATCAAAGAGGAACCTCGAGGGCAAAGGTAATGTACAATTGGCTCGAAACAATAGTTATCTGACACGTAGAGACCAAATATCATAGAAATGTTCTAGAAGCATCCACATCAAGGACCGGAGAAATCTTCAAGAAACGTGTATAAGGAAATCTCAAGAAAACTGAGAAGAGACAACAGATTGATGATGTGTCTAGATCATAGGGTTTTTGGAAAAATCCTGTAGTTGAAATGGTCAACTATAAATAAAGTCTCAGATTTCATTTAATTAGTTTTGGCCTACTTACCAAAACTCTGTTTCTCTCAATTTCCTCCATAATTGTTTGCCTAACTTGACTATCAAAATGCCTTTCATAGATACACGCCTAGTGCCCCCAACGACGAGAGATAGCGGAGAAAGTGGAAAGATGTAAACGTGGAAAAAACTGCTCCAACAATAACTAAATTATAACATATAAATGGTGCTCTATCTATAATTATGAATTTAACTTCTAATTAAAATCAAAAATCTCATGTGTCACATAATCGTTCATAATACTTTATATGATAATGACTTGCTAATATATGTGACGCATGGTGTTTTCACCAACCAAAAACAGGTATATTGTAATTGACTCGTAAATTGACAATACAACGTAAACTTAGTGGCAATAAGTGATAAATTTGTGCTATCGAAAATAAGTGATATATTGGAGTAGTTGTTGATACAGTTTAACAATAATTTTATAATCACTCCCAATCTTGACGTAAGTGTGATAAATTACCATGCAATCTTAAGGTGTTAATAGATATTTTGATTATATTAATGTTATGTTTGAGTTCATAGGAATCTTCTTCATTATTTAGAGACTAATATTCTAATGAAACATGGAAAATGATATTTTTTAAGCAAATTTTAAAAAATGTTCCAAATTTTATTAAATTAGGGAAATTATCTTTTTTTTCAAAAATGGCCAATCGCCCACTTGGTCAATAATCAATTATTAATTGAAGGATATCAATAAGTGTATTTACTAGTCAATCATGGATTGATTGGTCCAATCACCATTTTACTAAGCACGGGTCATTTTCTTTGAAAAAAAAAATTATTTACCTTTTTACACCTTATATCTTACTTTTATTCAAAAAGTATACATCGCATTTTAATATTTGCATCTGTACACTATCATATTGCAAAAATTTATATCATTTTTCGATCCATAGTTAATTTGACACAAAAATATCCAAATTACCCTTCAAAAGAAAAACTAAAATCAAGTATTATTTACCTTTAATACCATATATTTTGCTTTTATTTGCAAAGTATATCTTGTATTTTAAAGTCATTCATTTTTCTATTCTATTATATTTAGTGTATATATATATATATACATTTTCTAGTATTAACACTCCAAATGACCAAAATGCCTTTTAAAAATGATTAAAAAAATGACAAAACCTCTAATTTTATCAAGAAAAGATTCAGACTTCTCAGCTCCACCACATTGCAATCCAGCCCATTTACAACCATGCCTCAACCCATTGCTACCTCTAAGCATCCTTTCTTCCTCGTCTAGATGTCTGACAACAGCAAAGTGTAAAGGGGCGGGTAGGAACGATGTGGGTTTGCCATTCACTATCGCCAAGTGTAGGAAAAATCAACACCATAGTACAACGAAAGAAAAAACTATATAATTTTAGGAGTCTAACTCATTTTGTTATGTACAATGAATAAATACATGATCTACATACCTATTGAAGATTGGAACCACATTTCTGACAGAGCTTTCCTTTAGAACAGTACCAAGAAGATCCTCAACCAACTAACCTTCTTTGTTGTTCTCGTCTCACTAAATCGATACGTGTGGGCATACCTTCAATATCTCTTCAATGAATTGGTAGTTGCCTTCTCCTTCCAATCAGAAGACGAAGAACAATCAATGACTAAATATGAACCATCTTTGCCTCTTATTATCTAAGTGAAAATAGAACTCTAAGGGCTCTATTTACAGCAATGGCTTTGATAGAGAAGGAGAGGGAGAGAGAGGGAAGGCGGTGGTGAGGGAGAGAAGGGGAGGGCAGCATCGGCAAAAGAGAATGAAAGAAAGAGGGTGTGACATCAGCTAGGGTTTGCGTGGGTGAGCAAGATAGAGAGATCTGGGTAAAAGGGAGGATGGATTTGAGGGGCTAACATGGTTCATTTTTAAATTATAAAAAATAAAAATAAAAAAAGGGAGAAAACAGGACTGTTTTGTCCAAAACCGTCGTGGAAAATGACTAATTTCACGACGATTTTCAAAAATTGTTGTGGAATCAAAGCTTTCCACGACGGTTTCAAAATCAAGCCTTTCCATGATGGTTTCCAAAACCGTCGTGGAATCTTTGCTTTGCATGACGGTTTTCAGAATCCAAACTCCGTACCACGTTTTTTAGGTACCTTTAGAGGACGGTTGTCAAAAAACCGTCATGAAATCTCTATTATGTATTCCAATATTTATTGTAGTGAGATAATGTTTAAATCTTTCCTCATTACTATTTTTGAATAATCTAATCACCAATAAGTGTTAAAATATAATATTACTTGGTCATTAACCACCCAGCTTTTTTTCAAACATATTTTTGAAATTTAGCTCTGTCTTATCAGATATTTAAATCAGCCAAAATATCATGAGAGTCCACGTCCGCACAAACACGTTAATGTACTATTCAATTGGCCAAACCTGTACATATGGTTGACATGCATGCATCATCGGTTGCATCATCGGTTAATGTACTATGTTTATTTTTGTGTGGTTGATTTGCTTGATTTGGTATGTTTAACATTCTCAAATGTCATTAGGGCATGAATGGGGGTGGGGTTGGAGGTGTGATGAGATAGTGTAAGTTGATGTAGGGACACGTAAACTAAGGTGAGATACGTGATTAGGGTTATCTACCAAAAAATATAATGATTAGGATTTTTAGTTTTTTATTTAATTTACAATTTCTTCATTTTTGTATTTTTAATTCTAATGGTATTTTTGGTATTTTTTTTTAATGTGAAAATTAATTGTTTTATTGTTGATAGGTCAAAATTAATTGATTGATCAAGAAAATGTATAAATTTATGTATTGATAAAGGTTAAAAAATGCAGAACTTCAAAATATGTTATATTTTCTAAATGAAAACAAAATGCTAGGTGTAAAAAGATAAATAACACTTATTTTAGTTTTTCTTTGTAAGGGTATTTTGGATAGTTTCAAATCAAAGTTAAATGTTGATCTAGAAAGTGTCTAAATATGAAAATTAATCATAATCTAATTATATAAAAATGAAAACTTCAACACGAAGGGTATAATTTCTGAATAAAAGTAAAAATAAAAATAAAAACAAAAAACGTATAAAAATCGATAAATCAGATTATTTCGTGGATTGAATTTCACTTGTCTGTCTACGGGATCCTTTGTATGTGCTCGGGATAGAAGTTTTGTATGAATGTATTGCCATGCAATTTTTTTTAATACGATTGTTGGGGACAAAAATCAGTACGCACATTGGGACATCCCAACAAGGTTAGCATCTACTGAGCACCCTCATATTTACCTATCTTCAACGTTTTATTAAATATAGAAAAATAACAATAGTTAAGGTCTAACATAGAACAAACTAGCCACGAAAGACAAAACAACTAAAAAGTAAATATATGTAGGAAACAAAGCAAAGAAGATTTTGATACCATAAGATACAATTGAAACTACATCTTTAAAAATATGAATATATTATAGACCTCATTAAAAATCTTGCTAGTAAAACTTAATGGTAAAACCTAGTAATTAAGGGAAAAAAAAAAAAAAAAAAAAACTGTCTATGCCTGCCACTTAACAATCACAAAGGAAAAAAAAAAAAAAAAAAGGAACATCAACAATACCTATACCATGGTCTACCACTAACATCATCTGCTATAAACGAAGAAATAAAATCAGGGGCTGACCACCACCAAATAGAAGAAACAATACTTGGAACACGAGATACCAAAGAATCTATAACTCTATCACCTTCTCGATAGATATGAAACCAAAAACTCCATATGAGAAAGATGGCTTAAATAACAACGTCAAACCAGATGCCAACGCTATGGGACTTTTATAATATTTAGAATGAAGTAGTGACACAATTTAAGTGAAATCACTATGGAATGTATTGCCATACTATCAAGTATTTTGACTTCAAATTATGACATACAAAACTTGACTTTACATGAAATTAAAAGGAGGAATTATTAAAATATCTTTTAGAAATTATTTATCTTGGCATTTTTAGTTTTTAACATATAAAAGATTAAGTACTAGTCTCTTGTATCATTTTTTATCTATCTAATTTATCCATATTTTTATACATCATCATATGGTAATAAAATTTAATATTAGCATTGCAAGCACATTTAAAAAAATAAAAACCCCCAAAATAAATAAATTTTCATATAAAAATATCTGCCCGATTTCAATATTTAAATAATTTATGAATTATGATAGTGAAATATATGGACAAGGTTTAACAGTCAACTCCTACTAACAAACTAGTCAATGCGTTTAATAACATCTCCTTTTCTTTTTTTCTTTTTTTTTTTTCGTTCTTTTTTAAATGATTTTTTTCTATATCTTTATTTATTTTCTTGACTAGTTAATAATGATCAAGATTTTTACATTACTATCTCAAATTTGGCTGAAATCTTTTACAAAATTTCTTCTAGTAGCTCGTACGGCACCGTTTGATTATTTGATCGAACACGTGAAGGTGGTGACGACAAAGAAAGTAAAACACGTGTGGTCGTGTTAAACGCAAAAGATGCCAATTTTTTTTTTTTTTGGCCTTTTGTGGAAGAATTAAATGTAATTACTGTTCTACCCTCCACCTATGTGGAAGAATTAAATGTAATTACTGTTCTACCCTCCACCTAACTTGTACGTATATAATTTATGAAGAAATCCACTTTTTAAAGATTTTAAAAAACAAAACAAAATTTTTAATCTCTGGATTTTACTTTATTTATCTTTTTTTTATTTCTTTTGCTGCTATTACAATTACTACTTTTCCTTTTTTTTCCCCTCTGGTAATCTCACATTTATTTTCTTTATTTAAGAAGATATACACTTCTTTCTTTTTCTTTTTCTTTTTCTTTTTTTTTTTTTTTTTTACTTTGTGTATCGTATACTTTTTATATGTCTAGAGAGACAAGGACAAACAATTGATGTTACTTGTTGACCCGACCAATAATTTACAAACGTCAAGTTTTCAGTTTTTACTCATTGGTGCATTTATTTCTTCTTCTTTCCCCCTCCCCCCCTTTTCTCCTTTCTTAAAGGATTGGGGTATCCTGTTGCTCAAATTCTCACGCCATGCTAAAAGTATCCCCAAAATATACTCCTTTCATTTATGAATAAAGAAAAAACCAATGACCGGGCTAAAATGGTAACGGTAAATATCATAGGCATCGAGTTTATATTATTACTAATTACTTAAATTTTTTATTTAGTATTATTGTCCTTCAAATTTGTCATCTTTGACAACTCTTTTTTTTTTTTTTTTTAATTTCATCTTTGACAACTTGCCTTCAAAACTTCTAATTTTGATAATTTATTCTTTACCTTCTAATTTCATCTTAATATAATTTACTCTTTTGTTAATTTTCATTAAATTAAATATTTGAATATGAAATATTTGTATTAAGATTTGTATCATATTTAAAAATTTGTCAGAAATGAAATTTTTTATCTTTACGTGAGGTGTGCGTGAACTTTACGTCATCTATTTAATGATAAATTAAGTCATATGAGGCACATAATAATAATTTAGAGAGGTCAAAAATAAATTGCCAAGCATGAAAGTTTGGCTGTTAAATTATTAAAGGATGATAAGTTTGAGAAACACTAGAGAGATAGAGATATATATATATATTGTTATTGTTATTGTTAAGAAGTAAATTTATTTGCATATATCCCGTCTTTTACCACTCAAAATGTTGAGCACGTCTCTCCACATAAAAACCAATTACCAGAAATTTATTAGTTTTTTGTGAGAATACAGTATCCTATTAATATCTCACGTGAAATATAATAGCTGCAATGCCACCAAGGTATACCGATTACCACACAGATGTTAAATTTTACAGACAAAATCCTTCTTGACTAGATCTTAAATAATTGTGGATATTTTTACACTTGAAAAAATGGTCATAACTCTGCCATATCTGTAGAAAATGAAAATCCAAACAGCAAATCTTTTCTTTGCAAGGCAAGATAATTAAATCTCATATCAACTAATTACCAAAATAATAATATTCCCTCAAAAATAACAAAGGCAATGCACCATAGACAAAAACAAAAAAAAAAAAAACGTTAGATTTGTTTCTTTATATCTAATGGGATTAGTTGACGTTATTTTTAACAATTTTTGTTTCCTTTTTTAACATTTTTTTTTATTTATTTATTTTTAATTCTTTAGGAAAGGATAGACAAATATGCAAGGTTATATTTATACCAGTAAAAGGGTAAAAAGAATCCCATGGGCAATGATAATTAAAAAAAAAAAAAAATTAACCATTTACATTTTGAGACCTACCTTTTGAGCTTATATTTCTATAACAGAGGAGGGGAGGGGGAGTTAACAGAGATCAGAAAAAAAAAACATTAAATCACATATTCATAAAAATTCAACTTTAGCCTAAATTTAAGCTAATAAAACACAAAATGGATTCTCTTACAATTTATAAACACGATATGATGCATAGTAAGGGCAAAATTGAGAATTAAAATAATAAAATGATTGGTCAGACCATTAAAATCAACTTCATGATACTTGCCTGGGTCCCGTATGAGGGCCCGCAAAATCTAAAGTTAATTATTTAATATCTCGCGACTGTACTTAACATTTTTTAATTAAAAAAATAGAGCTACACACATATGACAGAAGATAACGGTTAAAACAATAACCCATCTTTCGCTAGTGGCGCAAGACGTACATTTACGCACTCTCATGCAAAATGCAGTAAAGTTTGGGAAGACAACAAAAAAGAGATTCCAAGTTATTTGAAGTCATTCATTCAGAACTAGAAAGAAAGGTGTGTTTTTAATTTAAAATATATATATATATATATTTACATGGGAGGTGCTGAGACTGAGTCTCTATATTATTTTAATCTATCTAATTACTAAAAGCATATATTTTACCATTTAGGCTCGTTCTTTTTTCTTTTTCAGTTTCTTTTCCTTTTTTTTTTTTTTTTTTTTGGTTATATCTCTCTCTGGTCTTTCTCTTCTCCCTCTCCCTCCCTCTCTCTCTCCTGTTCTCTGTCTGTATCACCGCAACGACTGACCAAGAATTTGCCGGCATTGACCAAGTCTATGAGAGACCCAACTCCGACAGGGCCAGATCGGTGAGTTTAGCTGAAACCTGAAATTGCATTTCATTACTTTTCTCTCAATTCATTTGTATTGACCCAAAAATGAAGAATCTTTCGAAATTTTCTTGTTCCCCAACCCCACCCCCTCTCCGTTTTCCTTCTAAATCTTAACAATTTATACACCTCAATCTGAATCAGATTCAGGGGCTTTCCTATTTCTCAACCATCTTAAAGAGAGAATAAAATTTATAATTCTTAAAAGGCCATAAATATGTTTCTGTTGCCTCACAGGTCTTACACGTTTTCTCACAGGAGTGAAAAGTGTATTAGCTGGTGGTAAGCTGTTGAGAAAAATCTGGTAAAAATAATAAATTTTTTAATCTTAGCAATAATCGCTAAATGGGTTTTTTCTTTTTTCTTTTTTTTTTTTTCATTTTTCTTCTAATTTTATTCCAATTTTCCTCTTTGGCTGAGAAATGGGTTTTCTTTAACATGTCTCACAGGTTCAGACAATGAGGATAAAGAGAAGGGTGAGCAGAAAAGTCTCGGCTTTTGGCATTTCGATGCAAAATTTAAGCTGCTTGAGGATTAGGATGACCCCAATAAGGTGGAACTAGAAAAAAAGGAGAAAAAGATTGGGATTTTTTGTCAAGAGAATTCAAGAATGAATTTTCGAGGCGGGTTTTCTATTCCACAGCCTGAGGAGATTCATTCGGAGAGCTCTTGGATGCCAGTAACACCACAGAAGCCACCCATTTTGGTGCGATCCAATTCGGTCCCAGAAAACCCAAATGGGAATCAAGTACTGGGTATGGAGAATTGGTTAGAGCCTGCAACAAATTACAATTGCTTGGCTCAAATTTTCGACACAAATCCACAAGTGGGTCAAATGCCTGAGCGATTCGGGTATGATGGAAATCTGAATATCAACGGCATTGTTGGTTCTTATCAACAGCCTTTGCCTTATGAGGGTGAAGATTGGAACAATATGCCATTTATGCAGCTGTTGCAACAAGGGGATGATTCAGATTTTGTTACCTCCACAAACAGAACTCTGCTGCGAGATGTAGAAGTGTCATGGCCCAAAACGAGCAACTTCCAAGGAGATTGCAGCTCATCTGGTGGTTTCGATTCAGGTTCGAGCTTCGGACCCGAGACTGCCAATGCACATTGTCAAGTTGAAAATAGTTGGATTGGATCCAACTCTGATAGTTTGCTGCTCAGACAAGGAACTCAGTATTCGGCTTCTGACCTGTTGGATAATGGAAACAGCATACCCAAGAGACTCCCATGTAAGTAACAAGAATTTCATCATTTTTTTTTTTCCCATTCTCATTACTGCTACCATCCGGAATCTGGATTAGGAATTAAAAGGCTCATTTTTCATGAACAAAAAGTTGGAGAAATTAAAACAATAATCTTTTTTCATGCTTGAAACCTCCTTACACAAATTCTGTGGTCTATGGAAAGAAAATTTTTAGATAATGCTCTTCTAGTTTGAAGCAATAATTCTTTTTGGCTTTAAGTCCTATAAGATGACCCTCGTGAAACTAAACAGAATCAAATAACTCATAACCCTTTTGTATTCAAACACTCCAATATAGCATAAAGCACTTTATTTTTTCTTAATGAATTCATTTCGGAATAAGAGAATTTTCATAGTCAATTAGCAATGTGCATTCCTTGTTCTTTCAGCTTTCTGAAATTTCTTCTTATAAAGTTAAAACTTCACAAATTTGAGATTTTTTATTCTTAAGATGGACGTCTTAATGTTTTTATTGTAGATCCTATAAAGACGGCATGGTGCTGCCTCTATGAAATTCAGTTTGAACAATTTGTTTATGTTATGAATTTGCATTTCTATTATGCATCGCCAAACTCATGTGAACAAACTCTCTCTGCAGATGATTTTCCTACACCTTCGAGGTCGCCAAACTATGATTTGAATTCCTCACCGAGTATAAATAATGCTCTCACATATGTTTCCAACTCGCATGCCTTCACTCCAGTCACACCAGATGAGGCTGCAAATAGGGAAAAACAACGTTCCGCTATGTTCACGTCTTTGATTGTTGAAAGCACAAGCCAGGAAAAAGACAGGATGGGGAATTTAGTTCAGCATACAGGAGAGGCAATTCAACAACATGGTGGCGAACTCTTGCAAAATATTTTGGAGTCATCATCCACCATGATTTCTACGCCACAGAAGGAAAATACAGATTCTGACAAGAAAATTGACATAGGCATTGATCTGAATAAGACGCCACAGCAGAAACCTACCAAACGTAAGAAACACAGGCCTAAGGTTATTGTAGAAGGAAAACCTAAAAGGACTCAAAAGCCTGCAGTGCCAAAAGATACAGTGTCTACGGAGAACCGTCCAGCAAAGAGGAAATATGTACGCAAGAATATACCGAAGGATTTAAAAGCTCAAGAGGTGAATGTTACGGGGGAGACAAGAGACCCTGGTATTGGAACAACCGATAAAACGTGCAAGAGAATCTTGAATTTTGATTTGGAAAAGACTGGTGATGAAACCCGCAACGATGTAATCGGACAGCAGGATGTGCAGAACATGAATAAAGGCACAAGTATGACCGAGGACCATCAAGCCATGAAACAGAGAAACGGAACCAATCATGCATGGGGAACAATGTCATCTGAACAGAATGGCTTACCTAAGGGATTGATGGTAGAAACCCAGATTCCAGGAAAGACTAGTGGTACACATTTCACGAGTCAAATGACACCAGACAGGCAAGCAGCTGTTGCCCCATCAGCTTCAACGAAGGACGTGCAGATGAAAAGTTTTTACGTAACTGGGAGGCACGAAATTAATGCCAATGCAGATCAATGGCAAAACAGAAGAGCAGATAAATACACTCCCATGCAGCAACAAACACATGGAGAAGGAACAGGCCAAGAAAGCCTTCAAGGAAAAGCCAACAATGTCAACCTTGAGAGGGCTAGGCAAATGATGCGCCTCGAGAGGATTAAGGAACTGATGATGCAGATTATGCCTCAACAAGCACCAAAGACTCCATCCAAATTCTCTGAAGCAAGAGGATCAAAACGAGAACATTGTCAAACCACTGGGTACACAAACCTCTCGACCGCTAATCAGATGGGCTCACCATTGTATGAGAATATACTTCATGTGGAGGAATGGCACCGAAACGGTCACCCCTTGCACCCGGGATTTTTGCAAACTCCTAAGAAACAGAAAATTGGGAATGACAGCCGAGACATCCAGAACATGCCTTCTAATGTCAAAACAGCTGATTGGGGTTTGGGAAAGGAAAGAGCACATGATGCCAATCCAATTGGACAGAAATCAAGACTGAATAGCGCAATTTTGAATTCTCACCTTGAAAGCGGCAGAGTTCCAGTTCGAGGAAACAATCAGGTGAACTTTACCAGTGACAGGTATGTTCAACCTATGGCTTCAGCGCAAATTTCACCAAAACAACAAATTTCATCCAAGATGCATTCACACACAGAAAGGATAGCATCTACCAGGGGGCTGAATCCTCTTAACGGCTTTTCTGCCCAGACCACAATTGAGAACTATAACCATCTCGTACGCATAACTTCCCCACCAGAAACATCCACTGGACCAGGAAACGGCCAAATATTCCAAACACGCTACAATAGCGTGTCCCAAATGGCGCAGACTGTGGGTGCCCCTCTATTGACATTAGCTTTGTCAGGAGCAGAAAAACTGCAGGAGCCCTCTGCAAAAAGAAGAGGTACTTTTCCTATTCAGAAGCATTTAATCAGTGATCTTTTAAGATTTACTTGGCAATTATAAATATTCTACTTACATGTCATCACATCGTATCAATATTTAATGTAGGTTCAAGGAAGAAACAAGCTCCTACGTTAATAGATGAGATCATATATAGACTCCAGGGCCTCAACCTCAATGGAAGCGGCAGTGGGTTACAAAAGCAAGACCAAAATGCACTTGTCCTGTATAAAAGAGATGGAGCCGTTGTTCCATTTGATGGCATGGAATTTCTTAAGAAACGTAAACCACGTCCTAAAGTTGATCTTGACCCAGAAACAAACAGGATTTGGAACCTTTTGATGGGCAAAGAAGGAGGTGAAGAACCGGAAGGAACAGATAAGGAAAAGGAGAAGTGGTGGGAAGAGGAAAGAAAAGTGTTTAGCGGGCGCGTTGATTCTTTCATTGCACGTATGCATCTTGTTCAAGGTGCATTTTCATACTTAAAGTCCTACATATTCTCTCTCTTACAGATTTCACAATGTTTAATATGTTTTATATCTACAGGGCTATCCACGGTTTAGACAACATAACGGTCCCTTTAAACTGAATATCAAATCTTGTCTATGTAAATGCAAAATTGACTAATATTTGTATGAAATAGAGTTTAAACTGCACGTAAATATGCTCCCTCCCAAAACAGAGTAGATAGCACCTAGAACTAAGCATCACCATCATGGTCATTTACTTTTTTTTTCAAATCCAACAATGTGCAAAAAATAACATTGAATCTTACTTGATACTGAACATAAGATTTTTACTTAGAATCTCTAAAATTTCATACAAAGGCCAAAATTTTGTAAAAAGATCACAAGAACCTCAAGGAGCAAGGCCACAGTTACAACAGGAAAATAATAGCTATTATATGTGATCAATTGGTACCAAGGACAAGAAATAAGCAATTCATCAAAAAGTTTCTTCAAGTAGGTAATGTACAAAAATTTAAAAATATAGATTTCAGCAACTAATGCAATATTAATCTTTGCAGGAGATAGACGTTTCTCACCGTGGAAAGGATCTGTTGTTGACTCAGTGATAGGAGTTTTCCTTACTCAGAATGTCTCGGACCATCTTTCGAGGTAACCTCCATAGCTACTAGCTCAGAATAGTTTTCTGACCAAATGGCTCATAAGATGAACATTAAAGCATTTATTTTTCTCAACTTACTGCAGCTCTGCCTACATGTCTCTGGCAGCTCGATTTCCTCTCAAGTCGAGCTATAACACACAAGACAAGGCTGCAACAAACATAATAGACAGACAAGCACCAATCTCAATACTAAATCCAGATGACACCATCAAGTGGCGTGAAGTATCAAGCACACCAATCAACCATAACATCACAGCTCATGAGTCTTCTGAGAACCAGTGGGGAAGAGATATCAGAGGGATTGAAAGGAGCTCGACAGAGGCACGAAGTCAAAGTTTGGATGAAGAATTCATCTTGTCCCAAGATTCTTTTGATTCCACAATCACTCAAGTTGCTGGCGGAATAAGATCATGCTCAGGTTCCAACTCAGAAACAGAAGATCCCTGTACTTCATTCAAAACCAGTAACGTTCAACTTTCATCCTTGACACAGTATCTACAGATGGAAAAGACGACCTCAGTCCAGGATGTTTGTGGTCATGTAAATGGATCTACAGTATTGAATGAGAAGTCCAAACATGGGCTGGTAGATTATAACCAGCTAAAGTCAAGATCCGATGCAATGAAACATCTCGATTTCCTTTCATCCGCTTATTCAAACAATCCTGACTATCCATACATGCAACCAGCTGGCCCCTCTAGAGTACCTGACGCATGGTTCTCTGAAACCTTTAGTGATGAAAGCACGTCCTCTTGGCATTCAACTGCTTCCAGATCTGCTAAGGGACCAGAAGCAGTTTCCAAGAACTTGAGAGCTGGAGAACTAGCTGGAAGTTTTGGTAACCCCACCAAGGAACTGAATGGAGAGTGTAGATCTCAAGAAGCACCAGCAGCGGACCCTTATCCGTCATTAAGCACATGCTTAGCAAACCAACAAGGCATTCCTCAACCTGCACCCAATATTGGATACAACCATCAATCTTCTTGCAGCAGTTATCAGCATGAGAGGAACAATATGTTCCCCTGGGAAGGTACTTCATCCACCGAACCTGTAAAACCTGACAAAGCACACAGCAAAATGCAGAATGCAAGCATGGAGAACGTCGAAAAATTCAACAAGCTCACAGAAAAAACTTTTGAAACTGGAGATAGTATCTCTACGGTAAGCGTGCAAATACAGAAAGAAAATAGGTTGGCTGAGGCAAATTTGAAGGAGCATACTTCTAATCATGCTTCTGACACTGCAAACACAAAAAATTCAAAGGCAAAAAGAGGAAATACCGAGAGTCAGAAAAAGAATGATGTTAACTGGGACAATTTGAGGAAGCAGGTGGAGAGCAATGGTAGAAAAAGGGAAAGAGGAAAAGACTCACTGGACTCGCTTGACTATGAAGCTGTTAGAAATGCTAGTGTTAATGAAATTTCCAACACCATCAAAGAACGAGGGATGAACAACATGCTAGCAGAACGAATGAAGGTTTGTCCTTTCTTATTCCATATACACACACATGCACGTGGAAGAATATAAAGCTCTTATAGCTGCTAAGATAAGCATAAGATGGCCCTATGATAGGAATAACAAAGAATAAGGCTCCTTGTATATGAATCTGGTTTGACAATGTTGCAGGCATTCCTAAACCGGCTGGTTGAAGAACATGGAAGCATCGATCTCGAATGGTTAAGAGATGTTCCACCAGATAAAGCAAAGTAAGTTACTCCTAATATATCAACTTTCTAGGGAAAATTACAGGTTAAACAAATACAGTAGAGACGAGGCTTTTATAGCAAACACGTTTTTTTATTAATAAAACACTTGCATTGCTTGTCATACAACTCCACTGCAGGGATTACTTACTAAGCATACGAGGACTGGGGTTGAAAAGTGTGGAGTGTGTTAGACTTCTAACCCTCCACCATCTTGCTTTCCCGGTAAGGTCTATTTGGCTGTTTATTTGTTACCTAAGAGCTAGATGGAAAAGTTTGGAACCTTCCTCTCTTATTGCATTTCTGTTTTCCTGAAGGTCGACACAAATGTTGGAAGAATAGCTGTACGACTGGGCTGGGTTCCACTCCAACCACTTCCAGAGTCACTTCAATTACACCTTCTGGAACTGTAAGCACCAATACTGTTCCATAATGTTAAATTTTTTGGTTGAAGAATTCTGACAATAGACCTCTACAGGTACCCCATGCTGGAGTCGATTCAAAAGTATCTGTGGCCAAGATTATGCAAACTTGATCAACGAACACTGTAACTCCATAATTCCCTCAAATATTTATGTTAAAATGCAATACTTTTCCAAGCCAAAACTTAGTATGAATAAACTCTTTTACCATCCATTAAAGCTAATGTTGACTATCTACAGGTATGAGCTACACTACCAGATGATTACATTTGGAAAGGTATGTTTTCTATAATTGCTACATATGCTATTCCATTTGAATACAAACATAATTTTTAAATTGCACTCAAAATAAGAAAAGTTTTCTCACCATTTCATGCACATACACATGCAGGTCTTCTGCACGAAGAGTAAACCAAATTGTAATGCGTGTCCCATGAGAGGAGAGTGCAGACACTTCGCAAGTGCTTTTGCAAGGTGTACATCCTGAAGCCTCTGCATTTACAATATATACTGCCTCCGCTATACACCTTAACAAGCAAAGGAAGTAACCATAATCCTAAAATTTTTCCAGGCTCAATATCAAACCTGGTTATTTATTTGCAACTAGAAAGTTTTTAAAATGGTTAGACTATTAGATATTTCCAGAAGTAGTGGAAGTATCAGGTATATTAGTGAGGGAAAAAAAGAAATAGAAAAAAATATTAGTGATTTGTTATTTACAATGCCAAAGTAAAGAGTCGAGAATCAGAATAAAATAAGATAAACCATTTGCACGAGCTAATTGGTTTAATTATTAGTAATTTCAAGAAACGACACCAGAGACAACATGGTCAAGGACCTCCACAATGCAGTAGTGAAATTTAGTTATCATAAATAGGCTCCAAAAGGAATGTTTGAAATATCAAAATCAAGTACATCTAATAATAAATCTTGATTTAAATTTAACTAGAAGATGACTTGCAAATGACTAATAGACACAGCCAAGCTCAATATGTAAGTAGTTTTAGGACAGAAAGATCTATTCTCCTCAAAACAGCCCTGTTAGTCCATGAGGCATTTGACACTAACATCAACCATGTTCAATGCAGTGCAAGACTAGCCCTACCAGGGCCAGAAGAGAAGGGTATTGTGAGTTCAACTGTTCCTTTACCCACAAAGGAACCACCTGCTGTTGTTATCCATCCTATGACATTACCTCCGCCAGAGAACGACTCAGTTAAAGAAGTTGGCTACAAAACTGGAAACTGTGAGCCAATCATTGAGGAGCCTGCAACACCAGAACAGGAATGCACAGAGATTTCACAAAGTGACATAGAGGACGCATTTTATGAGGATCCCGACGAGATCCCTACTATTAAACTCAACATGGATGAGTTCACAGAAAACTTGCAAAGCTACATGCAAAAGAACATGGAGCTCCAAGAATGTGACATGTCCAAGGCTTTAGTTGCATTGACTCCAATTGCTGCCTCTATCCCTATACCAAAACTGAAGAATGTCAGTAGACTTCGGACAGAGCATCAAGTGTAAGTATCTTCCTATAGAAAATTCATACTTTTTGCAACTTACATCCAGATCATAGAGTTGTGCTAACTGGAATCAGTTTTGAGCATGTGCAGAAAGTTTAAATGCACCAATAATCCATAATCTGTTATTAGTTGTAATCACTACTTATTGATCATATTGTTGAACCAGATGGTTAGAGGCCTATCCCTCCCTAGCAAAACAACTAAGGCTTCATAATTTCCAGCCAAAAAAAAAAAAAAAAACAAACAAACAAACTAAGGCTTTTTTTTCCCCTGGAAATAAAGCTATAAAGTTGTAGCCATATAAAAGTATTTTTTTGCAAAATACGATACATTTAACACCACAACATTCTGATTCGATGCAGGTATGAACTTCCAGATTCGCATCCTCTATTGGAACGGGTGGGTTAATTTGCAAACCTAATTTCTAATCTGAACTATATTAGCCTTTCGATTCTCATTTGAGCATTACTTTATAATTTACAGCTTGATAGAAGAGAACCTGATGACCCAAGCCCATATCTTCTTGCCATATGGACGCCAGGTAAACAAAAAGCAAAATACTCCTGAAACTATATGCTATTAAAATCAGATTACATAATATTGAAACTAACCCAAAAATGGCAACTAATATCATCCATAACATTTAGGAAATTAAAGATACATTGTTGAGATAAAAACATGCAATTTGGTATTGTAGACTAACAGGTAGAAATCAAGATACAGAAAAAGGACTGTCCAGGGTTCGTTCACTAGATGCAGAAATTTAAAGACAAATTTGTCATTTTGCTAATTAGTTATGCTTCTTTTTTAACATATTAATAGGTGAAACTGCAAATTCAATTCAACCATCAGAAAGAAGCTGTGGCTCCCAAGAACCAGGCAAATTCTGTAATGATGAGGCATGTTTTTCATGTAATAGCACGAGAGAAGCTAATTCACAGACGGTCAGGGGAACACTTTTGGTGAGAAATATCAGTACTCATGATGTAAAGATGACAATTAAAAGCAGAAAAAGTAGATTAATTTCAGTTGCTTACCAAAGTTTGATTGACTTGCACCAGATACCTTGTAGAACAGCAATGAGGGGAAGCTTCCCACTTAATGGCACATACTTTCAAGTTAACGAGGTCAGTCTTCCTCGCCTGTTCTGCTTGTTCGCACTTCCTAGCCATAGTATAGATTGTTGCAACTACATTAAAAACAAATAAATAAAGCCAATCATGAGTAAGTTTGATCCAGGCTTAATTTACAATTCTGCCCAAGTTCATTCATTTCGCATTCAATTAAATTAGGTCAAGGGTTGCTTAAGATGCATATGTTTATTGTAAGCATTAATGTATACATACATATATGATTTGTCTACTCTAATCCGACGGCAGAGCATTTATTGTTTTGTCCACTTCTAAAACCAGAGAGTTTTATCACCCTGCAGGTGTTTGCAGATCATGAATCTAGTCTCAATCCAATCGATGTTCCTAGAAACTGGCTATGGAATTTGCCAAGACGGATGGTATACTTTGGAACCTCAGTAACAACAATTTTTAAAGGTACAGAAAGACAAATTTACAAACATTTACCGCATGATCATTTCAATTTATATGATAAAATTTACTAATGGATAAAACATCTCTGTCTAGGCCTATCAACGGAAGGTATTCAATTCTGCTTCTGGAAAGGTATAACATACGCTCTTCAGCTTTTCCTGCTATTGTCTTTTTTCCCCCTTTTCATGACAAATTCTTTCACTATTCTGAGTATTCTCTTAATAAATCCTAGCTGCTAACATAAATGACATACGCCATAAAAGAAAAATAACATAGGATCGGACTACAACGTAAGACATCTCTAAGCTTGCTTGGACATTTCTTGTTAACCATCTATGATAAGCCCACATCATAAGCAATTAACCCTGATATCCCTAGAATCATCCAAAGTAAATGCGCAAAACGTATTGAACTAATTACAAGACAAATCACCATGCTGGAGAAAAAAAAAATTAAAAACAAAAGTTCAAGTTCAAATTCCAACACAATCTAACAGAAACAAAGAGCTTCATGATGTATTAATCATCTGTCAATTTACATGTTAACCCTGTTTAAAAAAATAATTTGCAGGATTTGTATGTGTGAGGGGATTTGACATGGCAACAAGAGCACCCAGGCCACTGATGGCCAGATTGCACTTCCCCGCAAGTAAGCTGAACAAGGCAAGGAATGATAATAAAAGGTAAAGAGATGATGGGACAAACGGTTGTCAGAACGAATCACAGACCAGGGTCAGCAGACCAAAACAGATTAGATTACTGACGGGATGGCACAGAAGATCAATGGCTAACATATTGTTGTACATTCAACCATTCTTCCTAACATGAAATGCATTCGCCACATCTCGGCCGGGAAGCACAAAGCAATTTCAACATGTGAGATCCACAATAAGAGCAAATTAGTTTGTACAAGACTAGATTAGTTCTTCATTGTCTAGGCAATGTTCACAGTCCATAAAAGGAAATAATTGAGCAATTTGATTCATTACAACTGATTAAGCACATGCATTGATTGGATTACAAGTTTATAATGAATGGCCGATGTGATAAAAATGGCATTTTTGCAATATCAGAACAGTTCATAGAACTCAGAGCCTACGGATGTAGATCAACTTGTTATGTTATTTTGGAAACCATGTATGAAGATTTATTATGCCGGCATGACATCCAACCGACAACCAACTGGAAAAGCTCTTCTTGTAATCCTGTAAAAGTTCATCATAGAATCAGATTCACTGTGTTTTCAGTGTTAAAGCCTTGGTTGCTATCTAATAATTAAATTTGAATCCTCAGTGAAAGTGGGTATATGAGCTTCAAAACTTTAATCAAACCAAGTGAATCTCTATCCTAACCAGTTCATAAGTAAGGCTTTGTAGCAAGAGAGAAACAAAACATAAAGGAAGGAAAGGTATATAACCTAGGTAAGGAAAGTTGAGAGGACTCTCTCTTTTTATGTTTGGTATGGATTCATTCCTCTAATCTCTATATTGGGAGAGATTATAATTGGGAATCTTTAAAGAATTTAAATTATTTCACAATTAACTCCTTACTCTTTTTTCTCTTCTACCAAACAATTCTACCAACCAGCCATGGGGTCTCAAAATTTTTCTATAAATCCCCTGACCCCTCTCCCTCTTTCCACTTTTCCCTCCTACAAACAAGCTCTATAATGTATTGCAGAACATGTTACCGAGTTTTGTAGCGGAGATACTCACTCCCACAAAAACAAAACCAGAAATCTACTCGAAAAAACGCTCAACAAATATACTTGCAACCAATCTAGCAATCCAAAAAATTCATTTTATGTCTAAATCTAATCCTCGATAACCTTCACATATGAGCACTTGTGAAACCTATACTAAGCATAACATCCTCTACAATTTCCTTCCACAAGCTCCGTCCAAACATAACCAAATTCTTAACAGCAAAAGTACAAGTACTGCAATAACAACACCAATAATCACTGAAGATAAACCGTTATCATCTTTTTAAACTCTCGCAAGAACTAAAATGCAATTTTTTTTTTTTTTTACTCGTATTGTAAACGAGAATAATTGGGAGAGAAAATTCTAATATCTTGTATATTGAATCAGATGTTACAAGAAAAACCACCAACAAATAGATGACAATAGAGAAATATTCTGTCAAGAATATCTCACCAAGAAAAACAGAAAATCTATTCTACCTATCCCAAAAATATTCGAACTACAAAATATCTCCCCCATATCAGATTTTCTATTTAAAATTCAAATAAAACATATCAAATAAACAGATTTAAATGATCTAACTAACTCCTAATATTCGACACGTATAAAAACATAATAATCAAAACTTGCAATTAAGCTACCAATCATCAAGGGGGAAAAAAGCTTTCTGACCAGGTGACAATGATCAGAATCCGCGCAAGCTTAATCAACACAATCGTCATTCTAAACTCTTACGAGAACTAAATGAAAATGTATCGTACTTAAACAACAACTTATCGACCAAGACCTGCAATTAAGCAATAAAAATGAAAAAAAAAAAAAAAAAAAACGAAAAAGAAAGAAGAAAGAAGAGAAAATGAAGAACAGAGAATACTTTCTCTGAAACAAACAACGGTGCAATATGTAGATGGCCAGATTGCACTTCCCTGCAAGTAAGATGGCCAACAAAAAAATATATGATAAAAGATAAAGAGACGAAGGGACAAATGGCCATCAGAACGAAGCACAAATCATGGTCAGTAGGACAAACAGATAAGATTACTGACAGGATGATTCAGAAGATCAATGTCAAACCTATTGTTGTACATCCAATCATTCTTTCTCTAACCAAAAATGCATTTGCCACATCTTGGCCGGGAAGCACAAAGCAACCACAAAAGAGGAAAGTAGGTTATACAAGACTAGATAATCATTTTAGCTATTTCAAGGTTGCTCAAACCAGATCAGTTTTTCATTGTCTAGCTAGTGTTACAGCCCCAGGAAAGGGAAAAATTGAGCAATTCGATTCCTTATCACTGATAAAGCATGTTTACAAACTGGATTACAAGTTTAGAAGAGAAGGACGATGTGATAAAGAATACATTTTTTTTTTTTTTTTTGCAATATCAGAACAGTAGATAAAGCATGTAAATGTAGATCAATTGACTTATTTCATAATTTTGGACATCATGTATGTCAGTTGTGTCTGGCACTAGCTAGATTCATTTAAACGCCAATGACCAACTGAAAAGGCACTTCGCGTAATCCTCTTAAAGTTCACGTTTTCAGCATTTATGCCTTTTTCGATATTGAGTGATTCAATTTGAACCCTCGGTGAAAGTATGTCTCGGAGCTTCTGAACTTAAATATTGTACTAGATATGACTCTATCGAAAAAACTAGTTCATAACAAAAAGTTATTGCAGAACTAATACCAAATTTTGGAAAGGAAATGCTCACTCTCAGAGAAACCAAGCCAGAACTCTACACAAAAAAGCGCTCAACTCATATGTACTTGCCACCCATATAGAATCCAAATCAGATGATTTTTTTTCCTATCCTCAATGGTCTATTTCATGCTCTAAAGTGAAACAAATTTACATGAACTTACACACCAAAAGGTAAAATCAAATTTATCCCTTATCATCTTCACATGAGCACTTGCACTCCCTTTACCAAACATAACATTCTCTACAATTTCCTTCCACAAGCTTCATCCAACCATAAAGAAATTTATAACAATGACAAAAGTACAAATACTGCAATAAAACCGACCAAAAACAACTGTATAAAACTCACAACAGTGTTCAAGCCAAAAAAATAAAAAAATAAACTCACAACAGCAACCCTAATACAATAACATAATAATCAGAAATTGATATTAAGCTATCAAATCAATAAGCACAATATATTTATATATACAGATACATAATATATATATATATATATATATATGTCTGTGTACGTATATTTCAGCTTTCTAAGTAGATAAAAAGATGAGAATCCTCGCAAGCTTAATCAACACCATCATCATTCTAAACCGTTACAAAATTAGAATCTTATGTACTCAAACACAACTTAAAGCCAGAAACCTAGAATTAAGAAAAGAAAGAACACTTTTCTGCTATATATCCCGACCTCCGGCACCGATATCAGAATATATATATATATATATATATATATTTGCATTTATACATGTATGTTTATATTTAAATATATATCAACAAATATGGAAAGAAAAGCGTCAATCAAGGGAACGCGAACTACAGAAACGCGATATCTGAATCGCATGATTCATATACAAAGCTAGAGCTAGATATCGCGAGCCATTGATCTGCGACTGAGATCGGAATAACAATAAGAAGAAAAACGTACCGGGCTGGTGTTCCTCGGAGGCGGTGGATTTTGAGGCCATGAAAGTCGATTTTCCAGTAGAAATCCAGAGAGAAGAGACTGTGGAGAGATGTTTGCAAGATCGGGAAGAAGAAGAAGAAGCAGTTTTTTTTTTTTTTTTTTGGCGAAGGAAGCCATTTTTGGACGGGAAATTGGGGAAATGTGTGTGTTTTTGCCGCCTTATGAATTGAGCTCTTTCCCTCCTTTTGCTACAGAAAACTAGCATTCGGTGACCGCAGGGTTCACACATAATTCTGTCAAACAGTGCCTTGTGACAACACGTGTAAGCAAGAGTGCAAATTTTAACCCTTGAACCTGAGTTTAAAACATTTTTGGAATTTAGCTATGCGCGCAAAATTTATGTTTCGTCTGCCATTTCAACTCAACTCCAACTAAACTGTATTTTTTCATCTCAATTTTTATCTTTTTTCTGAAAATCAACAAAATTATAACTAGTTTTTAAAAGTTCAACCAACTACAACTTAAAATTTTCATCTCCAACTAGCGAATTAAACGCAAGCTTAGATTTAAAAAATAAATTTTAAATATCAAAAAACATTGTTCAAAGTTTTTTAAGGGCCCGTTTGAGAGAACATCTGGAAATGGTATTTTGAAAGTTGAGTTAGAAATGTGTGTTTAGGGAGAAAACTTTTGAAAAAATTATGTGATATAGAAAATATTGCAAATATTTGAATGTGTTCGGGAAAAAAAATACAAAATGGATATTGTCTTGTTTCTCTCATCGTTACAAGTATTTTGACATAAAAAAACATCTCACTCCGATTTGAAATGAAAAAGTTATGGACTTTTAGCCTCTGTTTGGTTTGTTAGTTGGATATGAAATTTTTAAATTAGAATTAGTTTATTTTTTAAAAACTAGTAATAAATTTTTTTTTACTTTTCAGAAAAAGAAAAAAATTTCGAAGAAAAATTTGAGTTCCAATTGGAACACCAAACAAAAGCTTAAAGTTTGAGTTTTTTAAAAATAAAAGAGAGAAAAAATTTGATATAAAGTTGAGATTTTGAAATTCAGACGGTGTTTTATCATCTTCAGATAACGCTCCAAATAGACCTTAAATAATATTAAAAAATAGTGTCTAGGGGACAGGCTAAGACTTTGTTTGGTTGCAAGTTTAGTTTATATTTATAAATTTTAAAACAATGGCATTTGACTAATGTTTTTCTTTTTCCTTTTTTCATTTTTTATTTTTCAGAGAGTTAAACTCCTGACTAATTAGTTATCATATGGAGGGAGTTTAATAACTAACAATAGTAATTTTTTTCACCTTGTCTTTCAAAATTTGAAAAGTGATCTGTACTGATGCCAACTTTAAAAAGTTGGTAAAAGCTTTCCTTTTGTCACATTTATATTCATCGCCCATATACTTACCAATAACATGTATTTTTAACTTGTGAAAACAAATATGATTGACAACCTTTATGATTTTTTTTCATATTCTTGAAACGGTAACGTTTGTTATGTTTCCCGACATGAAAATACTATAACTCATTTTTTACTAATTATTCTTTTTTTTTTTTTTAATTCTGTTTTCTTTAGTTTGATGAGATGTTTTGTCCTTTTTTAAAGCTCTTTAAAGTTGACATTTTAAGTGTGGTTATGGATAATTGTTTGACACAATTGCAAGAAAAATAACCTCTAATCATTAGGGTACGAACACTAAACCAACTATTTGTAAGAATTCCTAAAAAATAAATTCCCAGAAAAAATATAAAACTATGAAAGTTTATATTTAACAGAGAAAATGTCAACATGTGGTTGGAAAGGGTGGGGGAGTTAAGAAACACATTTGGAACTCAATTTCTATGAACAGCAAACAATGTATAAAAACATTAAATAAAATTGAAGTGTACATATTTTAAAAAAAATGTAATTCATACCCTAAAAAATCTTTTCACAAATTAAGTTTTTTTTAGTAAACAATTAATATGGTTAAGAAAATTATAATAATGACAACAAACAAAATTAGGAAATAAATCAAACAAGTAAATTTTTAGCAACAAAATTCAAAATAAAAACGGAATTCTTGATGAATACCGATGCCCGTGTATCACACAGTCTCCTTAAAACAGATTTGTCTCCTCACTATTGGTGCTTGAAGATCAATTATCTGCTTCTCGGGATACGGCTTACTAGCAAGGACAATGCATTATTGCCTCCGATGAACTAGATCTGTATCTGAACTCTATCATACGAATTATCACCTAAAACACTCTAGAGTTTTTGTTAAGAAAAAGCTCTGATTTTATATGTATGCAACAATGGAGAGGTTAGGCCAATTTATAGGTCAAAGGGAGGACAATCACATCAGCTTAGAAATTAATCTGTGCATGTTACACAATTATTTATGAAATCAATTCAAAATTAATCCATAGGCTATTAAGTTACAGGATTAATCACCATTATCCATGTTTATTACAAGATTAATCACCATTAATCGATATTTAAGAGGCTTCATTAGCAGCTATAATAATGCTCAGATTAAAACTCTCATAAGTAATTAAATACTCTAATAACATAATATAATGAGATAAAAATGTAAAAATTCAAAACACAAATTATAGTTTGTGAATAAAAGTTAAATATTTGATACAAAAAAGGAAGTAATCCTTCTTTAAAATGGCCTTCAAATTCTTTAAAAAAAAAAAGGTTTTCAAATATGAAAATAAATGAAGGCTAGGGTTCGTTTGGTGTTTGAGTTGAGTTTGAGATGAAGTTAAATTTTTAAGTTTAAATAGTATTAACTTTTTAAAAAGTAGTTATAAATTTTGTTGACTTTTCAGAAAAAGACAAAAACTGAGATAAAAAAGTACATTTTAGTTTGAGATGAAATGGATCACTAAACAAGGCCTAAATGTGTAATTTTAATTGCCATCTTAGCATCTATTACCTATGTCACGGGATAGCCACATCATCACTATGTAGTTACTAGGGTTGGAAATTTGGGTCACTACAAGACAACACGATACGAAAAAATGCGGGTTAAGGTTAGGAAAAATGATGCGGGTTGATTTTGGATGGAACCCGCATGACACGATAGAAAAATGGGTTGGGTTCGGGTCAATTTGATGGATATGAAATCAACCCGCAATAACCCATTCAAAATTTTAATACAATCCGGATTAACTTGGTGGTAGTCTTTTGGATGAACTAATTATGGATTTATATAGTTTTATTGACCTTTTGTGATGAACTAATTAGGGATTTAAATGATTTTGTTTTTTATATTGATATTATGTTATGATATATTGCTTAAATTACTTAGTATGGATCTTAATTGTATGTTCAAAAATATATATTTTTAATTTTTTTCCTTATTTCTGGCGGATCGACGGGTCGTAAGTCAATGGGTCGTGTTGTGTTAATCAACCCAAAATAGTGCGTTGGCAAGTTGGTCAGGTCGAGTCAACATGTCAACTTGATAGATCAGGTTAGTGTTGAGATTTTTTTGACCCAATAGGTCATGGGTCGGGTTGTGTTAGAGTTTTGAAAATTCGTATTAGTTTCAACCCGACATGTTAACACAAATTGCCAGCCCTAGTAGTTGCCTATGTGTTGGCTCAATCAACAACACTTGGTGTTTTTTTTTTCCTTTTTTTTAATCTTTCTTTATTTGATTTTATTTATCTATTCACGCGTGTTATACAACCAGTTTAGAGAAAAAAAATGATAGAAATCTTAGATGGAAAAATATTGTTAAAGTTAAAACCGTATGACTCTCAAGTCTGGACTTAAAATTTTCATTAAATAGAATTTAGAGGTAAATAGGCTTTTTTTAATAAGCTTTTTAACAAATGGTCGAAGTCTTTAAAAAGAGTAATTGACCTAAATGGTCCCTGAATTCTTTCGAATATGACGGTTTGGTCTTTTTTTAAAAAAAAAAATTTGACCGAGATGACCTTAAACTCTCTAAATGTTGGTAATCTTATAGCATGTTTACTTATCGGGAGTAGGGAATGAGAGTGAAGAATAAGAGTCAATCCCTTGTTTATTTGCTCTTTTTTTTTTTTTGGAATGAGAGTGAGAATGGTGCATCCCACACCAATTTGGGATTGAGGAATGAGATTGATAATCACATGTCCCCCTTCAGATTGTGACTAACATTTATACTATTAACATTAAATTACCATTTTATTCTTAGTTCATTTATAAAAAATTGTATTAAAAAATAACAACATATATTAATTATTTTTATTAACTAAATATAATATATTTTTATTAATTTAATATTATATAACTATCATAATTATTATTAACATTATTAGAGTAAATAAAGAATTTTTTTTTATTATAATATATTATTATGTTTATATTTTTATATTTTTTATACTTTACTTATTTTAATTCATTTTTTTATTCTTTTTAATTTTTTAAACAAAAAATTACATAATTTAATTTTATTGCCCTAATATCATAATGATTGTTTTACTTTTGATTAATAGTATGATAATAAATAAATAAAAAAATATTTTTTTTTAATTTTTGAAAATACAATAAATAAAGAGGTATACAAGTAAATTTATAGCAACTAACTCTGATTCATGTTCTAAGTAAACGCATGAATGAGATTGACAGTGATTCCGACTCTGATTCTTAGAATCTAAGTAAATAACATATTCTGACTCCGGATCCTGCTTCCGAATCCTACTCACTCCGATTCATGCTCACTCCGATTAGACGTAAGTAAACATGCCATGAGTCATTTCCATCAAATTTTATTAAGTTTTTAACAGAAAAAATCACGTGACATGTCACATGAGTTCAATTAATTATTAAAAGACCCAAATATCCTTATTAAAAACAATACCCTAAACCAATATACATTTAAAAAATGAAAAAAAGAAAAGAGAGAGAGAGAGAGAGAGTGTGTGTGAGAACTGAGAACTATACCCCCGAGCGAACTCAACCGCCGCAACCCCCCTTCTACGTCGTTGAACCCACCCTCCCCCAGACTCTCCTCCGCCACCGAACCCAGCCACCGTCCCCCCCCCCCCCCCCCCAACACACATAGGAACTCGAAAACCTAGCTCACTCCCATAGAACTCAAAACCCAGAAGAGAAGACGACCTCAAAACCCAGCCGCCGCCCCCCACCCTCTCTCCGACGCTGAACCCAGCCCCCTTCCCCCCCTCTTCGTCGCTGAACCTAGCCCCCCTGCCCCCTCCCCAATAGGAACTCGAAACCCAGCCCACTGCCATAGAACTCAAAGCCCAGGCGAGAAGACGAACTTAAAACCCAGCTGCTGTCGAATCCAGTCGCCGCCCCCCACCTCTCTTCGTTGTTGAACCCCTTTCTTCTCTGTCGCTAAACCCAACCTCGCCGTCGCCGATCTCGGCCCCCCCGCCGTTCGCCGAACTCACGCCCACCCCCGCTTCTACGTCGCCAATCATTTGAGGGGAGGAAATAAAGAGAGAGAAAGAGCAAGAAAAGAGAGAGAGAGAACGGAAAGAGAGATTATTTTTAGTTTTTTATGATTTTTTTTTATTAAATTAATTACTGTTAGATTACTAAAATATCATCTCAAATTAGATCACATGTATTAGACATGACTCATTCCGTTATAAACCTAACTAAATTAGACGGAAAGGACGATTGCCAGCATTTAGAGAGTTTAGGGTCATCTCGGTCAAAATTAAAAAAAAAACAGGGATCAAATCGTCACTTTCTTAAGAGCTTAGGAGTCATTTTGGTCAATTATTCTTTTAAAAATGAGTTAATTTCACTTTTAGCACCTGTAGAAATTTTATTATTAAAAATAGTATCACTTTTTTTTTTCCTTTATTACTAGCACTTAATGTGAGGCCCAGCAGCATTTAATGTATATCAAATTACGCGTGGTCATAACGGCTATGACCGGGTGGTCATAATAGTGTGGTCATAACGGTTATGACTAGGTGGTCATAATGGTTATGACCACACTGTTATGACTACCCGGTCATAACCGTTATGACCACCCGGTCATAAATAACCGTTATGATCACACTGTTATGACTACTCGGTCATAACCATTATGACCACCTGGTCATAACCGTTATGACCTGTACTAAAAAATGACAAAAAATGGTAGATTTTTTTTAAAATTTTTTTTTTAACATAGGTCATAATTATTATGACCGGATGGTCATAACAGGAATGACTTTTACTCAAAAATGGCTAAAAATGTTAGATTTAAAAAAAAAAAAACTTTCGATGAAAGTTTCTCTCTCTAAATGGAAGTTTCTCTCTATTATATGAAGATTTGAATTTCAAAATGGGTGGGGGGCTAGGCGAAAAAGTGAAAAAAAAAAAAAAAAGATTCCGGTGGGTAGTAACTCTTTCTCTCTCTGGATTTCAGTTTTCTCTCTCTAAACTATTGTAGATGTTGGTTTGAAAATTTTTTTTGGGCCATGCGAGGGAGAGGGATATTTGAGCTGAAAGAGATGAGGGTAAACCCGTAATTTGATATACATTAAATGTTGCTGGGCCCCACATTAAGTGCTAGTAATGAAAGGAAAAAAAAGTAATACTATTTTTAATAATAAAATTTCTACAGATGCTAAAAGTGAAATTAACCCTTTAAAAATTAGTTAAAAATCATTTTTTCTAAAATGATCAATCAATTTTCTTAAATAGTTAATCATGTGGATCTCATGATATTGTTAAGTTAGTCAATCAGTGATTGATCGTAGTCAATCACTGATTGTCCATAACATAAATCATCAAACTTCATAATTAATTATTGATTAATCATTAGTTAATCATTGATTGATCAAATCTAAAAAAATAACTTACAATCATTTTGTTAATAAAAAAAGTTCGGTCATCTATTAATTTAGGTCACTGAAAAAAAATATCCAACCTAACTCAGTTAAAAATAATAATAATCAATAGAAATTATAATTAATTCATGAAAAGCTTCACTTCACATTGCTATTCACCTTGAAATATATATATATATATATATATATTATATTATTATAACATACTAAAAGAATACTAATTTTTACTGTTTTTTCTACGGTAACTTTTGATTTTTTTTTTTTACAGTATTCTGATTTTTTTGTCCTTTATCACTAATTATTTTTTTCTTTACTATAGTGTTATGCCGGTTTTACCCTTTCTTTTTTTTGGTCAATTGGCAATTTGGCCCTTGGATTTTAGTTACTTTTACTGTTTGATACAGTATTGGGACAACTTTGTCCTTCTAAAATTATTAATGGATGATTATGCCCTTCCTTTGTAGTTGTTTTTTTTCTTTACCACAGTGTTATTTCGATTTTACCCCTTCTTTTTCCGATCAATTGGCAATGTTGCCCTTGGGCTTTAGTTACTTTTACAGTTTGCTACAGTGTTGGGACAACTTTGTCTTTTTAAAATTATTTATGGATGATTTTACCCTTCCTTTGTAGTTGCTTTTTCTGATAGCTACAATAACTGGACATTCTTACCCTTTTAATGTGCATTTTTGATTTTGTCTATTGAAGATATGTTAAAGTATAATGTTTATATACATATAATCTAACTGAAATTTATTTATTTTATTTTGTATTATTTTTTTTTGGTAAAAAACAGTAAAAAAAAATAATAGAATCTATTTTTTATTATGTTGTTGTTTTTTAATCTTTTTTTCCCCTATTTAATTTTTTTTCCTTTTGTTTTTTTTATGTTTTTTTTTCTACTTTCTGAAATTTAAATTTTAAAGTTTAGTTTTTTAATTCATTTTTTCTTCGTATTTTTTTTATTTTATAATTTTTTAATGATTTTTGTTTCCACATTTCCGATTTTCAAATTTTTTTTTCATTTTCTTTTTTCGATTTGTGCTTGGTTTTTTTGGCTTTTTCATTTGTTCGGTTTTGTTTTTTTGGATGTTATAGTTAATTTTTGTGTTTTACATGTATATAATCTAACTGAAAATTATTTTTTTTCTTTTTTTTTTTGGTAAAAAACAGTAAATAAAAAAATAATAGAATCTGTTTTTAGTTTTGTTGTTTTTTTTTTCAATCTTTTTTTCCCCTGTTGAGTTTTTTTCTCCTTTTGTTTTTTTTTTCTATTTTTATTTTTAAATATCGTGATCATTTTATTTCTCTATCTTTATCTCTACATCACTGAAGAAAAGTTTTTTTATATTATTATTATTATTAGGAGTTTACATTTTTATGATTGAGGGAGATTCTGAAAAAAAAAAAAAAATTAAAGACAAAAAAGATGGAACAAAATATAGATATGGTCTGCTTTTTTTTTTTTTGGTTTTTTTTTTATTTTTATAAGTTATTTTTAGCCTTTTTTTCCCTTTATTTTATATATTTTGTTTTTCACTTTTTGATTTATGTTAATTTGTTTTTCTAATTTACAGTGATGATAGTTTGGAATGAGAATGTAAAAAGAACTATTGAAGACTTTTTTTTAATTTATATTTTTAAAAACTTATTGTAATTATATTATTTATCGTAACTAACTGTTGTTATTAAATATTATTTAATTATTTAATTTATTTATTAATTTATTTTTCCCCCATGTACAACACACGAGTATTAAATTAGTTTTTAACTAAAAAGCTTCATTTCACATTGGCATTCTCCTTGAATATATATATATATATATTATATTTTTGAAAATGTTCCAAATCGGTATCCTAAACAGTAATCACCTTGAATCTTTTCGGTAAAAAGTAAAGTCGCGAAAAAAAAAAAAAAAAAAATCCTCCTCCAACTCCCAGTTGTTGAGAGAGAGAGGAAATCATTATCAAGTTCTGGGTAATCTTTCCAATTCCTCCTCCGATTCTCCTGAATCCGTCTCTCATGGTTTCTGGGTAATAATTTTTTTTTCCCCTCCAGATTGCTCTTTTTTTTTTTTTTGTTTTTTTTGTTTTTGGCTGTGCAATTTTCACCAGTTGGATGGGTGTTTGCTTAGCCCTGAGAAAATATATGAATGGTCTCATTCACTTAATCAATGAAATGGGTCCATATGAATGGAGCAAGAATCATAGTTCCATCTAAGCATTTTCCTTTCTATGGCAGAACTCATGACGGGTATTGTGTCATAAATACAAGACAAAAAGCAATGACTAGTTATGTGGAATATATAGGGAGTACAAAAAAAGATTGTTCACAATTATAGTTTCACAATTCAGTTTCAGGTTGTCTGTTTTGCTTTGAGAATTTTATCATGTTTGTACAAAACATAGGGAAGCGAAAATCATTGGTGTTGTCTGTTCGTTTTGTGACTTTGTCATATCTTTGCCATTTCGCCAGGTGAATGGCTGTTTTTCTTACTCGGATAAAATTCCCGACGGTTTTTACCTCATCCATACTCCGGTCCCGATTTTTTCATTGTTACCTTAAAACCCCGGTTCCTTAAAATTCCCAAATTTCTGCTGAAGCCTGCAAGCAATGGCGCTGAACAAAGCCACATTCGAGACCATAAAACCACTTCAATTCACCGTCTTCACCTTCCCCAACCCCCACGACCCTACTTCACTCCTTCGAATTGCCGTCCTTGACTCACCGGTTCAACCCACCAACCCACCCCGAGTCGCCGCCATGCTCGTCCCCCCACGCCGCGAGTCCGATTGGGTCTTCTCCACCGAGTCGGGCCACCTCCAGCTTCTCGTCAACTCCCCCGGAATCTCCCGCCTGATCCTCGCAGGAGACTCCCGTCCCTCGCCGCAAATTTACCGTCGTCCATCGGAAGATGACATGTCGTTTCGAAGCATGAACAGCCTCCTCGAGGTTAGCTTGAAACCCCTTTTTCTCGCTTTGTCGCCCAAGTCTTGCTTTGAACTCGGAATTCCGGACATACCCATTTTGAGATACGAGGATAATGTGGTTTCTAGTGTTGTATTAAGGACTTTTGTTGGGTCTTTTGTTGGTGAAATGTTGGTTGAAGATGTGGAGATTGAAAATGAAATGAAGTGCTCACAAAGGGAATTTAGAAGAAGGTTGAGGTTTAAGAGAATGCCCAATTTGGTTCAAACCGAAGTACGCATTGTTCCCAAGGTGGGTTTTGGATCAGAGTTTGGAGGAATTGGTGAAATTGAGTTTAGTCCTGATGTTGGAGTTTTAGTACATACTTATTTAGCTCCAATGGTGGCAAGCCTTAGGCTTATTAGTAGTCATGTTGAGGAAAGGTTTTGTAGTGGGTTTATGCCAAGAGCTTTGTGTTTGGGAGTCGGTGGCGGTGCATTGCTCACATTTCTCAGAACCCAATTGGGTTTTGAGGTATTGGGTGTTGAAGAGGATGGGGAGGTTTTGAAGGTCGGTAGAGAGTTTTTCGGATTGGAGGATTGTGATTTTCTCAAAGTTGTTGTTGGGGATGCGATGGAATTTGTGGAGAAAGTTGCTTGCAGAGAGAGTGCAGGCTCTTTGAATGGTGTTGGTGATAAATTTGATGTTATCATGGCTGATTTAGATTCGTGTGACGCCGAAAATGGTGTGTGCGCTCCGCCGTTGGAGTTCAGAAGGAAGCGTGTCCTTTTGGCTGCTAGATCAATTCTCTCTGATAAGGGAATCCTGGTGTTAAATGTTGTTCCTCAGACAAGCGCCTTTTATGAGACCATGAAGCACGATTTTCGGGAGGTTTTCAGTGAGTTGTATGAAATAGATGTGGGGAATGGAGAAAATTTCGTTCTTGTTGCGATGGGAACACCCAATATGTCTTCTACTGGCGATTGTGAGAATTCTTTTATTACAAAGTTGAAATTGGTTATTTCAGGAGCATTCATGGATTCCATAGAGAAAATTTGAAGTCTAGTGATCTCCAGATGGTAGAGCAAGATCTTATTCCAAGAACAATCCAGGAGCAAGAGTAATATTCATAATATAAACACGTCTTAAAGTTGCTCCGAAGAGCAGATCATGCTTGGGCTCACAAACAATTATTCGGGAATTTATGTTGCTCATAAAGCTTGGCTCGCTAGCTTAAAGGAAAACGAATGTTCAAATTTCTTGTGCTTATGGTTTTGAAAAGGACGGTGGAGAAGGCTACTGCATTTGAAGATTGGAATAAGTCTCTTTACCATATATTGGCATTTGCTTCCACTTGCTGAGCCTACAAAAGAACAACTTAGTTTTTTTCGGGTACTAAGGTTGATTGAGATGGCGTGATGGCTCCGTTCCTGGTTGCTCTAGCTGGCACAATTTTATGGGGGTTTTTGTAAGGCAGTGACGGACTTCATGCCTAAGACGGCGTCTAAGGCGCCTTCTTGTGATTTAGAAAATGCTGCTTGAGTATGGTTTAATCATTTATTTATTATGTCACTGGTGAGCTGCTGATTGTTGGGCTTCTTGCTGAGACTTCTCTGTGTTCTTCCTGGTCAGCTCAACAAAGACATCCCACGGCAGTATTTCATTCCCTTCGATGTCGCCCGCGCCTCATTTCTCTTTTCGTGTAGGAATTGAGCTTTTTTCTGCACCATTTTCATACTGAAGTCGTTTAGTTTGATTTTTGGCATTTGAGAATTGTATTCACTATCAAGGGGCGGTGCTATTTAGCACAAATCGTGGATTTTATGATTCACTTGGAATTCTTATAGAAGTCCGCCTGTAGCTTTTGCCATGCGTCAAAAACTTTCCTTTATGACTCTCATTTTGTTTTGTTTTTTTTTTTTTTTGAACAACAGTTTTGTTATTTTTTTTTATTTGAAAAAGAAAAACATTAACTCCATCTGCGCTGAACATACTCGCGGGAAACCACCAACAATCCGTCACCGTGCAGCAATACAAGAAATAAAGCCAAAAAACAAAGAGATTGACTAAAGATTTTTAAATGAATCCAACAAACAAAGACTCTTCATACCACGAAATTTTTCAGATCTACACCAGGACTTCCCATGTTCACTCTTTTATTTAACCTCCATTAATTCCAGAAATAAAGACAAAAATCTCGATAGTAGAGTGGTTCGGTCTCTGGTTTTTTGAGAGAGTATGGAATGAATGAAAGTTAGAGAGAGGAAAGAGAGAACGGGGATGACTTGCATTTTTTGAGAAGTGAGTGGTGACTGATAAAGTTTTAATGTGGGGTCTATCACTAACTGTACACGTAAGTCATAAGAATGGTCGGGCTTAAAAGCATTATCTGACTAGGAGCGAAAAGCTACAGTTTTTCTTGTAATTGATTCTCACAAATTTGAGACTTCTGTCGATCACAGTTAAGTCTCCGATAAAATTAGTTGGAGATAAAACTTTTAAATTGAAGTTTGTTAATTTTTTAAAAATTAATTATAATTTTACTGACTTTTTAAAAAAAGAAAAAAATTGATATAAAAATTTTGAGTTATAACTTGAATTCCAAACGGAGGCTAAATTTTGAAAATATGATTGCCGCATAGCGACTAAAATTGTGAGGCCTTTTCTAGTAGCATTTCAAAGTTTTTAATGACCAGACAAAACTGATTTTGACGAAATTCTTGCATTAGCTGTAAGAGCAGTTTGAATTGAACTTAGCCAGCAAAATGAGAACAACATAGATTTACGTAGATAGATGATAGTAACTCTGTTGAGGGGGGTTTTTTTTTTTTTTTTTTTTTTTTTTTTAAATTTAAAAACTCTGTTGAGGGTTTTGTAGTCTAGATGAGAAGGGTTAAATATGTCCCCTAGCTTTACATTAACAACTAGATTCTTCTAACGTTTTGCATGTCATGTTTGGAGGTGGATTCCGATGAAAATTTTTATCTTTTGTTTTTTATATTGTTTAATTCATAAAAAAATTATATACTCTAATTAGGATATTTTTGGCTATTTATTTATGTAAAAAATATACTGTATCATTGTGCACAACCAAATTCAGTAGTATAATATTTTCAGAAATCTTTGTTAAAAACGATAATGTATACTCAAACATTGTAATATAATATTTCTAATAATTTGATCACTTCAAAAGATTCTTAGATATCTTATTATATATGATTATCTCCGACCAAACTCCTCCTTTATGTTTTGCTTGGCTTGCCTAATTCCTTTTTCATTCTAAGGGAAAATTTCCCTTTCTTTTCTCCAAAATTTGTAGTATCCTATAAGATAACAAGTTTTGAGGTTTTTTTTTTTTTTTTTAATTTTATTTTATCTGACTCGTGGGATTATGTGTGTTCTTACTTGTGTAAATACCATAAAAAGTTTCGAGAGTTTCTATTTTCTTTTAGTTTTTCTTTTATATATTTGAGTTATTACAATGACACACCTTTTAATTTTAATATTAAAAAGTCATATCTGCAATTTTTTTAATCAATTAAAAGTAATTGTGTGACTATAGACAAAGTCTAACCACAATTGCACAACTAACTTCATCCCTCCCCAAATTCCAAAAAGACAATAAATAAATAAATGGCTGTTTTTTTTTTCCTCATAAAAATGCTTAAATACCTAGTGAAGTCAATAAAACATTTCATGTGCCCACAATCGCCCTAACCAACATTAAGCAACACATTGACATTTTTTTGTCAGCGTTGTTTTATCAAATTTTCAGCACACATTTACCTAATTTTGACAAAACTTGAGCATAAAAATATCCAATTTATATACCATCTCTATCTTCATTCAATTATCAACTAAAATTTCACCAAAATTAACCTATTTTCTGATCCAATATCCCAAATCAAAGAAATCATTATACCCGAACAAAAAAACTTGAGAATAATTTACAGGACAAACCTTTCCGCATGCTGTGGCAATGGCGGAAAGGGCGGCAACAACGTCAATGGGCTCGCATGTGGGGGCATTGGGACGAGGGGCTCACACGTTGAGGTGGTGGGGTAAAGGGGTGAGTGGTTGGGGACATTTGGGCGAGCAGGCAAGGGGGCCACAACCGTAAGGGGGCATCAGTGGCTGTCACTTGCAAGGAAAGGGGGAGCAAGCCCAAAGGGTTTTCCTTTTTCCTTTTTTCCTTTTTTTTTTGTTTTTTTTTTTGTTTTTGTTTTTGTTTTTGTTTTTTGAATTTGGGATTAGGATTAATGGTCCTCTATTACTCTAGATTATAGGCCATAATTTCTCAAGTATTTATTTATCAGTTTTCATTAAACATCTCAACGATTTAGACTATTTGGATATTTTCATATTTCATTTCTAGTCAAAGACGTTTTTTACTGAAATATTAAATGGGGTAAATTGCTACTATGGTCTTTGAATTTTTGACGAGGGTGCAATTTGGTCCGAGGGATGGGTGCGCGGCAGGGGGTGAAGACATGGAGTGTGACCAGATTGGCACCAAATTTGTCGTTGGTTTCGCACCTGCGGGATGATTTCATGATGGCACGATGGTTTCATCGTGACGATGGTGGGTGGAATCAATGATGGGAGGCTTGTGAGTGGGATGATGGCGGATCTGGTTTCTGAGGGGGTTGCAGATGGTGGACTTGGTGTTGGGATGTTTGGCTATGAGGATTTGATTTGTTTATTTGTTTATTTTTTTTTTCCTTGTTAAGGTTATCTTTTTAAAAAAATTATTGATGGTAGTTTAGTAAATTCACTTGACGGGAATACTCTATTTTCAATCAACGGTATAATTTCAAAATTCAACTAAATTTCAATAAAAATAACTCAGATTCACCAATTCAAGCTTACCAATCAAACAGTCTCTAACTTAATAAAATGATTTACTAATTTGATATAATTACTTATGAATGGACATGAGACTCTGATTCTTTGAATCCTCCAACTCGATCTGGTTGAATATTGGTACAAATTAGTTTTTTATTATTTGGAAAATGAAATTCCTCTCTCTTCTTGCTTAATCTTTGTCTACACAAATTTTTTTTATGAAGCTCCAAATGAACAGAAACTGAAAAAATAAAATAACATAAAATAAAATAAAAATAAAAATAAACGGGGCCCACAAAAAGGGGCACCATTTCTCTGTTACCAATCAAAAAAGTTTTGTTCTCACAGTTAGAATAAAGCTGACTCTCATGGGTAAAAAGTACTATAGCAAAAATTCTTCCTCAAATCCCAGTTCTATATAGAGAGAGCGAGAGAGAGAGGAAATCATAATCGAAACAAAAACTAGTTCTTTTAAGGTGGGACGTGCTCACATGGCGTCAGGGACGGGTGTGGACGTGCATGACGGCGATTGCTGCGGCGGCGGCGGCGGCGGAGGAGGAGGAGGAGGAGAGACGGCGCCGTTTAAGAGCTGGGCGTTGCAGACGCAGGAGAGCTACCAGCTGCAGCTGGCTCTGGCGCTGAGGCTCTCCTCCCAGGCTGCTTCTGCTGATGATCCCAATTTCTTGGAGATCAAATCCCATCTCTCCATTTCCTCCTCCCATTCTGCCGAATCCATCTCTCATCGTTTCTGGGTAATCTTTCTTTTTCCCCCAGATTGCTTTTGGTTTTGCTTCGACAGGCACAGAGTCAGGAAGTTCTTGTTTTTTTTTTTTTTAATGGGGTGTGTTCAAGTCTGGGTACTGAGATTTTCTTCAAAAATTAAAAAAAAAAAAGTTGTAAAAGCAAGCTTCTGTTTTAACGAGGCTGATGACTTGCAAGTTACAATCCAACAAGCATTAAAAGATCATGTTCACTTGGTGCTGTCTTATGGAAAATTCAGTTGTTTTTCTTATGGTCCAGTGTTGTGTTCGCTTTTTTTTTTTTTTTTGGGTGTCATGGTTGTGCAATTTTTACCAGTTGGATTTGTGTTTGCTTAGACCTGAGAAAATTACTGATGGGTTTTATTTAGTTAGTCATTGATTCTTGTTCCATATGTGTGGAACAAGAATCATAATTTTGTAAGCCAAGCACTATGATCACTTTAGGTGGTCCAGTTTGCTGTTTGATTTTGTCATATCCGAGTATTTTTCACTAGGTGAATTGGGTGTTTATCTTACTATGACAGAAGTTCTGATGATTTCAAGCATTGGAATACTGATCACTAGTCAGAGATCATTTCTGTATTATTGGTCTTCTTTCAGTTGTGGAATTTAATAAAAAGGAATAAATGGTTATGTGGAAAATATAGGGAAACAAAAAAGAAGATTATTCACAGTTACATAGTTTTGCAAGTCAGTTTAGTACTCAGTTTAGGTTGTCTGTTTTGCTTTGAGAATTTTATCACGGCAGAACTCCTGTTGGGTTTTGTGTCATCAATATAAGCACGGATTACTAGTTAGAGATCATTTCTGTTGTGGGATTTGACAAAAAGCAATTATTAGGCCTTGTTTGGTAAAAAGCTCTGTTTAAACTAAACTGTACATTTTTCATCATGTTTTTTGTATTTTTCCTCAAAAAGTTGTTTGTCTTTTCTGAAAATTCAAAAAAATTCAAAAAAAATTTACTATTTAAACTTACAAATCTTAACTCAAACTTACACACCAAACACCCCCTTAGTTGTGTAGAAAATATAGGAAATACAAAGAAAATCATTCACAATCACAATTATGGTTTTACAAGTCAGTTTGGTATTCAGTTTTGGTTTTCTGTTTTGCTTTGAGAATTTTATGGTGTTTGTACAAAACATAAAGAAGCAAAGACGATGAAGCACACAAGCCTTTGTAATTTTCGCTTTGTGTTGTCTTTTTTGTTTTGTGATTTTGTCATATCTTTGCATTTTCACCAGGTGAATGGCTGTTTATCTTACTCGGATAAAATTCCTGATGGGTTTTACCTCATCCATGGAATGGACCCATATGCATGGAATATAAGCACTGATCAGGGATCCTGTGGTCGAGTTCCGTCTTTGGAATCACTGAAGGCAATTGACCCTCATAATGAATCGTCAGTTAAAGTGATTCTGATAGATAAATTAAGAGATCCTTTTTTAAAGGAGCTACAACATTGGGTCCTTTGTCTTTCTAAGACTTGGACCAGCACAGAAGAAGTGATTCAACAGCTTGCAAATCTTGTTTGCACTCGCATGGGGTAAGTTCTATGATTGCCCTTCATATTAACTACTGATCTTGAATCATTTCTTGTTAGTTCGCACGATTCCTCGTTTCTTCTAACGAGCCTTAAATGATATCAAAAGGGGTGCGGCTTCCACTGAAGAGGAGTTGTCTACATGCTGGAATGAGTGCACTAAGGTTCTGAGAGACGGTCTAGGCTCCATTGTAATTCCAATTGGGTACTTGTCTACTGGATTTTGTGTCCATCGTGCTTTACTATTCAAAGTAACTCTCACAACTTTAGTTTCATATGCAAAGTTTTGAATTCTGTTAGTTCAAACTGCCACTTTACTGTAGTTAGATTCTCTCTCTCCGTCATACTTTATTGGATGATTTACACCAAGCGCTAAAGCAATTTATTCTGTTCCTTTGAACAATTGTTTGATAATTGATATGTTTACTTTCCCATGCTGCGCTAGGCTCTAATGTATTTTCCTGAGCTTGTATTCTGATTTTTTTTTTTCTTTTTTCCAGATTTTGGCTGATGTAGTTAACTTACCTTGCCGAATTGTTAAGGGATGCAAATATTGCAGAAGTGACATTGGCGCCTCTTGCCTTGTGCAATTTGGTTCTGAAAAGTACGTCGCATGACTGTAAAATTTATTTTACTAAAAGTGAAAAGAATTTCTAATTTGCTACATTGAAAGCAGTTTGGCTTCGTTTAATACCTCTTCAAAAGTATCATAAAAAAGTTTAATGTACATGAATGAATAACAGCATCGAGAGTACCTTTGTTTAAGAACAAAAGTGAAATAATGCTTATTTCTTTCAGGGAATATTTGGTTGATTTGCTCCGGATGCCAGGAGTATTAAACCAGCCTGACTCTTCACTGAATAGTGCGTTGTCCTCATTAGTTTCTTCCCCACTATGTCATCCGAAATTTAAATCGGTCAAGACCGCTCAGGACATTCAGGCGCTGGCTAAACTTTATTTCTTTGACTGGCAATCACTTGCTCTTGCATTTGACAATGCTTCTTTAGGTGGTTCCCTTTTCTTGTCATGCATATGCCCTTATACCATTTCCATGATTTCATTATATAGAATATCTCTTTCTGCTATTTCTTGAAACTTGGCTGACAAAAAAGCATGCTGCTGCTATTATTTTGTCAAAAGTTCTGGATGTGTCTGCAGAATCCTTTATTTTCGGATCCTAAACTAGTTTGGATCCCCTGGTGGTTTTAGGGTCGATATGGAGTTTCCAGTGGAATCAAATTATTAACGATGATTTTTCAGTAGCATTAGTTTGGTATTGAAATTGCAGAAGTCCGCCGTATCGCTCTGCCTTGAAGTGGTTTCTAACAGGCATGTACCACGCATAACATGAACTGTGAAACGAGGAAAATATGTTGTAATTCGATACTACTAGGATTAGGTTTATGATAATATAATGACAAACATACTCTTACAGTCGCTACAACTAGTGAAAATATTTTCTTGATCGTTATGATAGGTACTGCTAAAAATAAAGATGAGAAGGAAGGTCCAAAGATGGCTGAAGCCTTTGGTATGAATTACTTTAAACGGAACAATTTTGTGCCTGCTTCTTTTAACAAGCTTGAATTTTCTGCATCACCTTTGCTCCAAAGATCTGCTTGGAATGCCAACGCTACCAATTCTAGGGGTCATCAAAGGCTAGTATTTTCTGATCCATTTCCGAATATTATGGACTCTACGCACTTGGTCAAAGACTCCATTCAGCCTCGTCACGTCTTACCGCTTTATCGTAGAGATGCTCCCCCTGTTTTCTCTACTCACAGGCCTGATACATCTAACGATACCCATTTCTTACCGAACGAAAATTATGTGGTAAGAAACAATCCAATTCACAAATTCCGTTTTGGTGAGGAGGGTTCGGACATCCGGTGGAACGAACTTGTTTTAAAGAAGAAAATTGGATCAGGTATTTGTCGGTTTTTTAAATTGGCTCAATCATGAATTTAGCAACCATAAATTCCATTCCTCTTCATGCTATTGTTTTAAATGCTTTCAGGCTCTTTCGGAACTGTCTATCATGCTGAGTGGTGTGGTTCTGTGAGTATTCTTTCTTTACTAAGCCCTGGGGAAGTCCTTTACAATAAATTTTTGATTTACAAAGAACTGTCATTTACTATTTTATGAATTTTGCACTATATAAAAATAACTGTCTTTTTGTTCTAAATGACCATATCTCTTAGAGTTGGTCTGTTCTTTCGTGTGAAAAAAAAAAAAGGTTATAATGCCAAATAATTTAGCTACATCCAATGTCATATATTTGCATACTAGACTTCTTGTCCCTGATGTTTTAAAATTTGATTTTTTTTTTCTTAATTGAGTATTCGGTTGTAGGATAGGGTTGACACGGTTACCAATGGCGTGCTCTGTTGTTCAATTTTTATAGTTCTTTCATGATTGTGTGTGCAAATTTCTTACCATAACTTTGGTTGTACCGTTTTGCATCACGTTGTTTAGCTTTCAATCTCAGTGGAAGTGCCCCCCAGCAGCCTTCTGAAATCGAATATTCTAATAATTCTTTAGGATGTTGCTGTCAAAATTCTCAAGGAACAAGATTTTCATGCCAATAACTTCAGAGAATTTCTAAAGGAGGTATGCTTTGTTTATTTGGATTTCTTTTGAGAAAAATAAAGGGAAAAAAAAAAAAAAAGAATTGGCTAAAGTGTAAGTAAAGCTTTACTTACAGATACTATTCTGGTATTTGTTTTGGTAAGGTCGTGCTCTTCTGAATTGTACTTTGGTTGTAGGTTACAATGATGAAACGGTTGCGGCATCCAAACATTGTTAGCTTTCTTGGTGCAATCACTCAGCCCCCAAACTTGTCCATAGTCACAGAGTACTTATCAAAGTAACAACATTGTCCGATGCGATCTCGTGATATATATTTACATATTTTTTACTTATCCCTTGTTTTTCATCGCATTGCTCTTTGCTCCCTGTTTTAGTTTTTTATGCACCAAGCCATGTTGTTTCTTTTCAATTGCAGCGGCTGCTTGTATAAACTTCTACGGAGGCGTGATGCTGCAGACATACTAGATGAGAGGCGCCGGTTGAATATGGCTTTTGATGTGGTAATGTATTAGCATAGTAAGATTGCTATTTTTTCCATCTCTGTATACTAAACACATTGTGGAAGTTCATCTTTGTCATGATAATGTATTAGACATGAATCTATGCTCGTTATTTTGGAATTTAGGATTTTTTTTAATTGATTTGTGCAGGCAATGGGGATGAATTATCTTCATCAACTTCAACCTCCCATAGTCCATCGAGACCTGAAGTCACCAAATCTTTTAGTTGACAGTACATATGCAGTGAAAGTGAGTATGGAAAGAGAGAACTTAGTTTGAGATCTATACAATAGTCGATGTTTAATGATGTGTTGTCTCATAGAACAATGATGTATATGATTGCCCAGGTGTGCGATTTTGGCCTTTCCCGCTCAAAGGCAAACACATTTCTTTCCTCCAAAACAGCTGCAGGAACAGTGAGTTTTATCTACCTATTGCGTTCAAATCATGCATTAATAAAAACGCGTTAAGATCCTTAACTCTCCTCTTTTGTTTATTTTCAATAGCCTGAGTGGATGGCACCCGAAGTTCTCCTTGATGAACCGTCGAATGAGAAATCCGATGTTTATAGCTTCGGCGTAATCCTGTGGGAACTGATGACGCTGCAGCAGCCATGGAGCAATTTAAGTGCAGCTCAGGTTGTTTATCTGTTTTTAGTCATTTTTACCAGATTGCTAGTAATCACGATACCGAAGTTTGTCTTCGTCGACAACTTTGTTATTCTAGCGAACTTGATTTTATTCCTCGAATCATGTTGGTTCTCGGCTTCTCTTAACAACTTGAGCAAAAATAATACTTGCCTATAGCTACATTGTCACATACAATGCAAAGTGTAGGGTCCGTTTGGTTCGCAAGTTTGAGTTGATATTTTGAAGTTGAAATAGTAAATTTTGTTGACTTTTCAGAAAAGACAAAAAACTTTTTGGGAAAAAGACAAAGACTTTTGAGGAAAAAGACAAAATTTGAGTTGAAAAGTTGGGGTTGAACTGGTGAACCAAACGGACCCGTACATACACGAAATTTGATGCATCAGCATTTTGCAGGTTGTAGCAGCAGTTGGTTTCAACAAGAGGAGGCTCGAGATTCCGGCCAATGTTAATCCTCAAGTAGCCGCCTTAATCAATATCTGCTGGGCCCAGTAAGAAGATTCTAAAACTTCTTTTGCTTAGATCACCTCTCTATGTTTCCAATGATTTTGGTTGATGCGGGATAAAACACTGCAGTGAACCGTCTCGACGCCCTTCATTCTCGGAAATCAAGGAAGTCTTGCAGCAGCTGATACTGAAGTCCTCACATCGACCCGGTTAACATCCACAATAGGGCTTGTCAACACCAGCAAGAGCAGTTGGTTTATAACTGTAGCATTTTTTTTTAGGAACTGTAGCATTTTTCTTTAATGCTTGTATAGTTTGAAATATCTAACCAAAAAAACCATAGTGATCTATATCAGTTCACTTGCAAGACGGCCTAAACGTAAAATTGAGCATATACATATTGCAAAGAAGATACTTGAAAGCATAGTTTGATGCCTATCGCATTCTCCCTTAGTTCATTTAGGGCTTACGGTCGTCAAATTTTTGGGTTCTTTTATGATAGGACATCTCGACAAATCATATCATATCCACAAATCATAAAGGTAAACTTGACGAATTGTAATGAGGATTGGACATTTTACAATAGCACCTACCAATAAGATATTTTCCTACTATGCTGAAAAGTCATCTGCCTTTTTATTTACCCTTTTTTAAATAACAGAAAATCGAATGTAAAAGCTAACAATCCAGGCTATTTTAACTACGTCTTGACAATTGATAGAGAACTCCAGTAAATTGAGATCTAAGCAATCATGTAATATAAAGGTCACTTACAACACTATAAAGAACCAATTGTAACATATTGGACACACAATCAAAATCATAAACAAACAACTACAAAACGGAAAAACGGAAAAAAAAAAAAAAATACAACAACAAGGTAGAAGCAACTTCTTCTTTAATTTAAACAAACAACTACAACAGAAAAAACGGAAAAAAAAGACCCCAACTACATCAACAGTATCACTGGTGTCAAGCCGACCAATGCAGCCAAAGAGGCCATAAATAGCAATGCTGCAAGGAATCAGAACCACCATAGAAAAAGCTCCACCTCGTCGAAGAGAGATTCACGCTCCGCCATCGCCAAATGTTGAACATGGTACATGTCCCATTGATTATTTTGCTAACCATGGGGACCAAAAACCCGAGTTGTAGACCCATCGGAGCCTCATCCCCCTGGGTGCCACGCAACAATGAACACCACTATGACAACACCTCCGACGCTAAACACCTTTCCACACGTGTACAAAAAAACCCTAAACATGTTATTTTTGTTCCACATCATCAACTTGCCAAACCGTAATTTCAAACCGCCGTCCCGCTAGTTTGAGTTTTTCCCCAAACTGCCGTTTTATAAAATTAAAGAGCACTGCCCTGCCTTGCCCTAAACTACCTTGCCTGCCATACATCACTTATTTTTCCTATTATATTTGTGTTGAATTTTCTTGAATATGAATAATGTTTTGATATTTGATGGTCTATTTACATTTTTGTTACCTGCATTTTGCTTTTAATTAGGAAGTATACCATGTGTTTTGAACTTTTACATTCTTATATCATTAGATTACATTTAACATAGAAATTAATACCCTTTCTCAATCAACATTTAATTTTAACCTTTAAATGCCTAAATTACCTTTAAAAAGAAATACCAATATACAATGTCTTGTAAAGTTCTACATTCTTATATTATCAGCTTACATTTAATACATAAATCTATAAATTTTCTAGATCAACACTTAATTTTAACTTTAAAATACCCCTAATATCCTTGAAATAAAAAAAATGATTGAAAGAATTCTAATTACAATTAAAAGCTAAATAAAGGGCTATGGGGGGCCGCAAGGGATGTGTGACGCAGGGTGAAAAGGGCCTCGGTGGTTATGAAGTGGACCAAAGAAATCTGAATTTTTTTGTTGAGAAAATTAAACGTTTTGTGAAGAAAATTAAATGTTTTGTAATACTTTAATTTTTCTTTTAAAGGATATTTTGAACATTTTTAGATGAAAATAAGGTGTTGATCAAGAAAAAAAAAAGATTAAGCAATATATTATGCACTGTATAATTATATAATATGCATGACTTCGAATACATGATATAATTATCTAAATAAAAGTAAAATATAGAGCATACAAATTTTCTTTCCACATAGGAAAATTGTAGCATATAACGTATTTTATAGATATTTTTGAAATTTTTTAACAGATTTTTTATAGTGAGTAAATCTTTGGGTTTTCTAATAAATAACAGATATATAGTTAATTTTTAATAATAGATTATGTGCACAGTTTCATCTTAAAGAAAAAACATGAGAGAGAGAGAGGAAAAAAACATGAGAGAGAGAGAGAGGAAGAAGGATGATTTTTTTTTTTTGATATTGTATCATTGTAAATCTTATTATGATATTTATTATTATGTTTATATTTTATTATATAATTTACTATTACTTTTTTCATAAATACTATTTTGCACTTTTCCTTTTAACATATTTTTTCCACTTAAAACAGGGGAGATTCAAGGTTTGGGGGGAATTTTGAAGATATTTGATTTGGAATTGAGATGAGTTTGAAAATGTATGTTTGGGGTATAAACTCTCGGAAAAAAAAAGGTCGGGATTTTTGTGTTGGATTGGAGAATAATAATTAAAAAAAAAGTTGACTTTAAGAATGTGTGTTTAGTTGATTTGATGGTGATAAAAAAAAAAAAAGAGAGAAGAAAATTTTTAATTAAAAAAATTGCGTATATAGTTCAAAAGTCTTTTGGAAACCAAAACTTCCATAAAACACAACATTGAAAACCAGATAGTCATCTCTAATGTTGCTCCAAACACTCCCTCAAAGTTTATATCTCTTAATGTAATCATATATAAAATTATTATTAAATTATATATATTATCTACAATTATTTTTCTTCAAAAATTTTGTGTGATAAGAAGAAAAATATTTGAAATTAACCTAAGATAACAAGACAAAAAAAAAAAAAAAAACCATAATTAGAGAACCATATTGTCGGGCTTCAAAATTTTTTTGCGAAAATTTTGTGTGCTAAGAAGAAAAAGGGGAAAGTATTTGAATGACACAAAATTAGAGACCATTATATTAACATGACACAAAATTTAATATTAGACTAATATAATATAAAATTAAACTAAAGTTAACTAATGCTACATTTGATGTTTCATCTCAAACTCAAATTTTTCATCTCAGTTTTTATCTTTTTCTGAAAAGTCAACAAAAATTATAACTAGTTTTTAAAAAGTCAACAAACTTCAATTTAGAAATTTCATTTCCAACTAACTTATCAAACGTATATTAAAATTTGTATCATATTGATTAAAAATAAATAATTTATATTATATTGATTAATAGATAAAAAAAAAAGATATTTAGTTAGATAATTTTCTCGAAGAAAAAAAAAAGTATTTGAAATTAACCCAAGCTAACAAGACAAAAAAAAAAAAAAAAAAAAAACCCGTAATTAGAGAACCATATTGTCTGTACCCAAAACCATCAAAAACCACAAAAAAAAGAAAAAAGAAAAAAAAAAAAAAAGAAAAAAAAAGAAAAAAAAAATCACCAAAAACCTTTCCATCAAAAAAGGAAAGGAAAGGAAAAAATATAAAGAAAAAGAAAATCAACCTAAAAGGTGAAACCCCTAGAGAGCAGAGAGAGACGGACACAGAGAGAGAAGAGAGGAGAGGAGAGCAAAGCAAAGAGGGAAAAGATGACGCAGGTGATGGAGATGGGGAAGGAGAACGCGAACATCCGGGACAACCACCGGAGGCAGTTGGCGGCGAGGTTCGAGCTGCAAAGGAAGCTGTACAAGGCGATGGCGAACGACACGACACTCCCAGACGAGGTCAGGCAGGAGAACCGGATGAAGCTGTCGAGGCTGCCGAGGAACAGCTCCTTCACTCGCATCCGCAACCGCTGCGTCTACACCGGCCGCGCCCGCGGCATCGTCTCCCTCTTCCGCATGTCCCGTATCGTCTTCCGCGACCTTGCCAACAAGAAATTGCTCGACGGCGTCCTCAAGGCCTCTTGGTAGCTTCATTTTCCTTTTTCTCCTTCCATCCAGGTAATGGAAAACATTTCCGTCTTTTTTCTTTCTTTTTTTTTCTTTTCCTTACGAATTGATCGGAATTTCGTAGTTCTTTGTTTCTGAATTTTGATGCTTTTATAATGGGGTGTTTTGGAGGGAAACAAAAAAAAAAAAAAAAAGCCCTTCTTGCCCAGATTTGTAGTTTCTCATTAGATGATGAAATTGGCCGAAAAAAGAAAAAATCCTTTCTTTTGGCCAAAAATTTGTTTGTTTGTTTCTTTTGTAAATTGTTGTTTTAGTTTTACAAATTTGTTATAATTTGGAATTTCTTTTACTTTCAGAAATTGATGGGCAATTAATTATAGGGCTCTGATCATCAGATGAAGTCTTGTGTGTTTTGGGGAAAAAATCTCTTCTTTTGGCCAAAATTTTTGTAGTTTCTTGTAAGATGATTAAATTTTGGTTCTGAAACAATCACCCGTTTTTTGCTGTGCAGATGGTGATGAGAGTCTTATTACATCAAATAACATTTGAAGGAGAGTTTGATGTCCACATAGTTCATGGATTAGAAAAGGAAGAACACATTTTGAGCATTAGTAGTGAATTTTTGTGTATTTATACTCTATCATGGATGAAAATTGAATGCTTTATTTCTTGTAAGCATTGTGGTGGTTATTTGTTTCTTAATAACACTCCATCTTGGATGAAAATTTAAATACTTACTTTTGTTTTAATTTGATATAGTTGCAGTTGGTGTCTCTGCATATATATATATATATGTATGTATGTATGCACACAGACACCAACTGCAACTATATTAAATCAACTTTTGTTCCAAGAGTTGTTATTACCCGGTTACACTATATAGATGGAACTTTTTAGTTCCAAAAGTTGTTATACCTATGGATGGGATACAATTTCTAATTCCATGTTTGCAAGGAGTCCGAGGAACAGACGAAAAACAAAAATCAAACTTATTACCATAATTTCCGAAAGGTTGCTTGTATTTTTCATTACATGTTACTATAATCCACTGGTTTAGCAGTAGATAAATTTGGTACATAGTATTTTGGACATGATAACAGACTTGCACGGAGAGAAATTATGCAGCCAATTGAAATAGTGTAGATCTTATTATAGTTCAATAGCGTTAGTTTGGTATTGAAATTGCAGGATTTTGCTGTATTGCTCTGCGTTGAAGCGGTTTCTGACAGACATGTGCAATGCATAATATGAACTGTGAAATGAGGAACACATATTGTAATTCGAGAATACTAGGATTAGGTCTACGAAACTATAATGACAAACATACTCTTACAGCCGCTATAACTAGTTGTATAGCCATTTTGTTGATCATTCTGATAGAGACCGCTAAAAATAAAGATGAGAAGGAACGTCCAAAGATAGCTGAAGCCTTTGGTATGGATTACTTCAAATGGAACGATATTGTGCCTGCTTTTTTTAACCAGCATGAATCATCTGCATCACCTTTGCTCCAAAGATCTGCTTGGAACGCCAATGCCACCAATTCAAGGGGTCATCAAAGGCTAGTACTTTCTGATCCGTTTCCAAATATTATGGACTCTACGCACTTGGTAAAAGACTCCATTCAGCCATGTCACATCCTACCGCTTCATCATAGAGATGCTCCCCCAGTTTTCTGTACTCACGGGCCTAATACATCTAACAACACTCAATTTGTACCGAACAGAAATTGGGTGGTAAGAAATAGTTCAATTCACAAATTCTGTTGTGGTGAGGAGGCTTCAGATGGAATGAACTTGTTTTAAAGAACAAAATTGGACCAGGTATCTGTCGTTTTAAATTGGCTTCAGTCTTGAATGTAGCAACCATAAATTCCATTTCTCTTTATGCTATTGTTCATAAATTCTTTCAGGTTCTTTCGGAACTGTCTATCATGCTAAGTGGTGTGGCTCTGTAAGTATTCTTTCTTTACTAAGGCCCGTAAAAATCTTTATGAATACATTTTGGATTTACAAAGAACTGTTGCTCGTTATTTTATGCATTTTGTCTCTATATACAAATAACTGTCTTTTTGTTATTTCTTGTTTCTTGGGAAGCTCCATTTTGTTCTAAATCACGGCATCTCTTGGAGTCATTCTGTGCTTTCGTGAGGGGGGAGGGGGGGGTAACAAATTACAAATTATAATACCAAATAATTAAACCACATATTTTCTTTGTTGATGTCTGAAATTATTTCATGTCTAGTGATTTTTTTAGTTAAATGAGTGGTGATTATGGTTGATAAAGTTTCCTTAAATATCAATTTTACTTAATTTATGAGAAGTCCCAAATTTTCTAAAAAGCTAGAGTTTAGTTCACAAATGAAAAATTGATTATTTTTAATAAATGATTGATTTATCCTTTGTTTATTAATGATAAGAGTAAATTCGCTATTTTGTTAAGGGAAGACTGTTAGCCTAGAATACCACACTAAGCATGAAATAACAAATGTCTACAATACACGAAAAATCATAATGACTTGGAGCTTATCTAGAAACAGAATCTAGAGTCCCTGAAATATTTTGTTTGGTGAGTTTTAATGTCATGTAAAATTTTGGGTTTGAAAAGTTAAATGTTTTGGTAATTGAAATTAAGTGGTTGATTGTGATTGTATTATGCATGGGCTTTTAGATTTAGCTGCTGACCATGCTTTCATAGTAGTGAGAATTTTTTTGTTATTTGAGTTGAATTTGCAGGTTTTAATGCGGTTAGAAGCTACATGATTCGAGCAGAACATGGGAGGTTCTGCCTGATTCTGTATCTAACCGGTTAACCAAATCCACACCACTGGTCGACCGAATGAGTCTTAAGGGTCTATGTGAAGCCCCTGCGTCCCTAGTTTTCCAAACCAAGATTCCTGACAGGCTTCTTAAAAGAGATTAGATGTTGTAACACTGTTTTATGGTTTAAGAAAATGTAGAAAATGCCATAATAATGTGATAGCTTAACAGAAAGCTTAACGGAAGCCCGTACGTTCTTACGAGGAAAAAAGAAAATGCAGCGTCCCGCAGGTTATCATATGATGCCTGCCAAAGAAGATTGAATGGTGGTCCTGACAAGTGCCTTGTTACTTGATGGAAACTTGTGCAGGAAAGAACATTGGAAGGGCACAGGAAGTTGGTGGATAAAATCATCAGCTGAGATTTGAGACGCCGAAAGCAGATAGAGGCTGCCAGTATCGATTATGAATGCCCCGAAATTGTAAGACGTTATAACTTGTTTATTGACTTGACTTGTCATATGAAACTAGCGTTTGTGTATTCGTGTGTCGGTTTTGGTTATATGCAGGTGGGAAGCATCCAACCTGCTACTCCAAAGATGATTAGATTTGAGTTAAAAGTATTCTTATGTGTGCGATATTTTTAAGTTCTCTCTTTGTACCGCACATTTCTGGTGAAACATTATTAATTTGTTACTATGGTTTGGAGATGTCTCCTCTTCTGCTAGATTGATTTCGAGCGAAAAAGTGCCAAAAGGTTTTCGGGTAAATCTAAAGGAAAAGGCTTTTCGATTCTCACATATATTTCTTTGTAGCCTTGCGATATGATGATGTCTAGTTGTGTAATCTAGAAACAGACGGATATAGAGAATGCCAATATGATTTGAAAAAACGAAAGGGGGCAAAAATTTGTTTTTTTGGCTTCGATTTTTATCTTTTCCTTTTTCGTGCTTTATTTATTTATTTATTTGCCTTGTAAAGCAAATTTGAACAGTGAATTTAAATTTTTTTTGTGAAAGAAAACACTGGAAATTTCGCCTTTTAAATTGTGTTCAAAAACAGTCTTGGTGATCCAAACAGGTAGTTAATATTCAAGTAGACAGACTATGAATATTTGAGTGTGTCTGAGTCATTTTGTTTGTTTTATGACGTCAAGGCAAACACTTTGAAGTCGAGCAAATTGGCAGTGGTAGGCTTTCAAGGCCTAAATGAACGAAACAAAATTGTGTAGGAAACGGGTTAAGTTTGCTGTTAGTGTTTCCATAGAGAAAAAAGAAACACCAGAATTATTGTCAGTTAGAAGTCTCCAATCTCATCTTTTTAATTGGATCTTCTGTAACGAAAGTGTAATGATGCTTAATTTTAGCAGCCCCGTCTTGCCCAAAAAAATAAATAAAAAAAAAATAAATAAATAAAAAGAAGAAGGCATAAATCAGTCAAAAAACTTGAAAAACGAGAATTGACTTACAAATACCATGTCATATCAAAAAGTCCATTATATATATATATATATATATATATATATATATTAGTTGAAAGCATGAGCAATGCACATGCATATTGGGCATTATTCTTCTTTATGAGGTTGACATGTTACAGAAAATTTTTCTGAGTAGGAGGAAAACTAAAAGAATAAATATTTTAATGAGAAATATTTGGAATTAAGAAAAAAGTTAAGGGAAAACCAACGGAAGGATTAACTTGAAAAAAAAGGACAAAAAAAAGGGACTAAAATGAAATCAAACGACCAATGTGCAAGTAAGACCAAAAATGCCAAAAAAAAAAAAAAAAAAAAGAAAGCAGAAGAAGAAGAAGAAGAAGAAGCTGAAAATTTAAAAAGGGGGCATGAAAAAAAGACCAAAAAGATAAAATACCAATAAAAAAAAGGGGACTAAAATGAAAAAAAAAACAAAGAGAAAAAAGTAGCCGACAGAAAAAAAGAAAAAAAAGAAAAAAAGAAAATGGAGGGACCAAAAAAAAAGAAAAAACCTTTTCGTTTGGACGATGCGCATGAGAAGGTTTTCTCCTTTCTATATATCAATGTTACTTTTAGTGTAAAAAAATGCAAACAGACTACGGTTTATTTTTCTAGTTCATGTTACTTTACCTGATAATTTATTTTTGTTAAGAATTAGGTGGATAGCCCTTTTTCACAACCCTTGTGCCGATTTTAATCTAAGCACTAAATTTGAATATTTATTTATTTTTACGAAACTTGATTATTTATTTATTTATTTTTTTGACAAATTTGTATATTAACACAACAATTTTGTGTTTTAAACTTTGAGATGGATGTTCAAATTCTATACCTTATGGTTGAGTCAAATATGAAATTATCACTTGACTATGCCTCCGTTTGGTAAGTTAGTTGGAGATGAAATTTTTAAGTTTGACTTGATTGACTTTTCAAAAATCAGATATAAATTTTGTTGACTTTTCAGAAAAGACAAAAATTGAGATGAAAAATTATAATTTAGTTAGAGTTAAACTTGAATATCAAACAGAGGCTATTTTTGTAATACATCAATTTTTTGGTTGTATACTAAATTTGAATATTAGCACAATAATTGACATTGAATTATAAATGCTTAAATTTAAAAAAAAAAGAAAAGAATTATAAATGCTTCTCAAACAACTCCTCAAATTGTTCTCTCTCTACATTCAAACATGTCACACATCAGAATGAGCTTTTTAAAGCAAAAAAGACATCATATCCCAACCACAGAATCACATTTAAAATAGAACCCCATTAACTCCCAAAATGACAGTTTCACTTTTACAACAAAAAATAAAAGTTCCTACCAAAAAAAAAAAAAAAAACAAACAAAAAATATAAGTAAAAAAATGATTAAAAAAAATCTCATTCGAAGAAGAGTAACGAGAATGAAAATGAGTAGAGCAGCAATTAAAGAGCACTTGACGGCAGCAATAATTATGGCCAACGAGATGAACAAGAGCTGCCACAGAACCAAAACGCTTGCCCACGTCAGCGGGCCAGTCAATCCGACGGCCAGGATGTTATCGGATCAGGGTTCACCAACAGCTCGCCCCACCTTATGCTATTGAATATCGACCGTCCATTTCCCTTCCCCGAACCATCGTCGCTGTCGGATCCCAATCCTCCACTTTTGTCGTCGTTTTCTTCTATCTCGTTGGGATCTTTGTTGTCGTTTTTAGCAAGTGTGGGAAATCCCGTGGGTGTCGTTGAGATCAGGGAGTGGGATTTGGTGAACTCATAAGGGAAATGGATGAGAGTGAGACGGGTTTTCTTGGGAGGTCTGGAGAGAGGTCTTGAGGTTGAAGAAGATATTCGGAGTCAGGCCTTTGGGTGTAAGTGGGCAGTGAGGCGTATCATGTTCTCTCGTTCATGGAGTTTGATTTTCCATTTCCATTTTCTCGGGAAAGTGAGTGAAAAGTATCTGCGAGTTTAATTTCCAGAGCTCAATTAATTAGTATTATTATTATTTTTTGGTATTTTGTTTCTAATTAATTGGGCTCTAGTTGTGAGTATAATTTAATGATAATATTATATCTGATTTTATCTAAAAAAAAAAAAATATGGAGTTCAAATTATCGTCTTCAAATTTAAAGAAAAAAAAAGGGCCAATGCTGCTGGGCTATGTCTTGGGATTGGACCTCGGACTTAGAGCCCATGGTAGCCCAATTAATAAGTTTTGGGAGGGGAAACTGTTATAAAAACGGAAATGGTGGTAAATAATATATATATATATATATATTTAGGGTGAGATAAGTAAATAGTAGTTTTCAGCAATAATTGAAGTGAAGAAAATATTTTTAAAATATTTAGAGTAAATAACACACTTATCAGATAAATAATTTATTCACGTTAAATTTATCAGGTAAATAATTTATTTACGTCTGATTTATCAATAAATAATTTATTTGTGTTTTGTAAATATACCATTTAGCTAGTAAATTTTTAATTTACCTGATAAATTTATTACTTACTTTAAATAATTTAAAATCTTGCTATTCAAGTCAATTATTTTTGTAAAAATGTTATTTACTATAATTTCTCTTTTTTTTTTCCCTACCATTTTAACGAAGATTGTAGTAAGTGGTGTTTGTACTAAACTAATTGAACTGAATAACAAGAGTATAAAATATTTGAACTAAATAATAATATTTAGAAAATTTATTAGGTAAATAAGAAATTTACAATTATCTACCTTCTTTTTTTTTTTGAAGGAATGATTATTACCTTCTAAATTTGCTATTTAATGATTTTTACTTCAAATATATGTATATTTTTTACTTGGGGATGAGTGGATTTGAACTCTGTAACGTTTGGTGGAATTAAGTGTTGAATGACTACTAGACTATACCTACAACCACTACTCTAATTTTTTTTTAAGACTTGCTATTACTTCAGTTATTTACTATGAAAATGTGGTATATTTCTTTCTAAATAATTGCTAGATTTTAAAACTATTGAAGTGAGTACCATATTTATTTTAATAAATAATTTTTATTAGGTAAATAATTTATTTCCTCTTAGTAAATAAATATTTTTTCATAAATTGTTATTTATCCAATAATTTTATAAATATGTTAAATATATATATATATATATATTTATAGGCTTGTAAATATGTTATTTATCTCTTTTTTTTCCTTTTTCAAAATAGGTAGGTTAGACCTCCAAACTCTTGATTATTTATTTATTATGCGTTTGAGTAAAAGGTTTGAACATATATATATATATATATATATATATATATTAATTCAAATCCAAATTTCTTTTCAATTTTTTATGTCATAAGACACTAGAGCAAAAAGGGTTTAAATCAGAATAGAGACTCAAATCCTTTATCCAAAAACCAACTTATTATTATACTTTTTACAGGCTTTGTTATTTGGTGTTATCGTTCTACTGAATTTGTTTTTGGTAATTTAGTCCATGAATTTTCAAAAGAGTTTTATAGTATTTAACTCTTACTAGAAAGTTAAATTTAATAAGATTCTATGATTATTTCCGAGAATGAATTATAATGAAATAATTGTCCAAGCGCATCGATATGTCCAATTTAATCACTGTCCGGCCGCTAATGCCATTATTAAGTCAATGCATGAAAGGGGTATAGAAAAGAAAAAGATAAATGTATAGTGTTGTGAGAATTCAACTGTACTATGGTATGTAAAAAGAAAATTTAGTGGTAACACTACATTTTATACGGTTAGATCTATATTAGATTTTGTCAATTTTATACATTTTGATGTTATATTTGTCATTGGTATTAGTAAGGAGATGGAGCAGTCGTACCCACAATCATATACTTTTATAGTTTACCAAACACTACTACATAACTTTCGATACTGATGACGCTTTTAAAATTATTACATTTTATCAAACACTTAGCCACTTACGTCACAACTGTTTTTTTTTTTTTTTTTTTTTGAGCATAGCTAACAACAACTTATTCAAAAGTTACAGCATTATCAAATTGGTCCTATGTTGCACATAATTTGAATAATAGTTTTAATGATCTTGAACATTCTTTAAAGAGAAATATATATTTTTAAAATTTATCTTTAAAGAGAATTATGTGGTATAGGGTGTCTTGTGTAAATATTATATACTCATCTAATCACCCAAGGACTTGCAGGCGCAGACTGTGGGAAGTTGATAGGTTCCTTACCTCTCATGTATGACTTGTTATTAGGGAGAATATAATAAATAACATAATAAAAAAACTAAAATTAAATAAATATCATATTTATGAAACTGTTTATTTTGGTACATAATTATATATATTAGGTAAACAATGAATTTAATCCTAAATGAAAATACACTTACTCGTAAATACGCCATTATTTCAACATTTTCGTGAATCTATTTAGCTCTGTACAAAGTTGAGTTTCAAATATATCCAAGTTTGCTGCCAACATATATGCTGGAAGGATTAACCGGCCTCTATTTTTTATTTTTTATTTTTTGGTAAATAGGTTTAACTGTTCTCTTGCTACCGTATATCTGCTTTCGCGAGTTGAAATGAAAATTATTTCCCTAAAAGAAAAAGGTATATATAGCATATTTAAAAGTTGACCTTTTCTGTTCTTATGCAGTTGTGTTTGTGACACTGACATACTTCACCGACCATGAATTAGGGTTATATACAAAGAACATAATATATATATATATATTGAGGTTTAATCAAGATGTTATATATAATTATTAAGTATAAAGATGAAGATTCAAACTTTACACCTCATAATAAAGTCAAATTGAAATTTTACTAAATTATGTCTAGGTTACGAATAAAGGAAACAACAATGTTAATTGACAGCCAAAAGTGGTTGAAAATATATAATCATCTTGGACATCTCAGATTCCAACATTAATTAATTATAAAGATGGGGTGTCAAGCTTATCATATGTCATTATATTTACCAAATTAAAGTGAATGAATGATCAATTAAAGAGCTGCAATGTATAGATAAAGTACTTTTTGAAAAAAGTAAAATTAGAAAGTTACAAAGACAAAAATAAAAAACATATATAAAGTATGTTTTCAAGGATTGGACAAGAAAAATTGAAGCGAGAAAATAAAAAAGTAGTTTGACATGATTTGGTGAGAATTTCAACTACTACTGTAGATAAGATACCTAAGATTTAATTCAAAGTTAACGAAGCAAAAGGTGTAGAAAGAGACTACAACAACAACATGGTCAAAGAACACACACTAAAGAAATTTTTTTTTTTTTTTTTTCAATCAATAGCAAACATAACCCGGTAGTAATACCATATCTGACTCCATCAGAAGGTGCTGAGATTCGATTCTCTCCACCCTAAGTTCGGAATTTTTTTTAAACAAGCATAATTGATTGACACTTTCTAATTATTAGGACCCCAAAATAACTATCCACATAAATGAATCAACTTTCTTTTTTCTTTTTTGTTTAATAGTAGATGATATAATGGAATATCTCAATTCGGTTAGCACCCTACAGAGCAGGCAAAATGAATCAATTTTTCTTAGAATTAAAAACAATTTCACTTTTTATAACTGGTACTACTACAAGATTACTGCTGATTGTTGTGGCGTTTTTGCAACGGGTATTAATGTTACACTTATGTAATTAAACATATATCCTGATCGAGTGCTTGCAAGTTTTATTTTAGGTAAAATAATTTTGATAATTTGAAATCTTAGGAAGTATATTTTGGCCATATGTTTAGCTTGGCGACTATTTCTACACAAACATTCAAATGTTTATCAGGTGCTAAGTTTAAGTTAATCTTCCATCCCTTTAATAGGAACATATATATTTATTCCTTCCGAAAAGTTTCCTTCTTTCTTTCAAGAAAGAGCGGAATAATTCTAAGCAGTCTTCAAGTATCATTGTGTCATGTGTTTGTCATTAACTTATTGATTGATATTCTATAATATATACATACATATATATAGGCGGCGATGTACTTTCTTGTATTTGAATTTGTCTCAATACACACACACGCACACACACACACACACACACACACACACATATATATATATATATATATATATGTATAAGTAGTAAAGTCAATAAGAGTATATAGTAAATATCATGGTCTTAAAATAGTCTATAGGACAAGATTTCTTGGGATATGATTGTAAAGTTTTTACGTTATTTGATAAATATAAAGCAATTTGATGGACAATTGCTATGCAACTTTTTCCCCCAAATTATATAAGAATTTTAACAGTATTTCCCAAAATGTATCTTCTTAAAGTAACGATAGCAAATACTATGTATCACGAAATTTTTGGCATGTAGTTTTGCACTATTTTTGGTAGAGGTGAAAAGTAGGAGGAAAGAAAACAATGGAGGAATTTTGAAAAGAGAATAGAATTGTAGGTTGTTTGGAAGGAGAGAAAAAAGGGAAATGTGGAGAGAAAAGAGGATTCTTGTGACATACCAAATTTTTTCTCTCTATAAAACTAGGAGAGACTTTTGAAGGAAAAACTTATACAACTTGTATGAATGATAAATTACTTTATTTGTCTCATTTTAAAATAAAATAATTCTATTTAATTGGTAAAATAATCATTTTTTAATCGCTTATATTCTTTCCTTCTTATCCTGCTAAACAAAATAAAAGAAAAGCAATCTTCTTTCTCTCATTAACATTTTCTTCCATTTACATTTTCTTTCCTTCCCCTGTTCTTCTCTTCTTATCAAACCGAGTTTTAAAGTTATCACATCATTCACTTGTATAATAGTGTATCAATATTCGATACAACGTTTTTCTCTATAATAATTATTCGCTTATATATAAATAATTTAGTATACCATTAATCGATGTAACGTCTTTCTCTTAATGATTAATATTTAAGCACTTTAACAGCATCTTTTTTCCTAGTGGCATAATAATTTTAATTATGAAATTCTAGTGGGACTCAAGTGAGTCATGCAAACAGTCAAAGGACGGTAAAATTAGCCAGTAAAAAACACATCTCATAAAGGTGAAAACGGATAAGAAAATGCGAATTATATTGAGCTACAGGGTATAAATAGTCCTAGGTAATTCAAAAAGGAAGGATGGGTTTTGGGAGTGTTAGGGGCCGGAGACCAATGGGAGGGAACAAAAAGCAACTTTGTCTTTTTAATTATGAGAAATTATATCCAAATTTCAATCATGATTTTAGAAAAAGGAAAGTCTCCTTCTGTTTTTCTTTTCATTTGGAATTCGCAATAATCACAGTAGTTCATTTTCCATCATCAACCCCTCCTTCCTTCGCTACCAATTAAAAAAAAAAAAAAGGATAGTAGGGAGAGAGAGAGATTGGAGCTTGTGATTTACAGCTATAAGAACAGGGACCCACCTTCCCTTTTAGGCAAAGACAGTAAAGCCCCACTCCTAATTTCCCTCCACTGCACCCCCAATTGGCAATGGAGACATCTTTGATCAAGAGCATAACTTTAAGGTCTATTTAAAATCTTCACTTTTATAAGGTCTCATGTTCAAGACATAACGCATGTAGAGTCTAATTTTTGATAAAAAGATCATATGTTATCTGCTTTTAAAATATGAGATTTGTCCATGATTTTTGATTTCACACATAATACTTAATTTCCTGAACTTTTAAACTTCTTACCTAAAAGGTTCTTTCGTCAACATTATGTTAAAAAAAAAAAGATGGAGATTAAAGATGTTCTAGTGACATGAGCTTTACTTACAAGTAAAATAATTAAATTTTTTTTTTGAAAAAAGATTATACCTCAATATTTTAAAAACAAACTATATGTAAACGTGTTTAATTTCTATACAATTTTATATGGAGTAACAATATAGGAGCCGCTTTCATAACAATAGAAAAATTCTAGAAAGTGTAACGTACATGGACCAATTTGAGACTGAGAGTATATTTCATCAATGATCATTCCCTTATATATACATATGATATCCGATCTAATTTAAATATCCTAGATAGAATTAAGAAAGATTATGATTATTCTACAGTAAAGATATGCTTAAACTCTATTATGATACTCTATTTTAACTATCGGATCTATATAAAAAAAATTATCAATTTTATATAATATTATGTCGATGTGATTTTATTTAGATTTAATCCTAAAAAACATGCATTATCAGTAAAAATATATCATCATAAAAAGCTCCGTAATGTTGATAATGCTTTTGAATGGTTTGGCCTAATAGAAGTTTTGAATTAACAGCATTGGTTCATGTGTCTCTATTGGGTCCCTTGATGTAGAACATTGCTAGCTAATTGGCATTATTTTGATCTCACACAGTTAAACCATGAAATCAGCATTGTGATAATGTGATTATGATTAGTATTTTTTTTAATTAAAATCTTGTGTAAAACTACAAAAAATTAATTTTCTGATTGCTGCTTTTTATACCAAAATTACAGCCCTATTATATCTAATATCTAGATTTATTTTGTCCGTAATATATCTACTATAGTGTACTTCTTGATTAGCATAAAATCCTATTCCATAGTATAGTGTTAGACCTCATGTGGGCTCGCTCTGCATGCTCACTTCACAGGACCATCGACAAGTGGGAGTCATAGGTTCTACAATCATAGCAAAGAAAATATATATATATATATATATATATATAATATTCGTACTTTAGTTGGTCACATTTTAAAAAATAAAAACAAAAATACATGATTAGGTACCAAAAAATGTTTGGGACATCATCCATACTAAACACTATTACTAATATATATAAGGTGAACCCCCCATATATATCTCATGTAATAAGACTCACTTTTAAGTTCCATTTAAGACTCACTTTTAACTTCCGTTTAGATCGTAAATTATATTTAAATAGTTTATAATGTTGCTGTCAAAATGAGTGTATTAGTACGGAATTTAAATTGTGTACTCAAATTAAATTTGTATTTGGATAGTTTTGTCTAAGATAATATTTGAATAGACCACATATTTTTTAAAAAAGTGAAAATTTGGATTTAAGTTGAATTATTGTAAAATAGTAAAACTACTTGAATGTTTCATCAGCGATCAAAACATATATATTACATGATTTAGGGGGCCGTTGTGGAATAGTATTTTCAGACGGAATTTTGCAACTCAACTCTAAAGCTCATTTACATCTTACTTTCTCTCTATTTCATTTTCTAAAAAAACTCAAATTTCAAAAGTCATTGATTTTCTTATTTTAAGTCGAAATGAGATAATTGTTTTTTTTTTATTTTTAAAATCATACAGAATAAGAAGAAGAACAAAACAAGATCCACAATATATATTTCTTCTGAATACATTTCAAAAATTTACATTATTATTTATATCCCAAGTTATTTCAAATTCACACTTTAACTAAACAATATTTTAATTTCAATTTACAAAACTCTAACTCCAATTATTGTTCCAAAAGAGTTCTATGTATGAAAAAGTTATGATGTGTTTTGAATATTGATTTAAGTTAGAATTTTTATGTTAAAATTAGTTAATTTTTTAAAAATTAATTAATATTAAAAAAATAAAAAATTAAGTTAGAATTTTTAAATAGGAAGTGATGAGTTTCAAACGCTTAAATTGGGAGGTCGATCCAAATAATGGCTAATGTGGTGATAGCTCATGCAGAAGTAGAACATGTAGTGCCAAGTTGTCACCACCACGTGAGTTTGGATATTTATGATTTATTAACTTTTCTGTGTTTTGTTTTTGTTTGTTTGTTTGTTTGTTTTTTTTTTTTTTTGTGTGGGGAAATTATAAATGTGGTGGTCATGGGGGAGGAAAACGTTTGGTCAGAGAGACAGTGAGAGAGGCAGGCAACGTCTGGAGTAAGCAATCAGATAAAATTGCAGGCACTGACAGACCAGCTGACAGTAATAGTACTGCCTTAGGGGCTCAGGCCTTCCGTCAGGACTCAGAGTCTCTCAGATTCTTTTTTTTTTTTTTTTTTCCAGTACTTTTCAATCTTTCACGTTCGGACCCTACTGGACGGTTACGAATCCCTCCCGACGTTGCTGCCAACTATCAATACCTCAATCATTTTACCCTTACTGACTTTCTCTTACCTCCACCTGGTCCAATTTGCAAATTTATATTTTCTAATTAGTAAATGCATGTATGATGTTTTACACCAAGTAGATGAGATGATAAAGGGACGAGAAGTTTTTATTAGACATTTTTCATTCGTCTATTAGAGTTTGATTTTTAATGTTTCTTTTTAGGTTTTGTTTCAGTTTCAGTTATTAAAATTTGATTTGGTGATGACACGATATGCTCTGGGTAAATAACTGAGAAATATAAATATATCTGTCTTTATCATATCTAAGGAAGTGTTTTTACTTATTGGACTGAAAATCCTATAAATAATGGGTTGTCCCCAAATCCTTTTTAATTACCAAAAATATGCATGTATGATGTTTCCAGCAAAAAAAAAAAAAAGCTTGTATGATGACAAATTTACCCAAAAAAATAAAATAAAATAAAAAAGCATGTAAGATGAGAAAAGAGGTCTTATTTGGAACCTTTGCTTTTATTAGTTCAGAGGTTCGAGTCATGCATCTCACAGGTTTGCCTGTTCTAGCCGTTGCTTACCTTTAACGCATTGGGTCGGGGACGTGAAGACACCATTGATCTTCTTTTTATTTATTAAAAAAAAAAAATTTACATGTACAAAAAACACATTTCTTATATGACAGAAAAAAATCCCTTCATTTATGTTTACAATTTAGGGTTTCTAGATATCAGGACAAGAAGATTTGAACTATCTTGTAATGAAATTATGTATGTAATTATGATTAAACAACATTTACATAAGATTGTTTAATCATAAAATTAGTTCTGATATGATCATGCAATTTAGTTTAAATTAACTGCCTTTACCTTAAAAATAAAAAAAAAAAAAAAACTACCTAAGAGATATTGTTATATACGTACACATTTATTACTGTTATTGTTCTTATTAATAATTGGTGTCGTATATTGTTACTATAACTCCAAAAGAATTTGATGGGTGTTGTTAGACTAGACAATATTGTTTTTATGCTTTTACATACATATATAAAAAGAAGTGTAGGTCCAGAGCAACAGATCACTTGGTGAATTAATGCCAGTATCATCTTTTTGGTATTTAGAGATGTTTTTGCTCAGGCTTAATTATTTATGTCTTCGCCAATTATTCTTTTGTTGGACTCGGATCATGTATTTTTTTTTAGAGATTTTTTTCCTTCGATTTTTCTCCTCTTAAGGGTTTTAACGAGGCCACTTTTGCAAGGAGTAGGTCCTAATATAGAACATTTATTCTTGGATTATCTAGGTATAGCTAGCTGGATTATGATTTCTAACTTTACGTCGGTTTGTAATTACTCTTACTTTGTTTTTATTTTATTTAAAAAAATTTTGAGTTGGGTTCTTGACATGGGATAGGTTTTTTTAACTTGTGCGAACTTATTTAGGATTTGGTGAGATATGTTGATTTCAATAATTGACCTTTCTCTTTCATTTTGTTTTTTAAAACGTACCTAATACTAGTTTTGTATTCTACCTATATACTAGTTTGTCTTCTGTGCTAAAAACTTGGTTTGTGGTTTGAATCGGTCATCGTGACCTAGTAAAGGTTTTAGGCAAGTAGGCAAACGATTACATTTGAAAAAAAAAAAAAAAATCTTAATTAAAAAATTATATAAAAAAGAAAAGCTATTAAATATATATTGTGAATTTGAAGATGTTAAAAAAAACCTTGCTATGTGCTTATATAAATTACACGAATTAAGAGTTTCCTATTGAAGTAAATATTGGATTCAGCTTTACTAAAACAAGGACCAGATACTCTTTTCGTAGAGTAACAAAAAACACGTAAAAAGGCTCCTAATTAACATGGCTTTCGAAGGTGGCTGTGGGGAATTTCTAGGAATGTCGAGGATTTATGAAAGGTTGCTTCTCTTTCCCTTAGGACATTTCTTTTGCTTTTGTGAAAGGTTGTTGGTCTTTTTGAAATATCCTTCTTTCAAGTTTCCTTTAAAATACAATAAAATAGATAGGGGGGAGCAATTCATTAGGCGAAGTCTATAATGTTGTCATTTCTCATATCTTTAGGGAGGGTAATACTTTTTGTTGATGAACTTGCTACTCGAGATGTTGATTTTAAGGTCTTTATTCGTAATCTACGGCTCCAATTTTCATTCAGTCTTTGGATTATCAGCATTCTTCTATATTATTGGTTTCCTTTGCATGGATGAAGATGGCTTTGGAGGCCTTCAATGGTTTTGGAGTTTCGACATTTGTTTATTACTTTTTTTTTTCTTAGTGAAGCATTGTCACTTTTTTTTTTTTTTTTCTCCTTCTTATTTGATTTTTCTCCCGCATTTACTAGCTAGGTTTTATTGAGGTCTAAATTTAGAGACTAATTTTCAAAGGCGTAATAGGCCACTCCTTGTGGCTTAAGTTTCAAATTTCTACTTGGTCTTGAGGTTGTATCCTTTATATATATAATGAAGAGAAGAAACTAAAGTCTATACTCAAATTAAAATTAAAATTAAAAAAAAAAAAAGAAAAGAGGAAAACAAAATGGAGAAAATAGAGAATATAAAATCCAACCTCAATGGCAAACCAAACAAAAATAAAATGAAAAGAAACAATCTTACATAGAAGGCAAACAAACCCAAACTAAAATTGGATTAATCTCGACATCTTGAAACCCTTTCACTTTCAAACTCAAAGTTTATTAGCATTTTTCTTTTTTGCATATAAGTGATTATGTTTTTTTTTTAATTATGTTTTTATTTTTTTTTATTTTTAACTGTTATGGAGTTCCTCCAATTTATCCTAAAGTCTTGATATAATATGTCCACTTCTTTTTGAGCAAGTTATAATAATCAAGTTTTTCTCTTGACCTGTTGTTCCTGGTATCCGAAATCTCTTCAATATCATTGGCTCTATTTGAAAATGCACAGAGAATTTGATACTTGTTATTATATTGTTTTCTTGATTTGACAGACGTGAACGCTCCTTTTATTTTCTCAACTTGTTCCATCCAAGAAATTCTGTCTCCTTTATTTCATTGGTTTCTTTTTTTTGTATTGCCCATTAGGTATTTTCTCTTTTCATACTATTTTAATTTATTCATGTTTTATTTAGTTTTATTGAGATGAGAGCTTAACATAAGAGGGAGTTGTTAGAGAATATCAATTTAATTGGGATGTTTTAGTTTCTTCTAATTTTAGTTACTCTCTCATCATTTGTATATATTCTCTTGTCATTCAAATATATATACATATATATATATATATATATATATATATACACACACACACACATATATACACACACGTACGTATACGTATAACATGGTTTTAGGAGGCACGCAATGGAAGAGGGGATTTTTCTCTGACTTTAAAAAAATTTGGTTTTTTCTTGCACAGTACTCAACCAATTGCTCCCTGACACATCAACTTTATGTTCACGCAAAAGGGTCTAATTTGTATGTATATATAGTAGTTCTAGGTCGGTTAGGTTGAAAGGAGAACTTTTCCCCTATGCACGAGAAATGTTAGAACCAGGAATTACCATGGATCAATGAATTCGGATCAAACAAAAACGTTCGCGCATTAATGAGAAAAGCAGAGAGAACCACCCAATTCAAGAATGACAAAGTGGATTGATGACAATATATAATAAATAGCCTTGTCTTTGTGGTCTCGGATCTCTAGATTGGGTTGAGTGGTGAAGCATGAGTTGATAAAATCTTGAGTTAATTTTATTTAAATTATACACCTTATCTATTGATCTTTAATTTTTGATTTTACTTATCATATTCACTTGAACTTTTCTATTGTTATGACAACGGTCTCTCTATCAGTATTCTGTAAAAAATAATTAAATTAGACAATAATTAAACACGTTTTGATCACATGAACTTTATTTATAAATAAAGTCGTAATTAAATTTTTATTAAAAGGAATTGTACCTCATTAAGAGATATTTTGAAAACAAACTGTATTTTAATAAAAATATATAGCATAAATTGTATTCAAATTAAAGATATATAACATCACAAAACAATTTTGGAGTACAGTTTCACTGTCAAAAATATTTAATTACGATTTTAGCCTTAATTAAAACTCAAAATGATCTGAATGTATTTCATTTTCATTTAATTTTTGATAGAATATTGACTTTTTTTTTTTAAGGAAAAAAGTAAACTTCTAGATAGTGTGACAGATAAAATTAAAAATCATGGACTAATTTAAGACAAATACAATAATTTAAATGTCATTTATGAAAATAACCTAAAATCTTTGGGGTCGGCTACTTTGCAATCAAACATACAAGAATTGAGCATGATATCACTCGACACTTTTACAACTAATAGCTGCTAATTGGAGTTATGTACACTTTATTAATCTAATTAGGAAGTTCTTTTACGCCTTACTACAACTAGTTGCTTTCTCTTGTCAATTTATTTCTCCAAGTAAAAAAAAAAAAAATTATAACCAACTTTTCAATGAATAGAGAAAGGATAATTGCTGTCAAAGATAACTAGTACGTCCCAATTAAATAGGCATTCACTAGATGCCTAATCCTCTATATCAAATCTCTAACTCATATATTATTAAATAAAAAAAAAACACAAACGCTCTTAGAAGAAGAAGAAAGAAAAAAAAAAAAAAAAAATTCTCAAAGGAGCCAAAAAAAATAAAAAGGCAACATATAAATCACACAACCAATCATGTGAAAAGCAAACCCCTAACAGACATAAACATTAGCTCCAAACTAATAGGTCAAAATGACTACACACCATCCTTACCCCAAATGATAGTTACAAACACGATCTAAGAAGAGGTTTCCTTAAAAATCTTTGCCGGTAAGACCTAATGGGAAAAACACGAAAAATGATAAAAGAGTGCATGATTCATATTTGATCTATCAAACAAAAAGCTACAAACAATGTCTATTAACATCTTCAGTAGCCTATTTATCAACAACTTTGTTTCCTTACTTCTAGATGTGTGAAATTTGTATATCCATACCTTTCGGACGCCTTAGAGCCACATCTAGCCTTGTATTTTCACGGTACATCCGTATCATGAAATTGTAAAATGTCGACAACATAAGTAGAATTCAATTCAATCCAGAGCTTCCTTGAACCAAATCAAGGAAAAAAAAAAAAAAAAAAAAAATCTCATTGACCTTTCCAAGAAGTTTCACGTCAAAAGCATAGGCAACGCTAGTGGAAATGGAAAAGTAACCTTTACAAAAACCTCTGGAACTACAGAAAATACAACGACAAGCCACTGGCTTAATATTCAATCTTGTAAGGATCATCAACATATCAATTTAACCTACTACTCATACACAACCTGCTCAGCTTGTCTAATTTGATCACAAAAGCTAAGAACAGTGGAAATAAAAGCATAATTCAGTTTTTCAAAAAAAAAAAAAAAAAAAAAAGCGTAATTGGGGAATTCAGCTTCATTTAAAATGACTTGATTTCTAAAATTCCATAATAGTCAAAAAGCAGATATAACTGCAGCAACC